>QLOH01000674.1:0-548206 GCA_026901365.1 Sesbania bispinosa | reverse complement strand
ATCCCTCCTAATCATACATGGGACTATCAATCCATTCTCTGAAGACTCATGGAAGCTGAACAATGAAGAATGGCTCCTGGTAAGGATGCTGAACACTGAAACTGGAGTTGTTCCAAAGAACTTGGCTAGAGGAGTTTGGAATGATGGGCTACAGGCCTCCTAGAACCAGTTCAATCATCAGGCCTTCAAACAAAATCTTGGTGAACCCTGATAGGATTGTTCCTAGGTTCCCCTCAAAGAAGGTCAGATGAAAAATTGAAGGGTCCTGGTCTATTCTGTATCAAGCAAACCCCCTGTCTGAAGCCATGACTGCTTCAGAATGGGAAGGTCTTCCTGAGTTCATCATATCAGAAGGAGGAGGCTTGAATCACCTGCTTGAAACTGGATGTGGGAGTCTTACTGGAAGATCAGAGAAGTTGCGGGTCGTCTTCTGGTGTAGTGGTCCTGATGCTGAATCTGCAATGGGTGTTGGACACTTCACAAATGTTCAGTACCATTTCTTAAAAGATCACTTTCCCCCACAGGCAGATTCATTTAACCAAGCTTGGTGCTTCTGAAGTAATGTTGGGACCTTTTCTGTCCATCTACAATCCTTCAGAATATGGCTTACAGCCTGGTTTTGGAGTTTTGAGATTTGTATGTCCCTACCTTCAGCTCATCCTAGTTGAGTCTAAACCCTGACCTGTTTGAAGAAAACCAGAAGCTGAAATCCAAGGTCAAGGCCTTGAGAAAAGATGAAGAATCTGAAAGAAGATGTGTTGTCTCAAAAAGAAAGCCAAAATTATTCAGAATCAGCAAGAAATTCTTCATGAACCAGCTGATAAGAAGTGGTCAACAAGAGTTGAAATCTTCTATTGAAGCTGCCATAGACAATGCCAAGGAAGAACTGATCTCCTTTCTGTCTGAAGCCCGCTGAAGAAGAGGACTAACCTTATTGCCATTTCTTATGTTCATATTTCTTTTTCAATCAAGTGCTGATTGACTGATTAATCCTTACATTATTTAATACAATCAGTGCCTTCCATCCATCTCATGTGGTCTTTGCTCTGATACTTGTTTTTACTTTATCTGTACTTCACAATCCTGTTTTGTTTTAATTGCTCTGTTACTGTTATTGCTCTATATTCCCTTTTGATGATGACAAAAGGGGGAGTATTAAATCTAACAAAATCTGGAGTAATTACAGGATTCAGGGGGAGTACATGAACAGTCCAAAGTTGTCTGAACTCTGAGAAAATTCTATATAAAAGCATCTAAAAGAATATATTTGTCCCCGGAGAGCTAAATCTTAATCTCTCATTTTGCAGATTTAAGTTAAATTTGTCATCATTAAAAAGGGGAGAATGTTGAGTCTCAAAAATATCATAAAGAGTTTATGATGTTTTAAAGACTGAAATTTCTCAAGTTTTATGATCAACAAATTCAACTTAAGTTTGTTTCTCATAAGATAACAATTGTCTAATGTTTATCTATGATTTTCAGCAAGAAGCCTACTTTATAAGACTAAGTGTTGTAGTACCCGTCTGAAGAAGCTGATGCTGTCTGAAGATGATCAACCCGTCTGAAGCATCAAAGCCGTCTGAAAGCTTTTGATGACCTGGAATCTCTGTCTGAAGCTGTGACAATCCATGTACCTCTGCACATTTTTCACGCATGTTCTCTTACAACAGCTGGCACCTGTGCAAATGCAATTCAGCACTGCGCTCTGTCACAACTGTGTCCTCTGCTACGCAGCAATGCAGCAGCAACAAAGAGCACCTTTTTGGCAGGAGCAAACCTTGTAAAATGTCAGAAATTGTCAGGGATATCAGAATATGTCAGAATATTATGTACTGCACGCAGCTTGTCACAACGGCTAGCATGAATTCACAAACCTAGAGTCTTCAATGATTCAATCATTTGGTTTAATACCCCCTCATTTGAAGACCTGAAGCAGAAGAAGTTAAAAAGAACAGAAACTCTGCAGTTTTCGCTGCAACACTCTGATAAGAATTTATCATCTTTGTACACCAAATTTTTATTCTGAGCATACCTAAGTAATTACTGTACAATCTGTAGCTGTTTAAGTCTCAAACTGATATAGTTTTGTGGCTTAAGCATTTCTATCATTTGTATTTGCTTTTGAGCCTGAAGAGGCTTGTCTGAAAAAGAATACTGTGTTGTTGAGCTTGGAGAGGCTTGTCTGAAAAAGAATACTTGGTTGTAGAGCCTGAAGAGGCTTGTAAAAAGAATACTTGTAATCTTTGCAAGATTAAGAGAAATCCAAGTGCTAGTTGGCATGGGAATGGACGTAGCTCACAAGTTGTAGTGAGTGAACCAGGATAAATTCTGTGGCTAAGTTTCTCTTTCCCTTATCTTTGTCATTTCAGTTTAAACTAATTAAGGGGACTGCATATTTAATCTAATATTTTAAAAAGAAGAAACTTCTTTTAGAACCATTTTAAAGCAGTCTGAAATCAACTTCAGACAGCTATCTAAAAACTTCAGACAGCCCACTAGCAACCTGTCTAAAAGTCTGTTTTGTAAATCTGTTTTCGAAAGCTTCTTAAATATTTAGAAACACTATTCACTCAACCCCCCAACCCCCCCCTTCTAGTGTTTCCCTGTGTTCTACAAGGAAGTGTATGTGAGGCAACACCAGGCTTTGAAGATCTCATCATCCAGAATGTCTCAGACTCAAAAAGGCCTTGTATGGTCTCAAGCAAGCTCCAAGGGATTGTATGACAGTTAATTTCCTTTCTAATCAAAATGGCTTCACCATAGGTCAGATTGATACCACTGTTTAAAAGGGAAGTTAAAAAGATTTATTAATTGTTCAAATCTATGTGGATGATATTATATTTGGATCTACTATGATTTTTCTTTTGTCAAGAATTCTCAAGACTCATGCAGGGAGAATTTGAGATGAGCATGATGGTGAATTAAGGTTTTTCCTTGGACTGCAAATAAAGCAATTGTCAGATGGAATCTTCATCTGTCAAGAGAAGTATGCAGAGATCTGCTGACAAAGTTCAAATGAGTGAGGCAAAGCCAATGAAAACTCCAATGCACCCCTCAACCCAACTTGACAAAGATGAGACTGGAAAGCTGTCTCAGAAAAGCTCTACAGAGATATTGGATCCCTTATGTACCTAACTGCAAGCAGACCTGATATTCAGTATGTTGTAGGCATCTGTGCAAGGTACCAATCTGATCCTAAAGAATCTCATCTTACTGCTGTCAAAAGAATTTTTAGATACTTGATGGAACCACTGATCTTGCCTATGGAGAAAGGTTCTAGCTTTGATCTTATAGGATACAGTGATTTTGACTTTGCTGGAGACAAAATGGATAGGAAGCACTAGTGGCACCTGTCAATTTCTTGGGAAATGTCTTATATCCTGGTCTTGCAAGAAACAGAATACAATAGCCTTGTCCACAACTGAAGCTGAGTATGTCTCAGCAGCTACATGCTGCACACAAATGTTGTGGATCAAGTCTCAGATGCAAGACTATGCTCTCAGGTACACCAAAATTCCCATTTACTGTGATAACACAAGTGCTATAAATCTTGCAAAAATCCAATTCATCATTCAGGTCTAAGCACATAGACATTAAGCATCATTTTATAAAGACCATGTCAAAGGGAAATGTGGAAATCATCTTTGTTGATACTGAAAATCAACTAGTTGACATCTCACTAAGGCTTTAGTGGAGGAAAGATTTGTTGAAAATCTAAAATTATTAAATATATGCTCTCTCGTTAGAATCTATAATAATGACTAAGATCAGATGAATTGTGGCTAAAAAGGTCGTCTGAGAAGAGATGACGTCTCTTAAGTCATCAGACGTTGGTGTCTCACAACTTATCTCAATTCACGTCTCATCATTTAATGAGACGTTACTGAGTGATAAAAGAGTCGTTAAATAACGGCTAGTAACTCCCCACTCACAAGCTAACTAGCCGTTACTATAAAAAGGAGAGCCAACCACCCATAATCGTTTCTTAACTTACTGCTGCCCTGCCACTTGCACACTCATTCTCTCCCCTGGAACCTCTCCTTATTTAAACAATCTCACAATTCCCTATCTCATCTTTCATTCTATCTCAATGCGTATCAAAGTCACTGGACTCAAACTTCCCCACTCTGACAATCACCCTCCTCTTCATCTCCTGAGACCAAAATCTCTTCCAATGATGAACATCCGAATCCATAAGCGTTCAATCAGCCAAGAGCGTCTCAGCCGCTCTCCATCCCCTCAACCCAACACTGAATCTGAACCCTCTCAAGCAAAATCCCAAAAATCCCCAGCATCAAAATCCACCTCCTCTAAGAAAAATACCCCTCTTCCTCCTCGAATGAAATCCTAGAGGATTGCCTCTAACGTAGCCCAAACCACTTCAACAGAAAACCCCTAAGTCCCAGTACACATAGATCTCACTCAACCTGAGACCTCCAGAAAAGGAAAAGCAAAAGCTGTTGAAGGGAGAAAGCTTTCCTTTCAGTCTGATCTATTTGAGAACAGAGAGCTGAAGACAAGTTCGTTCAGAAGTTTGTTGATAAGAAGATCATAGGGGAAGGGTCATCTCCACTCAAGAATTACGAGATGGAATTGGGACCTTGGTCCTTATCGTAGGAAGCAAGGCTGGGAAACTATCTGTCAATGACAGAGCAAGTCTATCCTAAGATGACTAGAGCATTTTATGCTGGGTTCACGAGCCAAGGCTCATCTCAAGGGTTGCCTCATGTTAATCACAAGCCTCAAAGGAGTCCATATGGACTAACTAAAGAGACTCTTGGGCATTATCCAACTCCTGTAGGAGGAAACAGGCTCTATAATGAAGAACAATGGTGGAATCAAGTTGGCATTCCTTCAGCAAATGTGGGAACCTCTCTAATCAAGGAAGGAAAAATCTCTGATTCAGCCTCCTCACTAAATCTCTTTGGTAATTCCTCGTTCATCTCGTTGCCAAGTGTATCATGCCCAGGGCAGGGACTTTCAACAAGGTTTACAATCAGGACATGAGGTAATGTACCATCTAAAACATGGTATCCCTCTCAACCTAACCCTTTCTCATTTTAAGACATATGGAACATGCATTTCACAATGCAAAAATATCTGCTTCACTTCCTTTTGGCATGCTAGTAACAAGGATTATGACACTTCAAAGTTGATTTAAGTGGGTGTGATGTGTCTGCTGAGAAGCCAGGATATATAGGAAAAGTAAATTTGAAGTCTCTTGGCCTAGATGGTAAGGTCATTCCTGCTCCTACCTTTCCTCTTGACAATCCTCCTACCATTCTTGTTGCTGCACAAGCTCTCCCTCATCCAAGATGTCTGATACTCATAAAAAAAGAAGAAGAAAGAAGAAGAGAAGAAGAAGAAGAAGAAGAAGAAAGAAGAAAAAGAAAAGAAGAAAGCTGCAAAAGACAACACAGAAGGATCTCAAGCAGGTGCTGAGATAACAAAAGAAGATAAGAAAGGAAATCTCATCATATGTCTCAACTGAGACAGAGACCAAGAGAAGAAGAAAAAGAAGATCACTTCTGAGCATGTCTCATCTGCCCTTACCCACCAGAACCTCAACCTCTCACCTCTGAGGCACCTCACATAGAAGAACCTGCACCCACTATGCAGGAACCTATTCCTGAGCCTCAGACTTCATCTCCTCCACCTCATACTGAACTATTCTCCTCAGCACAAGCCACACCCAAGCTGAAGCTTCACCTGCCACCAAAATTATTGCTGAGACTCTAGTGAGCTTGGAAAAGAAAATCCTACTCCCACACATGATGAGATGCAGACTGCTCAAGTAACCTCTGATGAGATCCATGCCAATGATTTCCTCACTGATGAGATCCCCCTAATGCATTTCTTGCTGATGAGATGCCTACTGTTGTTGCTCCTGCTACTCAGAAGTCTCCTCAAAGATTTGAGCCATCCTATTCTCAACAAACCTCTTCCCTACTCTTGGGAAATTCTTTGTGGACACTGTGCAATTTGATTCTCCTCAACCTAAGTATGATCAATTTGTTCCTCAAACTACACATCCAAAACAAGCCCCATCTTCTGAGCCTTCCATTCCTACTCACATCTCACCATCCATCAACATCCACTTTCTTAACCAGCTTCAGCAAGAACAGCAACAATATCAACAAGATCTCAACACCAGACTTGAATAGAATCAGAAGAAGATCTTGAAGAAGCTCAAGCATCACAAGAATAGGCAATAGGCTATTCTTGCAGGATTTGACATTGTCCTGCAAGCAATGCGTGCTTCCAATGAATTTCCTAAGCAGATGAACCTTCATCTTTCCAATCTGCCTCCTCTGCCTGAAATTCCACAAGTTGTGTTGCGCCCCTTTGGACCAGGCTCTGACTCATCCTCTTCTCCTTCTTCCTAGGTGTTTCTAGTACCTTTTGATAATGGCAAAAGGGGGAGAGTTGGTTAGATATTGTATCTAATGAGAGTCTTAGTTTGATATTTTATATTTAGCTTTGTAGTGCTGAGCAGTTAAAGATGTAATAGCATCTTTTCTCTGTCTTGATGAGATGCAGTGGCATCTGTAACTTAGCTTTATATGCAAATGATGTACTCTTCTCCTCTTTTGAATTAATGAAATGACTCTCTGATCATATCTGTTGTTTATTTGAATATGATGTGAAAAGATCTTTTAACAAAATTGGATTCCTAACTCAGGGGGAGCTCATCTCTTTAAAAATAAAAATATCAGGGGGAGTTAATTTCTGCACATGAAAACCTAAAATTGCTTTTAAACTCTATGGTTTGCCATCATCAAAAAAGGAGGAGATTGTTGAGACAAACTCACCTCCAAGAAAGTTTTTAATATGACAAACCACTAAAGTTTAAAATATATGATATGCTCTTTTTTATGTTACTAACTGTTTGCTCAAGTTTGTGGCAGAACACTGTTAGATTTTTATTGCAGATCTTAACATCATAAAGAGAAGCACCATGTGAAAGAAACAAGGAAAAATGAGGAACCTAAAGCATCAGATAAATCACAGATCCAGTAACAGCTTGAGACTTGTCTCGAGAACAGATGAAAGGTCATGAGACTATCTCAAGGTAAAGAGACAGGTCTAACAGCACTGTATGAACTACATTAAGAATGTCAAATAAGAACCATGAGATTTGAAATCAAAGTGAACAAGAGATCAGCCCAAGTAAAGATCAGATGCAAGAGCAGCTTGAGACGCTGTCTCATGGTCAGATGCTGTCTCAGGTTCAGATGAGAAGAGTTAAGTGGCATACAAAAGGAAGAGTCAGATCATGTATAAAGGCTCAAGTACAGTCTAAAAAAATCAAGTTGTCAAGTCAGAATAAAGTAAAAACCAGTACATTGCGTAACTGTCAACAGTGACATATGTACTTGAAAAGCAATGTTGTCACATCCAGGAAGCATGGGCTGACTCATGTCTAACGGCTCTCAAACGGTCATAAACGGCCATATACTCACTGATATAAAAGGCTGAAGGCTATAGTAGAAAGTGAGAGAGACTACATCAATCATTGAGAATATATTGCATCTTAACTCATATCAAGTGACATCTCAAGTGCTTATCTCTAGCAGTTCATATTCAGAGCTTATCTATACTTGAGAGTTTTATTTTAGTCTCTTTCTCTCTTGTTATAAATTGTAAGTTCATCATGTTAGAAGAGAGAACAACTAGCCTAAACCTACTGCTCATCCATACTTTGTATGTAAGCTAGAACCATCTCAAACATCATTCTCTTGTAACCTGTCTCATCTAAGATAGGAAGTGTGCGTAGTCTTAGAGTGAGTTGTTTGCGTCCTGAAGAGACTTTAAGAATACTTGTGACTCAACCAAGATAGGAGGTGCCTAGGCTTGGTGTGAGAGACGTCCTGAAAAGGCTGTAAGAATACTTGTATTTGACTGGTTGTCAATAGTGGAAATCTCACAGGTTGTGAGGACTGGACGTAGCCCAAGTGGGTGAACCGGGATAAGATCCCTGTGCCATCTCTCTTACTTTTCTCTCTACCTTACTTATCTCATTATTCCTAAGAACTGTAAAACTGTTTTATAGAATCATTTCAAACAAGATTTAAATATCTTGAGATTTGTAAAACTGAAACAGAACCTTAAAATTGAAATAGCTTTACAACCTGTCTTAACAGAGACACCAAGTCATTAGACTTGAGATCACGTCTCAACTTTCAAATTCTGAGTTCTAAGAATTTTCAGGAACAATTTTCACAAAATCTCGATTCAACCCCCATTCTAGAGACATTCAACCAACTTCAATTTTTATATCACTTGATTTTCTATTACATAAATTATCAAATTTTTCACCTTATCTCTTTTAATTTTATTATCTCTCTCTTTCTTACACTTACCACGTCTCAAAAATGAGGTACCAAAGTTTTAATACTCTTAAAAAGTGATAATTTTCCACACTTATTTATTTTAACCTTTTACACCTAATTTTTTCTATATCTCTTCCTTTTATATCACATCAAAATATTATTTTAAATGAGCCTAACACATTAAAATGTTTTTTCAATAAAAAATAAAAGCAATTTTAAAATAATATTTTTCACAATGCAAAGTATAAAGGGAAAAGTACCACTTATTCCTTGTAGAAGTATATAGATAAATAGATACGAATCTACTACTATTATTATTATTATTATTATTATTATTATTATTATTATTATTTTATTATTATTATTATTATTATTATTTTATTATTATTCAATATTAGATCTAACATGTCAAATGTCTATGGCAGCAACTGCCTACAAATCTAAAGGTTGTTCAGATAAAAGAGCAGCCTCAACAATAATTCATGGATTTACAGGACAGTTAAAAGGATGGTGGGATAATTTGTGTAATGATGAGGATAGGAATGCAATATTAAATAGTATAAAGACGGAAAACAATGAAGAAGACGTAGTCGCTACATTAATATACTCGATAATCCAAAATTTTGTAGGAGATCCAAACATATTTAAAGAAAGAGCTGCTAGTCAATTAGCTAATTTATATTGTCCAACAATGTCAGATTATAGGTGGTATAAAGATACATTTTTATCAAAAATAACGTTGAGAGAGGATGGATTTGCAGGATTTTGGAAAGAAAGATTTATAGCTGGACTCCCTAAATTATTCTCAGAAAAGGTAAAATTAAATTTAGAGAAACATTTTGGCAAACCTGTCATGTATAATAGGCTAACATACGGTCAAATTCATAATGTTATAGTGGAAACTGGAATACAAGTTTGCACAGACTTTAAATTACAAAATAAAATGAGAAAAGAAAATATGACTAATAAAAGAGAATTAGGAACTTTTTGTCATCAATATGGAGTAGAAGTTATTAAGGCCCCCGGTACTCATTTAAAAGAAAAAATAAAATTATAATCATACCTCCCATAAAAGAAAAAATTATAGACAAAATTATAAAAAATCTAACAGACAAGATTATTATAAAAATCAAAAGAATTACTCAAAAGCTAAAAACAAGTAAGTAACAAAAAGGCTTATAAGAAAAATACCTGTTGGAAATGTGGAAAAATAGGACATTATGCAAATAAATGTAGGGTTGAACAAAAAATTAATGAATTAGAAATAGATGAAAAATTAAAACAAAATATCATGAACATCTTACTTAGTTCAGAATCGGAAAATTCTTCAGAAGTAGAAAAGGAATCTGATAGTGAAAAATCTATATATCATTTAGAAATTACCTCAGAATCTTCCTCAGAAATAGAAGAGAGTTCAGACAATGAAAATTGTTTAGGACCTGAATTATGTACGTGTAATAATTGTAAAACCATTAATGTACTAACAAAAGACCAAACATCAACATTAATATCAATAATAGATAAGTTAGAAGATTCTCCATTAAAAGATGAATTCCTACAACAATTAAATAATTTAATAATTAAAGAAGAAAGAACAAGAGAAGTAAAAGCTGTAAATATGAAAGAAATATATGATAGATTTAAAAATAATATAGTCAAATAACTATAAAAGATATGCAAGAAGAAATAAAAATACTAAAGCAAGAGATACAAGAATTAAAACAAAATGATATTGCTTTAGAATATAAATACTAGAATTAGAAGGAAAAAATATATTACAATACCAAACTAAAAAAGAAATCACTAAAAGAAAAAATTAATGAAGAAGGACCAAGTGATAATTATTTAAATTTATTGTCTATAATAACTACTCATAAATGGAATTGTAACGTAACATTAATTATAAAGGGAGAGATATTTAATATGACAGCTCTAATAGACTCGGGAGCTGACGTAAATTGTATACAAGAAGGATTAATACCAACTAAATATTATGAAAAGACTAAAGAAGGAGTTACTAGTGCTAATGGCACCAGTATGCAAATCCAATATAAACTGTCTAATGCTAAAATATGTAAAGAAAAAATCTGTTATAACACTTCCTTTGTATTAGTTAAAATATAAACTCCCCTTTAATATTAGGGACCCCATTCTTAACATTAATATATCCACTTTCATTACTGGTATCAGAGCCTTTTCCCCACAAGGGAAGAGGACTCTGGTTTTAATTACTAGTATCTTTATTCTTTCTTACTTTTAACTTAAATCCTAGTTTTCATAATAATCAAGACATTTTATCTTTAAATTAGTGTTGAGTGTAGCACTGAAAGGTGTTTAGGGTTGGTCAGCATCTAGATCTAGTGGTCCCGGCAATAAAACCTAAGGGGTGGTAAGTCCGCTGGTCAGCTAGGCAAGTTAGGATGTGGTCCCGTCACACAAAACATTAAGCAGAAGATAAGATGGCTGGATTATTAAGAACATTGAGTGATTTAAGGATAAAAAATAAAGATAAAGAAATAGTAATTAGAACCCCAAGCAGAATCTTCTTCTGAAAACAATAATAAAGATAAAGAATTACAAATAGCCGAAATAGAAAACTCATTACATAATTGGTCAATACCTATAGTTAAAAAATGTGAAGTTTATAAACAACATAGCATTTGGTCTACTTCTCAAGATGAAATTCATGTATTAGAATATAGTTATCCAGGAACAAGAAATAATAAAGTTATCAATATTTTAGAACAATCCATACTAAATGAGCATATAAGACGAGGATATAATTTTCTTCATTTAGGATTAATACAAGTAGCAGCAAAGCCCAATTATAGATTAGGAATTAATAGTCCCATACTAATGATATTAAGAGATATAAGACTTAAAAAATTTGATGACTCAGTAATAGCCATATTAGAAAGCAATCTACATGATGGCCCTGCCTTTTTCAATTGTTATCCTAATTTTTCTATGGATATAAGAAATGATAAAACAAGTAATGCTATTAAATTATATGTTAAAATTCCTGAGGAAATAATAGATGAAGCATCAGGACCTATACAAATAATTTATAGGATTTATTATAAAATAACAAAAATAGACTATAATTATAAAGCATTAAGATCTTCTCCAAAAGATGAAACAATACTAGTAGAAGCGAACTTAAGAAAATCATCAGTACAAATTCCTAAGAAATTAAGTCATAAAGAAGTAATGGATAAAATTCCCGAAGAATGGATTTTAGAAGATGTAGTTTCTGAACCAAATATTTATAATACCGGAATTAGAGAAATAATCCAAGAGGGATCTAATATTAGACTTAGAATGAATAGATCAACATCTTTAAAAATTCGTGAACCGCAAATGTTAAAACCAACCTCTTCTAGGCATTCAGTAGACGGATCAACCATTAATGTAGATTTAAGAGGGTTAGATAACTCCGTTCCCAAGATATCAAAACCCTTATATCAAGAAACGTCCAAATCTGAGTCACCTCAATACTCACCTACTGCATCACAAATATTGAATATGTTATCTAGAGAATTACCTTTTGAAATAGATAAAGAATGGATTAGAAAAGACTTTAATGCTGACTATAATAAAGATTTAAGAGATTGGTACTTTTCAACATATAATAAAGAACAAGTAACAATATTTAGAGAAAAATATTATAATTATATGAAAGAAAACGAAATAAATGTTTATTTCTTCGATTGGTTTAAAAATTGTAGTGGAGAAACATTAATAACAGAATCAAAAAATTTGTATCCTTGAATAAATTAACCAGTACTTGGAAAACCATAACTAATCAAATAGTGGAATCAGAATACCCTCCAAACCAAGGGATAAATTTACAAATAACAAAAGATTTAGAAATTGAAGCTAGTCCTTATAAAGATATTAGTAATGAGGAGAAACCTGTAGAAAAAGGGATGTTAAAAAATTACACTCTCAATTAAATTACTCAAATCTTATGTTAGAGATATTATCTAAACATTTAACTAGAATAGAAACATTACAAAATAAAGATATTCCCAGTGCTAGCTCATCCGTAAACCTCCTGTTAAACCTATTTATAAATTATTTAATGTTCCTCAAAAAGAATTAGAAGCCATAAAATTTGAAAGTAAAACTGATATTAAAGTGGAAGAAATAAGAAAGAAATTAGAAAAGCTAATCTAGAGAAATTTTCGCTAAATACAATAAATAAAGATTCAGATTTATCCA
This sequence comes from Sesbania bispinosa, assembly GCA_026901365.1. Classification (NCBI taxonomy): domain Eukaryota; kingdom Viridiplantae; phylum Streptophyta; class Magnoliopsida; order Fabales; family Fabaceae; genus Sesbania; species Sesbania bispinosa. The sequence goes on along the minus strand of QLOH01000674.1, from coordinate 535,649 downwards.
TTAATAAATTAAGAAATTTTCCTAAACTAAGAAACTATTATCCAAGACCTTCCCCGGCTGATGTTCAATTTGAAGAAAGAGGAGAGTTTGTTCAAAACTCTTTTTCTGGGGGAGACATATGTGAATGGAATCTAGACGGCTTAAGTGAACAATCAATATTAGATCTAACATGTCAAATGTCTATGGCAGCAAGTAGTGAAAGTGGATACTTACAAAATCAAACTTCAGAATTGAGAAAATTGGAGGAGAACTGGAACAGCTAGTGTAAAAACAGATGCCAGACAATTGAAGACGAAATACTGAAAATACATTGCCAAAAGAAAGTTTGATACAGGGATTTTGTTGCTCTGAATTCGCTCTGCCTTAAGGAGGTGAGAACCCTTCCTTATATAGGCAAACAAGACTAATACAAATTACATTGTTATCCTTGAACAATAATGGAAGGGCAAAACAGGAAAGCCCGAAAGAAGTACAATAATTTAAAGTTACAAATAATTCTGATTCTTTTTCACGTGCTTCTGACATCTTTGTCTGCCAATTATTTTGATTCTCATTCACGTGCTTCCTGACATCTTATCTGTTGCTTTTGACATCTTATCTATTGCTTTTAATCAAACATATCTCCGTTGCGAAGATAGGGATTTGATTGAGACGTGCTTTCATCTGATTCTTCTTGAACCGTAGGATCTTGTATTGCTCTAACCAACTTTAATCTTTCTTCAAACTCCTCTTGTGAAGTAGCGGATGCAAGTTCTGCCATAATTTTTTGTTTTTCTGCTAAAAATATTGCTTCTTTTGTAGCTTCTTTTACCTCTGGTAATTTTGCTTCTTTGTGAAATTTTAACCACTCATTGATTTTTTGCTTGCTTAACAACTCCAATTGAATTTTTTCCACCATTTTATTTTAATTTGTCTTGCTAGCACCTTTAAATCAGTATGATCATATTTCAAAGCATAAACATAATCCCAACTCAGGATCCACGCAATACCCTGAGTAGCTATGAAGGAGATAAATCTATAGCCTTGTACAAATGTTGAATTTTCTTTGAAATACTGATAGACTTCTTCTGCTTGTGGAGGAAAGAAGGATGGTAATGGTCCAAAGTCTATAAACCAATTCATAAACCATTTTGGAAACTTTAATGATATTCCTCTTTTAAACCAAATGAACCAAGAATGGCTATCTGGACTTAAATAGAGGACATTTCTCCATGCTTCCATATAGTCATAATAATTGTATTGCTGAGGATTGAAAGTTCTTGAGAAAGACTTATACTTATACAAAGGCTGGTTCCATTCAGATGGAGACAAAATCTGTAAGATCTTAATTTTTGAGAATTGAATGTTTCCTTTATCATCTTTATTATGGGTAATCTCTATTGAGTCTGTATCGACAAGGATAAACTCATAAAAGGTTCTAGTTTTAGAAGGGTGATGAGGGAGATAATGGAAATTTGGAGGAAATAATGAGGAGGCTAATTGTTTTGGAGAGTGATTATTCCATGCCTTTTCTAGAGGTATTATTTCTAAGACATCATCTTTTTCGATGTAATGGTCATCTTCTTTTGGTTGAGAGATAAAATCTTTTGGTCCGATAAGAGTATTGTGGTAAGACAGAGGAGTAAATTTATTGGAGAGGTTAACTAATGGGCTATTAAACACACTGGGAGGTAAAGGTGTATTAATTATTGAAGACATGGTTGCTCGTATGGAGTCCTTTCTAATTCTAGGAGTCATAGTAGGAGTAACTGGTGATGGAAGTAATATATTTTTACCTTTATTTGGTGTTGAAGGCGTTGCCTTATTTGTAATAGGAGAGGAAACTTTAGGGGATCCCAGTGGGGGACCGTATTGATCTTTATCTGAGGGTTTGCTCATTTTGTTCCCTGTAAAAATTCTCTCGTTAAGAAATCGGGTAAAAAATTATTTTTTCCTTTGATATGTTCGATATCAAAATCAAAAGATAGTAAAGATTGCCATCTGGCAAAAATATGTTTTGAAACTAAATTTTTAACATCTTTTTGTAAAACACTAGGAGCAGCTTTGCAATCAGTTCGTATTAAAAACTTTTTGCTAAATAAATCGTCTTGAAATTTTTGAACACATAAAACTATTGAAAGAATTTCTTGTTTAATTGTAGAATACTTTTGCTGTGAAGAATTCCAGACTCCTGAGTGATATCTCACTATCTGTTCTTTTCCTAGACCCTTTTGCTTTAATACTCCACCATAACCGATATCTGATGCATCAGTCTCAACTATTAAATATGCATTGGGGTCTGGTATGCCTAAACATGGAAGTTTTTTAACTATTGACTTTATTTTTATTATAGTTTGCGTTAGATTTTCATCCCAATTTGGAGGATTCTTTTTTAATCTATTATATAAAGGGGCACAAATAATTCTTATATTAGGAATAAAATCTGCAACATAATTGACGCATCCTAGAAATCTTTGTAATTGGGTTTTATCTTTGATTTCATTTGGAAATTTTTCTGCAAATTCTAATGACCTTTGGATTGGGGTTATAGTTTCTTGGAATATTTCAAAGCCTAAAAATCTTATTTTTGTCTGAAATATCTTAATCTTTTTAGCAGATACTACTAACCCATTATCTTTTATAATTTGTATAAATTTACTTAAGTGTTCTATATGTTGATTTATATTTTTTGAAAAAATTAATACATCATCTAGATAGACTATTGAAAAATTCATATGGGGATAAAATATATCATTCATTATATTTTGAAATTCACTTGGTGCATTTTTAAGTCCCTGTGGCATCACATTCCATTCATAATGTCCAAAAGGAACTACAAAAGCAGTTTTATATTTATCTTCTTCTTTAATAGATATTTGGTAATAACCAGATTTCATATCAAATTTTGAAAATACCTTTGCATCTTTTAATCTTTTAATAAGATCATTTTTATTAGGTAGAGGATATCTTATCCATTTTAATACTTTATTAAGAGGTTTATAGTTGATTACTAATCTTGGTGCTCCTCTTTCTTGCTCAGATGCATTCATCACATAGAATCCAGAACAGCTCCAAGGAGACTTTGATTTTCTAATTAATCCCTTATCTAAATATTCTTGTAACTCCTTTTTACAATATTCTAAGTAGGTTGCATTCATTTGAATGGGTCTTGCTTTTGTTGGAATGTCTTTTTCGTTAAATCCCTCTATATAGGGTAATGCTACTTCATATTTCTTTCTATGCCAAAAGGCTATTGGATTTGTTTCACAAATTTCTTTTTCTATTTTTTCTTGAAAGTTTTTTATAATTTTCTGAATATTATCACTATTAATCTGTTCTTCTATTCTTTTGTATTGAATTTCTTTATTTAATAAATTTATTTGTTTGGTCTTTCTTTTTATTAAATTTATTTGGCTAACCGATGATTCCTTTAATAGATTTAATTCTCTGGTCCTTGGAGGTCTAATAAACTCAAAGCATATGGTTTTTCCTAAGGTCGTTGTCTCTATTCCTTTTTCAGTTACTGAGAATGGATATATTAATGTTAAGAACGGGGTCCCTAATATTAAAGGGGAGTTTATATTTTTAACTAATACAAAGGAAGTGTTATAACAGATTTTTTCTTTACATATTTTAGCATTAGACAGTTTATATTGGATTTGCATACTGGTGCCATTAGCACTAGTAACTCCTTCTTTAGTCTTTTCATAATATTTAGTTGGTATTAATCCTTCTTGTATACAATTTACGTCAGCTCCCGAGTCTATTAGAGCTGTCATATTAAATATCTCTCCCTTTATAATTAATGTTACGTTACAATTCCATTTATGAGTAGTTATTATAGACAATAAATTTAAATAATTATCACTTGGTCCTTCTTCATTAATTTTTTCTTCTTTAGTGATTTCTTTTTTAGTTTGGTATTGTAATATATTTTTTCCTTCTAATTCTAGTAATTTATATTCTAAAGCAATATCATTTTGTTTTAATTCTTGTATCTCTTGCTTTAGTATTTTTATTTCTTCTTGCATATCTTTTATAGTTATTTGACTATTATTATTTTTAAATCTATCATATATTTCTTTCATATTTACAGCTTTTACTTCTCTTGTTCTTTCTTCTTTAATTATTAAATTATTTAATTGTTGTAGGAATTCATCTTTTAATGGAGAATCTTCTAACTTATCTATTATTGATATTAATGTTGATGTTTGGTCTTTTGTTAGTACATTAATGGTTTTACAATTATTACACGTACATAATTCAGGTCCTAAACAATTTTCATTGTCTGAACTCTCTTCTATTTCTGAGGAAGATTCTGAGGTAATTTCTAAATGATATATAGATTTTTCACTATCAGATTCCTTTTCTACTTCTGAAGAATTTTCCGATTCTGAACTAAGTAAAATGTTCATGATATTTTGTTTTAATTTTTCATCTATTTCTAATTCATTAATTTTTTGTTCAACTCTACATTTATTTGCATAATGTCCTATTTTTCCACATTTCCAACAGGTATTATTTTTCTTATAAGCCTTTTTGTTACTTACTTGTTTTTTAGCTTTTGAGTAATTCTTTTGATTTTTATAATAATCTTGTCTGTTAGATTTTTTATAATTTTGTCTATAATTTTTCTTTTATGGGAGGTATGATTATAATTTTTATTTTTTCTTTTTAAATGAGTACTGGGGGCCTTAATAACTTCTACTCCATATTGATGACAAAAAGTTCCTAATTCTCTTTTATTAGTCATATTTTCTTTTCTCATTTTATTTTGTAATTTAAAGTCTGTGCAAACTTGTATTCCAGTTTCCACTATAACATTATGAATTTGACCGTATGTTAGCCTATTATACATGACAGGTTTGCCAAAATGTTTCTCTAAATTTAATTTTACCTTTTCTGAGAATAATTTAGGGAGTCCAGCTATAAATCTTTCTTTCCAAAATCCTGCAAATCCATCCTCTCTCAACGTTATTTTTGATAAAAATGTATCTTTATACCACCTATAATCTGACATTGTTGGACAATATAAATTAGCTAATTGACTAGCAGCTCTTTCTTTAAATATGTTTGGATCTCCTACAAAATTTTGGATTATCGAGTATATTAACGTAGCGACTACGTCTTCTTCATTGTTTTCCGTCTTTATACTATTTAATATTGCATTCCTATCTTCATCATTACACAAATTATCCCACCATCCTTTTAACTGTCCTGTAAATCCATGAATTATTGCTGAGGCTGCTCTTTTATCTGAACAACCTTTAGATTTGTAGGCAGTTGCTGCCATAGACATTTGACAAGTTAGATCTAATATTGATTGTTCACTTAAGCCGTCTAGATTCCATTCACATATGTCTCCCCCAGAAAAAGAGTTTTGAACAAACTCTCCTCTTTCTTCAAATTGAACATCAGCCGGGGAAGGTCTTGGATAATAGTTTCTTAGTTTAGGAAAATTTCTTAATTTATTAATGGATAAATCTGAATCTTTATTTATTGTATTTAGCGAAAATTTCTCTAGATTTAGCTTTTCTAATTTCTTTCTTATTTCTTCCACTTTAATATCAGTTTTACTTTCAAATTTTATGGCTTCTAATTCTTTTTGAGGAACATTAAATAATTTATAAATAGGTTTAACAGGAGGTTTTACGGATGAGCTAGCACTGGGAATATCTTTATTTTGTAATGTTTCTATTCTAGTTAAATGTTTAGATAATATCTCTAACATAAGATTTGAGTAATTTAATTGAGAGTGTAATTTTTTAACATCCCTTTTTTCTACAGGTTTCTCCTCATTACTAATATCTTTATAAGGACTAGCTTCAATTTCTAAATCTTTTGTTATTTGTAAATTTATCCCTTGGTTTGGAGGGTATTCTGATTCCACTATTTGATTAGTTATGGTTTTCCAAGTACTGGTTAATTTATTCAAAGGATACAAATTTTTTGATTCTGTTATTAATGTTTCTCCACTATAATTTTTAAACCAATCGAAGAAATAAACATTTATTTCGTTTTCTTTCATATAATTATAATATTTTTCTCTAAATATTGTTACTTGTTCTTTATTATATGTTGAAAAGTACCAATCTCTTAAATCTTTATTATAGTCAGCATTAAAGTCTTTTCTAATCCATTCTTTATCTATTTCAAAAGGTAATTCTCTAGATAACATATTTAATATTTGTGATGCAGTAGGTGAGTATTGAGGTGACTCAGATTTGGACGTTTCTTGATATAAGGGTTTTGATATCTTGGGAATGGAGTTATCTAACCCTCTTAAATCTACATTAATGGTTGATCCGTCTACTGAATGCCTAGAAGAGGTTGGTTTTAACATTTGCGGTTCACGAATTTTTAAAGATGTTGATCTATTCATTCTAAGTCTAATATTAGATCCCTCTTGGATTATTTCTCTAATTTGGGTATTATAAATATTTGGTTCAGAAACTACATCTTCTAAAATCCATTCTTCGGGAATTTTATCCATTACTTCTTTATGACTTAATTTCTTAGGAATTTGTACTGATGATTTTCTTAAGTTCGCTTCTACTAGTATTGTTTCATCTTTTGGAGAAGATCTTAATGCTTTATAATTATAGTCTATTTTTGTTATTTTATAATAAATCCTATAAATTATTTGTATAGGTCCTGATGCTTCATCTATTATTTCCTCAGGAATTTTAACATATAATTTAATAGCATTACTTGTTTTATCATTTCTTATATCCATAGAAAAATTAGGATAACAATTGAAAAAGGCAGGGCCATCATGTAGATTGCTTTCTAATATGGCTATTACTGAGTCATCAAATTTTTTTAAGTCTTATATCTCTTAATATCATTAGTATGGGACTATTAATTCCTAATCTATAATGGGCTTTGCTGCTACTTGTTATAATCCTAAATGAAGAAAATTATATCCTCGTTTCTTATATGCTCATTTAGTATGGATTGTTCTAAAATATTGATAACTTTATTATTTCTGGTTCCTGGATAACTATATTCTAATACATGAATTTCATCTTGAGAAGTAGACCAAATGCTATGTTGTTTATAAACTTCACATTTTTTAACTATAGGTATTGACCAATTATGTAATGAGTTTTCTATTTCGGCTATTTGTAATTCTTTATCTTTATTATTGTTTTCAGAAGAAGATTCTGCTTGAGGGGTTCTAATTACTATTTCTTTATCTTTATTTTTTATCCTTAAATCCTAGTTGTTTATATCCTAGATGATGATGATGATGATGATGATGATGATGATGATGATGATGATGATGATGATGATGAGGATGATGATGATGATGATGATGATGATGATGATGATGATGATGATGATGATGATGATGATGATGATGATGATGATGATGATGAGATGATGATGATGATGATGATGTGATGATGATGATGATGATGATGATGATGATGATGATGATGATGATGATTGATGCTGATGATGATGATGATGATGATGATTGATGATGATGAGATGATTTTACAACGTTTATTATTGTTCAAATTTTAATGAAATTTTAAACAAATAATCAAGATGATGAGTAAATATAATACAATGATTGGATTAATAAAAATCACATTCAATCTAGAATTATTAATAGTATAAAATTTAGTGTAACTTACACCGGTGTAATATTGTTCATATAATTAATATATATATATATATATATATATATAATTTATATCTCTCTATTACGTTAGTTATTTTACACTCTTTTCTCTCTAATTATTATATGGAAAGTTGAACTAATTTACTTTACATCATTGCAATGTTTTCATTTTATTTCTTAATTTTCAAAGTTTTATATAGAAATAATAAAAATAATTTGTATTAATTTCTCTATTTTCTATATAAAACTCTGAAATATAAAATGAAATGAACAAAAAATTAACCTTCCTTATAATTAAAACTATATAACAAATAAATATAAAAGATATTTTCTAAATGCCCCTAATTATGATTTTGAAGTCAATTACACTGGTCAACCAATTGCAGTACTATTCACATGTGCCAACTGGGGTTGTGGGTCTGTCTTATACATGTTGACCCGACATTATCACTGTTTACTTTAAAACAAAAGAAAAGCAGTTAATCTATCAATATAATAATAATAATAAGAATAATAATAATAAGAATAATAACTATTATTCATATAATAAAGATATATAATTTTTTTCTATATATCTCTCTACTACATTAGTTATTTTACACTCTTTTTTCTCTCTGATTATTACATGGAATTGTTGAACTAAATTAGTTGATGTAGAGAAGCATTATATATGATCTATTATTAAACGATGATTATGGAAATATTATTTGAATAAATAAGAAGCATAATTAATCAATGAAATAACAAAAATGAAAACAGTCATGACTATTGCAAAAATCCAGTCATAAAAGAAAAAAAAAATCAATTACTCACTCGTTTTTTATAAGGTATTTTTTATAATAGAGTTAGTTAATAAGATAAAACTAAAAAATGAAATTATTTTTTAAAATTTAAATAAAATTAATTAATTGTAACCAGTTTAATGGATGGATGAGATCTGATCAACTATCAACTATTTCTTATATATAAAAAAAAATAATGGTAATGGGAGTAATGTTTAGGTGACTAAATTACCTGTGCAGCTTGAGGAAGGTACGGGTTTCCTTCATATCCTGGATTACATTTGCAATGGTAACTCAAAATATCTGTGTCGTCGTCGCCGCAATAGCTATCAATCGCGAGATTTGGACACCCGAACAGTGATCCACCCCCGCCGCACACTCATTTTTTTTTTCTTTTTATATGTGAACAGTACACAATTTTTTTAAAAAAGTTTGATTTTTTTTTTAAAAAAAAATTATTTCTTGTTAACCAGATTAATAACCTAGTTAACCACCCACTTAAATGGTATTAACCATATGTTTAAACACTATTTTTTTTAAATGTAAACAGTACCCTACTTTTTTAAAAAAAAATTATTGCCGGTTAACCAGATTAATAGCATAGTTAATCACCAACTTAAATGGTATTAACCACAGGTTTAAACACTACTTTTTTTAATGTGAACAGTACCTACTTTTTTTAAAAAAAAAATTATTGTCGGTTAACCAGATTAATAACATAGTTAACCACCAACTTATATGGTATTAACCACATATTCACTTGAAAACAAAGTTAAAGGTTTGTCATTTGAAGTTATCTGAACTGATATCAATATTAACCACTTGAGCAACTTATTTAACCACATAATCACTCACAGTTAACCACTTCTAGTTATAATTATTAACCAGATTAATAACACAGTTAACCACCAACTCATATGGTATTAACCACATGTTAACTCGAAAACCAATTATTCACAAGGTTAATAACACAATTAACCATCAACTTATATGGTTTTAACCATTAACCAGATTAATAACACAGTTTACATTTTAAAAAAAAAGTAGTGTTCAAACATGTGGTTAATACCATTTAAGTTGATGGTTAACTAGGTTATTAATCTGGTTAACAATAAACAATTTTTTTTTAGAAAAAAATCAGACTTTTTAAAATAAAAAATTGTATACTGTTCACGTATAAAAAAAAAAAATGAGTGTGCGGCGGGTGTACAAATCCGGGTGTGGAAAAAACATTTTCGAATAGCAATTGTCCTTGCATGCATAGTCCGCTCCACTCATTCTTGAAGCAGAACAGTTCTGCCCTTCTACAGTCCAATCAATAGCCAAGGGCAATTGCTTGTAAGGAAAATCTCGTAAATGAGTGGTAGAAAAATTATAGGAGCCTTGTTTCACAACAAGGAATGGATGCAGGATTTGTTGAAACGTGATGATAAGGAGGAGGAGGAGGATCGTATCGTGAATTCCCTCATTCCAAGAGGAATATCCATCTGCCAACACCCTAAACCCGAACACATTCTAACATCGATCTTCTTTGTATTGTCAGGGCATGTTATTAAGATCCTAATGAATATAAATCGTTGTAGTCGCTGCTAAGAACGCCGGATCCGCCGCAGCCAACCGTTATGAACTTGTTTCCTTGCTTGAAATGCTGAAACTAGGAATAGAGACATTATTATTCCAAAAGTCACTGTCGTCACTATTGTTACTTCCGCAATACCATGAGACTGGAAACGGCGTGTCCATTTGACCTTTGAGGCTTATATGAAAAACTTGTACATCTCCCCAATATAATTTAGAGTCGTTTACACAAGTGAGATTAAATCTGGCGTCCAAGAAACATGGTCGTTCATCTGATGACATGCCTATGCCGAATGGATATGGAATTTCGACATCTCCACAAGTGTAACTACAGCCAGGAAGGGTTTGTTTTGGCGCTGAAGAAAGGGCTTGATGATCAGCTTCAACTGCTACTAGTAGTGCTAATGCAAACATTATTAACACTACACGGCACAGCTGTCTGTGCATAGCTTTCAGTTTCATTGCCTTCACTCACAAACTAGAAATAAAATAGGCCTTAATTTGGAACTTGCAAATGACTAGTTACAACTTAATTTGCTTTGTGACAGTTCATAAAATTTATTTGTGAAATAATTTTCAGAAACTAAAAAATAAAATTGAAGCAAAAACAACTCAATTTTTTAATTTTACACTTATTTAATATCATTAACTAACTCCACTATTATCTTGGCGCCTATTTAAAAGAAACATTATTGGACTACAACCAAGGAAATGCCTTAAAACAAGTTAATCGTAATTAATAATGTCATAATTTTAATTTATATTTAAGAAATTCTTTAATATTAAATAATTAAAATAGTGGCAATATTACTCCTAATTAAAGTCATCATTAAAATAGTAACTCATGTTTCAATAGTTAATCATTATAAATAGCGTAGTATATTCACTATAATAGGAAATAGGTGAATAATGGTCAATAAATTAAGGACATAAAAAGAACTTCATAATTAATACTATCAAAATAGTATTTATTTCTTATATTTAGGATCAAGAAAATTCACATTTTAATTTGTCTCTTATAAATATTACTCGGAAGTAGTATCATTTAATAGTTGGAAAGACATTAAAGATTTTAATAAAGACAAATAAGGAAAGGGTCTATTAGTTAAGAAATCCATATATAGTAGATTTTTATTAGAAATCACGGTATTGATTATATTTATAATATTAAATGTTACACAGTTCAATAAAACTTTCTAATTTTGGTTATTTAACCAATGCTCTCGGGGCACATTAACATTTCCCATAAAGGAATAATATTTTGTATAGTGACTTATAAAAAAACCATAAAAAAACTTTTAAATTGCCTTAAAAAAGGATGCAATGAAGTACTCTCTCGGTCTCAAATACAAGTAACTCAAAATTCATATAAGTAAAATCTAATTACTTTTACCCTATTAAATGATAGTATCTTCAGCCAAAGAGTTGTTGCTCAGTTGACAACGCAAATTCCGTGTTCGGTCCCCACTAAACACACTCTATGTCATAGGGAATATTTGTGGTTAATACAAAAAAGTGTTAATATCTTCACATTACCCTTATTTAATTTAAATTTCCTTTACAAAGATCCACTTGTAACAAATATATATTAGAAATAATAGTTTTAAAAAAGGTAAAATATGTTTTTAATCCCTATAAAATTAACGAGTTATGTTTTAGTCCCTAAATTTTTCTTTAAAATAAAGCGTCCTCCCTAAATTTTTTATAATTAGTCACTTTGTGTGTCACCCAGTGAGGTGATGTAATACACCTTCTCTCCTTGATGTTCACTATTTTATTTGTTTGGTCTTAAACCGCCCGCGCCAAAAAAACTTCTCCCCCACTTCCCCACTCAATTTCTCCCCTGCCCATAAAATCACCCACCATCTCCCCCACTCCTGTAACCCACCCTGCCCACCGTTTCCCCACAACAGATCCAACCTCAATGAAAATTAAACTATATACAAAATTATTTAAACTCCAAGTGTTACTGTTTCCGTTTTGTTGTAGAGTCTATCCAACTCACTAAAGAGCTTACTTCTAAGAACAATATGGCTGTTTAACAAAATGAATATACAATCAATAACCATGACAAAATTAATTAAGTGAGAATATAACTGAAGTAGCATAGATAAATGGTGTGTGTAGTAGAAGACTTTAACCACTCACTACTACAAAAAAGGCATTATACGACGGGCATTCCACGACGGTTGAAGGCCAACCGTCGTTGAAAGATGCGCGGTGGCATTTTGTAATTATGCGGGTAACTTACAACGACGGTTGGCCTTTAACCGTCGTAGAAAGCAAGTTTCTACGACGATTGCAAATCAACCGTCGTAGAAAACTACCTTAGAATAAATGTTTACAGAAATAAAGGGGGGTGTGAATAGCAAAAATGGGAGGTGCAGGAGTAAAAGTGGGCTACCACGACGGGCCCAGTGGACACCCGTCGTGGAAGACCTTATGGGGGGTGTGACAAGTAAAGTGGGGTGGTGCAGGTAGCATTAAGGGTTCAGAAAGGAAGGGGTGGGAATAGAAAAGCAGGGGTGGTGGTGCAGGAGTAAAAGTGGGCTACCACGACGGGCCCAGTGGACACCCGTCGTGGAAGACCTTATGGGATGGGTGGTGTGACAAGTAAAGTGGGGTGGTGCAGGTAGTATTAGGGTTCAGAAGGAAGGGGGTGGGAATAGAAAAACAGGGGTGGTGCAGGAGTAAAAGTGGGCTACCACGACGGACTCAGTGGACACCCGTCGTGGAAGACCTTATGGGGGGTGTGACAAGTAAAGTGGGGTGGTGCAGGTAGCATTAGGGGTTCAGAAATAAAGGGGGTGTGAATAGCAAAAAATGGGAGGTGCAGGAGTAAAAGTGGGGCTACCACGACGGCCCAGTGGACACCCGTCGTGGAAGACCTTATGGGGGGTGTGACAGTAAAGTGGGGTGGTGCAGGTAGCATTAGGGGTTCAGAAAGGAAGGGGGGTGGGAATAGAAAAGCAGGGGTGGTGCAGGAGTAAAAGTGGGCTACCACGATGGGCCCCGTGGACACCCGTCGTGGAAGACCTTATGGGGGGGTGACAAGTAAAGTTGGGTGGTGCAGGTAGCATTAGGGGTTCAGAAAGGAAGGGGGTGGGAATAGAAAAGCTGGGGTGGTGCAGGAGTAAAAGTGGGCTACCACGACGGGCCTAGTGGACACCCGTCGTGGAAGACCTTATGGGGGGGTGTGACAAGTAAAAGTGGGGTGGTGCAGGTAGCATTAGGGGTTCAGAAAGGAAGTGGGTGGGAATAGAAAAGCTGGGGTGGTGCAGGAGTAAAAGTGGGCTACCACGACGGGCCCAGTGGACACCCGTCGTGGAAGACCTTATGGGGGTGTGACAGTAAAGTGGGGTGGGTGCAGGTAGCATTAGTGGTTCAGAAAGGAAGGGGGGTGGGACATAGAAAAGCTGGGGTGGTGCTGCAGTAACATTGATCTACCACGACGGTCCCTGTGACAATCGTCGTGGTAGAGTCCAGTTAATTAAGTTCGCCCTGGGCTCCCTGTTTTCATTTGCGCCGCGCTTCCTCCCTCTCAACCTCCCTCTCTCTCTCATCTTCCCTCTCTCTCTCAACCTCCCTTTCTCTCTCTCCACCGTGCCTGCTCTCCCTCTCTCTGCTCGTCCCTTTCTCTCTCAAGCTCGTTGTCTCTCTCTCTCAAGCTTCCTCTCTCTCTCTCTCAAGCTTCCTCTCTCTCTCTCACCGTGCGTTTCTCTCTCTCTCTCAAGCTCCGCTGCGCGCCATCGTCCTCTTTCCAGGTATTTAGTTGGTTGTGGATGTATCTCTCTCTCTATTTGAGTTGTATTGTATGATTTAATTACTTGTGTTTACAGTTCAATGAATAGGCTAATTGTCCAATCTAAGTCTCCAAAATTCGAATGGTGGCCTCTATTCTTTGCTGAAATTTGATGTTCTTTGATGCATTTTACTTAATAAGATCCTCTAGTGAAGGTTCAAATTTAGGGGCTGCTGCATTATTCTGGTGATGCATAAATGGTGTTTGTTATTGCCTGATAGATCCACTACGTGAAAGGTAGTTGTTATTGCTGCCTAAATTGGGCAGGTTGCATGATAAATTAAATTAAAGAAATTTAAAAAATTTGATGTATAATCGTCTAGCTATTTCATAAATTAAAAATTTAATTTGGACTGAACATAATAGTATCATTTCATCTATGTAACTGAGATCACTTAATAAAAAAGAAATTATTGTGGTTGTTGTTGTATGCTCAACTATTTCATATTTCACTTTACATATTTCACTTTGAATCTATTTGAATCTATATTGCATATGTCTTATTCACTTAATAATGTAAATTTTCATTCTCAGTATTCAATAACAGTCTTGTCTTTAAAGCTCTAATTTACAAATATGAAGTGAGAATTGATTATATTAATGTTTCAATTTAGTTGATTATACTATATCTATGTCTCAATTGTTTCAGCCATATATTGACTTAAAAACTCCAGAGGATTCAAAAAAGGAGACAGTGCGACCCTCTAAACGCATAAAAAAGTTGCGTTAGGTATGATACAACATAATCTCATTGTCATTGCATATTTAAATTGGATTCCAATATGAGCGTGTAAATTGTGTATAGAATATAGATTACTGAGCACCAGCTCAAGTTCCAAAAGGGCGAATGTGGATTTAGTGAGATCTCCATGCCCTTATCTCTTTCCTAAATCCGATTAAATATTGTCATATATTGTCAAACTTTAGTTAATTTCATTTTATATTTTGCCTTGTTTTATTGTTCATTTTTAATGATTGCTTGATTCATTACTTGAGTGAACCTTAGTTTCCCGTTTGAGATTCAATATGGAGATTGTAGCACTCCCTCCAAAGAATAATTTTTTTTCATACATCTTTGTTATATTAACTAAAAGAGGGAGTACTATAGTGAACTTATTGAATCTTGAATTGTCCGGATGGACAGTTTGGGAAGATATATCACTTTTTTATAGTTCATTAATAAGTAAATTTTAATAAGCATTCCATACAATTCATGAAATTTCGATTCGTTGCATTTGTGTTGTTCTTCGGGGGCATATTTGATAGTGGTTCACCACTTTCATTTCGTGCCACCTGAAGACCAATGCGAAATGCTGCCGAAATTTTGTGGATTTTATGGAATGAGAATTAAAATTTACACAATAATGAACTAAGGAAAAGTGAATCTTCCTGAATGGGATAGGGCCACACCTTTGAATAAAAAAAGTGAGATCTACATGCATAATGTTGAATAAATGGAGTGTCGTTCATGAACGTACAGAAATTAGATATGGATCGAAGTTGGATGAATGCTCGGTGCATTACTGATGAGTATGAGAGAGGAGTGGAAGAATTTCTACAATTTGCGCGATGTAATGTTGCTAGTAGTGCCGACGCACAAGGAAGGTTCAGGTGTCCATGCGTAAATTGTTTCAATGGAAGAAGACTGGCTGAGAAAGACATCAGGGAGCATCTTCTGTGTGATGGTATTATGAAGGGTTATACAAAATGGATATGGCATGGTGAAGTGACACATATGCCATATGATGATGAGGTCCCAATGCCAGAGTATTCTCATTCAACCATGGAGGACTGCATGGAGGATCGAGTGGAAGACATGATTCGCGATGTCGGTGTGGACAGATTTGCAGAAGCACATCTGTATGAAGATATGTGTAGTGATGCTGAGACTCCGTTGTTTCCGGGGTCAACAAACTTCACACGATTGTCAGCGGTGTTAAGATTGATGAATTTGAAGGCATTAAATGGGTGGTCTGATAAAAGCTTCACGGAGTTGCTCCAGTTGCTAACTGACATGCTTCCTGAAGGGAACACACTACCTAATCGTAATTATGAGGCGAAGAAGATATTGTGTCCGATGGGTATGGAGTATAAAAAGATCCATGCATGCCCTAATGATTGCATTTTATACAGAAAAGACTATGAAGGGTTGAAGAAATGTCCGAAGTGTGGGTTATCCCGATACAAGGTGAAAGACGATGATCAAGATAGTATTGATGAGGTCACAAAGCATGGTCCCCCGGCAAAGGTTGTATGGTATCTTGCAATTATTCCAAGGTTTAAGCGTTTGTTTGCCAATCCAAATGACGCTGAGAACCTTAGATGGCATGCGGATGGGAGGATATGTGATGGAATGCTTCGCCATCCCGCTGATTCTTTACAGTGGAAGGACTTTGATGTAGAGTTTCCAGAATTTGGAAACGAGCAGAGGAATCTTAGGCTTGGATTAGCGTCAGATGGAATGAATCCATTTGGAAATTTAAGTACTAATCATAGTTCGTGGCCTGTTTTGCTAGTTGTTTACAATTTACCTCCCGGGTTGTGCATGAAGCGCAAATATATGATGTTGTCTATGATGATCTCTGGTCCACGTCAGCCTGGAAATGACATTGATGTTTATCTCAATCCATTGATAGAAGATCTGAGATTGCTATGGGATGAGGGGGTAGAAGTCTATGATGGGTTTGCCAAAGAATCTTTCAAGATGCATGCAATGCTCTTTTGTACCATCAATGACTTTCCTGCATATGGGAACTTGTCGGGTTATAGTGTTAAGGGTCATAAAGCTTGTCCTGTGTGTGAAGAGGGCACATTCCATCAGCAATTGAAATATGGAAGGAAGACAGTATATGTTGGTCATCGGAGATTCTTGAAAAGGCATCACCCATATAGAAGATTGAGGAAGGCTTTTAATGGATATCCGGAGGATGGGATAGAACCGACTCCGTTAACAGGTGTGGAGATTTACAACAAGGTGAAAGACATTGATGTCGTATTTGGAAAGCGGAAAGACAAGTCAGTTGCCTCGGGGATATGGAAGAAGAGGTCCATTTTCTTTGATCTCCCATACTGGTGCAAGTTACATGTTAGACACTGTATAGATGTCATGCACGTGGAGAAAAATGTTTGTGATAGCTTGATTGGAACGCTTTTGAATATTAAAGGGAAGACAAAGGATGGAGTCAATGCTCGTTTAGACATGGTTGAAATGAATATACGAGACAAGTTGGCCCCGGAGATTTGTAGGTTAGTGCAATTCAGTTTGGTTTACTCATTCAGTTTTGTATAGATTTGTAGTAATTTATTATTCATTCACTACAGGATGTAAGGAGGAAGGCTAAGGAGATTCAAGCACATAATGTAACCCCCCACATTCTGTCTCGTGGGGGTTATAAATTGCTTGAAGAAAAAATGATAAAGAAGAAGTTGAAAGACAGAGCTGCAGATGGTGATGATCCTATTGCAGACCCTCCATCACCGCCAACACGTCATGATAAATGGAAGCAGGCCCGTGTTAAACCCTCAGGGGTATATACCTCTGAAGAATCACGCGTTATCTTTGAGAAGATTGTAAGTTTTAATTTTGTAATTGATTTTTTTATTACTATACAAATTCTTGATTCCATACTCACGCTCTCTGTCACTATATTTGTTAACTGCAGGATTCTTTGGTTGAGCAATCTACTCAGGGGACCTTTACACCAGAAGGTCGTGATGATATACTTGCTACTGCTATTGGACGACCAGAGCACCCTGGTCGTGTTCGTGCTGCTGGAGCAGGGGTTGGTATTCGGTCATTTTTTGGATCAAAGTCCAAGAACTCCTCATCAAGTGAGCCTAGCAGTGAGCACATCGAAAAGCTAACACAACGGCTCACAGTTGAAATCACAAATAAGGTGAAAGATGATGAAATGAGGATCGAGTTGGAGTTGTACAAGCAGGAATTGTTGAATGCATCGCAGACAGGTGCTCCTAGTCAAGACTTTGTGACTAATGCTAATAAAATCAGCACAAAGGGTAGTTGTTCACCAGATGGGGGTCAGGTGGATGAAATCCCATGTCAGCTGTATGTGGAGTGCACACCATCCCTAAGTTGGTGGCTTTGGGGAAGGTTTTCATAGGGGCCACCACGATACATAATATTCCTCTTTCACCTGACACAGTCAAGGTATCAGTGGAAAAGGTTTTCGAGGAGAATGTTCCTGTGCCTATCCAGACATTGGAGGTTGCTATTGTACAACAAGCATATCAGACCTTTATTGCCTGGCCCCGGCATCTAGTTAGGCAAACTCCAACCCCTATGGTATAGTTGACACTTATATATATTACTACTTTTCACAATTAAATGTTTCTTTTTTATATCCTCAACAATGTATCTATATATATTACTACTTTTCACAATACATTGTTCTTTATGTGCAGCAAAAAGTACAAAAGAAACGACAAAAAGAAAATACCAAGAAGGGACCTTTTCCAACCGATGATCCCCTTGCTAGCTTGTTAGAGGTTGCATCCGCCATTAAATACAGCTCTATCGAGTTTCCATGGGATGAGGAAGTTTTTGGTACGAAACAGATGTCCATACCCCTGTATTTAACCGTCTCGGATATAGGAGAGGTTGTGGCGGGCGATGAATATCTTAACATCACTGTCATTCATGTGTGGGAGTTGTAAGTTCTTTGCCAACTAAACTTGTAGTTTTATTATTAAGTAACTTTAGAAGGAAATTTCCTCACAACGAAATATTTCTTATTTCAGGTTTTTGGCTTCGTTATCCTCACATGAGGATGTGTATGGATTCATTGACCCTCATCTAACCTGTGAGGGTGTAAATGAAAGAACAGCTATTCAGGTGTACATCGCCAATGCCTTGCAAGATGAGGGCAAGAAGATTTATTTAGCACCTTACTTTCATGAGTAAGTGGAAATACTTGTAGGTTTTTTAATATTTTTATCATTATCAAAATAAATATCTTGCAGTATTAACTAATTTTCAATGCAGACGCCACTGGCAACTACTGGTTATATCTGTCGACGAAGACAGCGCTCTGTGGTTTTGTTCATTGCATAAGAGGCCCCCGAAGAGATTACAATGAATTTATTAACTTTAGAAGTCTTTTATTGAATTATTAAACTCTAAATCGTGTGATATTTTTTATTTTAGTGCATATTCAACATATCAAATGTTGATGGGTAGACCTGGACATAGAGCTCATAAGCTAACCTGGAAATACGTCAAGGTATTTACATGGATTCAATAAGATATTTTAATAAAGTGTTGTCTACGGTTTTAATTATTTGACTAATATTCATTTTGAATTGTAGTCCAACAAACAAGTTGGAGGGTATGAGTGTGGCTATTATGTAATGCAATGGATGTCTTGCATTGTGCAAGGGGGAATTCAAGTCGCATTGGACAAGGTAATCCAACAAACAAGTTAACACCAATCGTCATGCAATTGATCTATCCACTAATTACAAGTTATTTTATTTTGCAGTATTTCATGGATAGTAGCCCACTCAACTCTGCTTCAATTGATTACATCAGAAAGACATGGGTTGCATATGTTATTGACTTGTATAACAAAACTTTAGAGTAGTTGATCAGTATTTGATTACTTGTAGTAGTTTTTTTATATAGTTTCATTACTTATAGTAGCTTTTATATTAGATTTTACGTGTAATGTGATTATGTAAATTGATTAGTGCACCGAGTATGTGAAGTGTCATTACTATGTTGGTATTGCTGATTTTTCATTGCTGGGATTGTCTGGACTGTATTTTCTGTTTGCAGGTTTGGGGAAATTGTAAAAAACAGAACGAACTAAAAAAAAAATTTAGACTTTCCACGACGGTTGTGTCCACAACCGTCGTGGAAAGTAGGCTTTTCACGACGGTTGTGGTCACAACCGTCGTAAAAGAGCTGCTCAAGAAGGGTGGGTTGAAGTAGTTTCCACGACGGTTATAGTCACAACCGTCGTGGAAAGTCTTGCTTTTCACGACGGTTCCTTTACTAACCGTCGTGGAAAGTAAGCCTTTTCACCACGGTTACCAGTCCTAACCGTCGTAGAAAGTCAGTTACAACGACGGTTAGCACGCGTCGTGACAAATTCCACTTAACAACGACGCCTGGATCTACGACGGTTGTGGAACCGTCGTAGAAGCCTCTTTTTAACCGTCGTAGAAAGCCTTTTCTGCAGTAGTGACTAACTTTAATGGCAATGAGGAAGATGACCATATAAAGCCAAAGAAGAGAAGGGAATTAACAAATATGGAAACACCACTCCTTTGAAAATTGCAGAATTCCACTGCGCTGCCTTTTTTGCACTACATTTCATTTGAGGTGTATATTTGGAGTAAACTAGTAAATTGGTCCCTGATTTTTTTTAGGGTCATGCAGTTTACTCCCTAAAAAATAGAAAATTTCAATACTGACTTCTTGTTTTTTTCTTCCACGGTGTGTTTCTCATTAATTTTTTTACGACGTGTCACGTTTAGTGACACTCTGTCTCACTGTCTGTCACTATAGTGTCCATATCATTTTTGTGTCATAGTGGACACTATAGTGACAAACAGTGAGACACGTTGTAAAAAAAATTAATGAGAAACACACCGTGAAAGAAAAAACAAGAAGTCATGGACTATATTGGAATTTTTTATTTCTTAGAGACTAAACTGCATGACCCTAAAAAAATCGGGGACCAATTTGCTAGTTAACTTGTATGTTTGTGCTACCGGTGCTTCTCTTAGTGATTACTTATCTTGTACTACTCATAGAGCAACTTTCCTGGTGGCGGCTAGCATGAAGCAACAAAGTGGGTGGTTCATCTGTGAACCATCAAATTAATGTGATTAATTGACCAAAATAACGCTCTTGACATGTAATTTTTTATTTAATCATTAGTTCTAACGGTTATAAAATTTCAAAAAATATATGACCCATTTTATTTCCTAATTTTAATAATGATTAATCATGTTCAGTATTTATGTTTATAATTAAATTATTTAAAAATTATTTTCGACTATATCCTCCTAGACATGTCATTGCATTAGTACCAATTGTCTAATTCATATTCATTTCCATATTAACTGTATCACTCTTATTTCTCTGTATAGGAGGATGTAAATGTCACCACTAAGCAAAAGACCCTTTATTATTGTCATTTAATTCTTATGTAATTCCTCATAAATTATTAGTCTCGGCCAATGTAGCGTTTCTATCAATTGGTGCAAAACTCGCTTTTATTCAATTATTTTTTACAATGTAATCATAAAAATTATTGTACTTATTCATCATAATAATTATATGAACTTTTTAATAATGCCTTCAACCGACCTAGAACTCAGGTAGCAACAACAACATTTACTTGTCTATAATAATAATAATTTTAAAAAATTAAATCATTATAATTATTACAACAAATGACCTTCTGCAATTTGATTGACAAAAAAATTAAAGAGGGCATGTACACTTGAAGAACGAAAAAATGGAGGGACAAGGAGACAAAGCAAATCTCAATGAGAACACTTGGCCTCTCATTGAAGTAGTTGAATGATATTCAGGGAAACTCCACCTTCTAAGCTAAACCTTGGCCATGACGGGATATTTTTTAACTATTAGAGGGGTTGGACGCTGGAGAGTCAGTAGGGACGTAAACGAGGTGGGGGTGGGTAGTGCTTACACGTATACATACCCGCTAATATTGATAAGTATCCACGAGTATTCACGTGTATCCATTAATATTTAATTAAATTTTATAAAAAAGATAAAATATTATATAATATATTATAATATCATACTTTAATGAGTATGCGGGTACCCGCGAGACGGGTAGTATAATATCTACCCCACCCATTATATAAATATACAAGTACCCGGTATAGGTATATCCACGGGTACGAGTATTTTTACCCAATATAGGTATATCTACGAGTACGAGTTTTTTTGACATCCCTATCGGAGAGAGTTTCTGGGAGAACATCTGGAAAAATATAACTTTTTTTATTAAAAATATTAAAACAAATATAATATTACCATTTTATACTAAATAAAATAAAAATTGAAACATAATTATCAAATTTAGTAAGGGCACTGTTGCAATATTCATAAATTATTCTTAACATTTAAATCTCCATCGTTGAATTTTTTATTAATAGATCAATGGCATTAAACGCTGCTTGATGGTTCATGCTACACGCCGCCCTATTTCCTTCTGTTTGTTATAGAGCTCGATGATCCTTTTTCTTGAGTACTTCTAATGTATCAGCAAATAAATGTTACCCCTTTGGAAATAGACCGGTTAGATTATGTATAGATTGAAATGCATTCAAAGTGTTCGCTCTTCAACTAATTCTATGTTTCTGTGTTTGTAAACTAATAATAATTATATGAGAGGTTAAAGTTTTACTCTTCCTTTTACACACTTTTTTTTTAATTTCTCTCTTTTTCTTTTCTATCACATCAATTATCACATATTTCATTTTTTCTTTTTTTCTATCACTCCTTCCTACACTTACCATACCAAAAGGTGTCAAAATTTTTATATTTTAAAAAGAAATTAATACTATTTTCTACCTTCACCACAATATCAGAGTTTTACATTCCCTTTCACATGTTATTTTTCTATCACTTAATTTTCTATTACATAAATTATCAAATCTCTCACCTTATCTCTTTTAATTTTATTATCTCTTTCTTTCCTACATTGACCATGTCTCAAAAGTGAGATACCAAAGTTTTAATACTCTTAAAAAAGTGATAATTTTTCACACTTATTTATTTTACACTTTTTTACACCTAATTTTTTTATATCTCTTCCTTTTATATCACATCAAAATATTATTTTAAATGAGCCTAACACATTAAAATATTTTTTTAATAAAAGGCAAAAGCAACTATTAAAATAATATTTTTCACAATGCATAGTATAAAGGGAAAAGTATCACTTATTCCCTTGTAGTATATAGATAAATAGATATGAATCTAATTTCATAATAATTTTTTTTTCAATTTCTTTTTGTTTAGTTCTAATTATAATTTTTTTTAGTTTTGATTATAAAAATATCACAGTATTTTTATTTTCTTTCTTGATTTTTAAAGTTTATATAAGAAATAAAAAAAATAATCGTGTATTAATTTCTATATTTTCTATACAAAACTTTGAAACTCTGAAATATGAAATGAAATGAACAAAAAATTAACCTTCCTTATAATTAAAACTAAAAAATAAGAAAAAAAAAGATATTTTTCTAAATGCCCCTTTTTGAAGTCAATAACAGTAACACTAGTCAACCAATTGCACTATTATGTCACATGTGCCAGCTGGGGTTTTGTTGGGTCTGTCTTTTACACATTGACCCGACATTATCTGTTTACTTTAAAACAAAACAAACTTAGGGTCTGTTTGATTTACAGTTTAGTAGAATTGATTCTAAAAATGAATGGTTGAGATGGATAATGCACGTTTTACGAAATACATTGAACGAAAGTGATTTAAAATCAATTCTGCAAAACCATGGTTATGTACTGTTGAAATTTAAAACAAATGGCCTCGTAGTTAATGTATCAAAATAATAATAATAATAATAATAATAATAATAATAATAATAATAATAATAATAAGAGAAAAAGGATTGTGCACTGACAGTGTAAAAGATTTTACACCTGTTAATCACAGCCCTTGATTTATGGTGAGTTTGTTGACTTTAATAATTACTATTTTAAAAGTCATATAAATGAAGAATCATGATTAAACGTCAGTGTAAAACTCTTTTACACTGTCAGTGTATACTAATTAAACTCTAATAATAATAATAATAATAATAATAGTAATGTGAGAGAGTTCAACTTACACTAGTGTAAGTTATATCAAGTTTTACAACGTTAAATAACTTTTTAATAAATCATTATATTAAGCAATCCACCGTTAGATTGAAAGTTACTATCATATAAATCATATATATATATAATTTTACATTAATCTAAAATTATTTGATATGTCATTGAGATATTTCAAAATTAACGTTATATATATAAAAAAAACAATTTGATTATTAGTTTATTATTGTTCAAATTTTATGAAATTTTACACAAATAATCAAGATGATGAGTAAATATAATGTACAATGGTTGGATTAATAAAAATCATATTCAATCTAGAATTATCAATAGTGTAAGACTTAGTGTAACTTACACCGGTTGTAATACTTTTCATATAATTAATATATATATACAATTTTTTCTATGTCTCTCTATTACATTGGTTATTTTACACTCTTTTTCTCTCTAATTATTATATGGAAAGTTGAACTAATTTACTTTACATCATTGCAATGTTTTCATTTTATTTCTTGATTTTCAAAGTTTTATATAAAAAATAATAAAAATAACAATGTATTAATTTCTCTATTTTTTATATAAAACTCTGAAATATAAAATAAAATGAAAAAAAATAATCTTCCTTATAATTAAAACTAACAAATAAAAAAAAAGATATTTTCTAAAAGCCCCTAATTATGTTTTTGAAGTCAATAACACTAGTCAACCAATTGCACTTACCTCACATGTGCCAGCTGGGTTGCGGGTCTGTCTTTTACGTACACCAGTAACATACCCGTGCGAATGCATGGGTAAATTGATGGTACGGTTTATGTTACTCGTGCTTCGCACAGGATAAAATATGAGTTATGATAAATACTTTTAATTAAAAGTAAATCAATAAAATCTTGATATAATTCATCTCATGTAGGCAATATAGAAGATGCTAAAAGAGCTAATCCTTGAAAAAAAATCAATATCCTCTTCAAGTTAGTAATGATGTTATATAGTTAAACGGTATCCAGTTTCTCCTTTCCATCCAAGTTTACTGGGTTAATGGAGATTATACTACATAGTTTCAAATTTTCATAATTATTATTAATTATGGTATAAATAATGAAGATGTACTTGTGCAAACGACACATAATTAACTAGTAAATATAAAACCAAGAGTTTAGCTAAAACGGGAAGAATATTGATTAAGAAATTTCAAATTTTAAAATTTTCATTTGAAATATTCAAAGTAATAAAAATATTTTATTTAACATTCTTAAAGTATTAATCCTTTGTGAAAGTAATCGGTAACTGGAGGATATTTTAATGCTTATGGCCTATTAAGAAACTATATATTTCTGAACTATTTTTATTCAATAAATTTAAATTCCTAATACTTTGAACTATTTTTTAACCAATAGTTATAATATTTCAAAAAATCTCAATGAATATCACAAGCATGATATTATTGTTCAAATACACTTGTACAAATTATGTTAATAGTAAAAAAAATATATTAATATCTACCATTTTCTTTCAAATTGTAATTTATTTAAGAAATATGATCATGAAAAATAATATTGGAATTCCTTTAATTTAATTTACAAAAAAGAAAGACCCCTTATAGGCTAATTGATGACATAATTTTACTCTCCATTCCTTTGTATTAATGCAAAAACTAATGAGAAATGATCAATAAAAAACATGGTTCAAGTTGAAAATTTCAATCCATAGTGGTTTTAAATGGTAGTAAAACTTATAAGTTATAAAACTAATTTGAGAAGTTTGGAGATAAATCAGAACTCGCCTTTTTTCATAATTGTAATCTAAGAAATGAATAGTGCAATTACTGCAGGGCAATATGTTAATCAGTAAGGATCTCTCTTAGATCACAGTGAGTGCATTAGAAGAGGATAAGATAGAGCTAAACATTCCAAGAGTTTTGGTTTTTTCGTTAGAATAGGATGAATACCATCTTGAATACTATGAACATAATAACTACGATAATATCCATGAAGAAGAAACTTAGAACTGGTTGCAGTACTGTTCTTCCAGCTACATGACATGATTTACCAATTAATCATTCAGGTAGTGTAAAGATAAACTAAAATAGAAAAAAATAGGAGGAAAAGTCTAATAGAGGTTAATATTGGTCCAAGTTATGAGACTACACAATATATACTTACCAATGATCAATTTGCTTCGCTTTGCAAATCCTTATAGATCTTCAGCTAGTTGGAAACATCATTGCCATGCCTAAGGTTCAGCCTATTCGACATTGGGTTGAGAGAACCATCACATCTTTTAGTTCTGCAGCTAACTCATATATAACTTCAAAGTCTACACTTTTTCATTTTAAACTGAGTCTGAAGCTAACTAATGGTCTCACTATTATGTGTGCATGTAGCCCAGGTAACATGAGCATGTATGAGCTTTCTATATTTGAATAGGTTCCTGCGTTTCAAAGTAAGATGTATAAAAACATGAAGATGTAGCTACGCATTACATCTTAGCTAGGCTAAAAGAAAAAAAATGAAGCTATATTAAGGGAGTTTGAATGTGATCAAACTTGAGAGCACAGTGAGGGTGCAAAGAAAAGAAAGAGTTGGTGAGTGTGCTGAAAAGTGAGCATATATATGGTCAATAAACAAAGCAAGCATACACAACTCCCTAGAATTCTTCTCCAAGTGAGTTTTTGTCAAAGAAAAATTATGAATAGCAATTTTTCACAGCACAAGTGGGAGCATAATCGTAATCTGTCAAAAGTGATCCACACCCTTCCTTAACTGCCTTATAATCTGTCAAAATTATAATGACATTTATGATTCTATCATTATTTTTATGGACATTAACTAAGGTAATCCCTTGTTCCCCTTTTAAGCATAGACCCACCTATTGGGGTCTACAATTAGAATGCCATGTACAAATTGATCAAAAATAACTTCTGCAAGTTTGTCCAACACCTTAGGCTTTCCTAAATATATTTGAAGACATGTATTCAATTTGGTAAAAATTTTAAAAACCAAGAGATCATAATAGATACACATAAAAATGTATGAGAGATTAGGTGTAAAAAATAAAATAAAATACAGACTCTGTCAATTAAAAAGGAATCAAAGAAGCTAGATAATCTAATATGAAAGAACAAAGTAAAACAAATCCTTGGAGGTCATCTCTCATTTCTTACCTCAAAGTGCACGTAACCAACAAATACTTCAAGAAGCATACACAGGAAAAAATAGTGCAGGAGTAGCTCACCTACACAACAACTCACTTCAGCACCAACAAAACCTTGTTGGATCTGTAAAGGGAAAAAATAAGTGAGCAGAAAAAAATCTGGAGAATTAAAAAAAAAATAGATGATTTAACATCAGATAACTTGCTACAGACCTAAGGATGAAAGCCTGAAACTAATGATTGTTTTTTAGCATTCCAAATTGTGAGGTGTAATTTGGGAAGCATCTGATTGTTTGAAAAATCTAGATTCAAAAAAGCCATTGTGCAAAATGAAATTTAATAATGAAACGCTCTTCCACTATTTTGATCAGGATCCAAACTTTCTTCTATAATACTCCCTCTTGTCAATTCCTTATTTAGGGGCATCAGGGTTAAGTTGAAAGGGATGGATAGATGCTGATATGTCATCATGCTTGCTCTCGCTAAATGCCTCTGCAGTATGTATTAGTAAAAGCCACATGATTAAGCTCATTTGAAAATAGTGAAATAACCAAATGAATCATTGGGACTAACACAACAATATGACATATGAGAAAAAAACAGTTGCTGCTAACTCTAGCAGAGAACCACTTCCTAGACTGCGTGCATTTGAGTGTTTGGTTCAACACAAAAGGTAAATTAAAAAATCTTTAAAGCTCAAGGCTTAAATTAAGTGCAAGTATTTAAAAAGGTCTCTATTTGTTCCAACCCCATATTCAGGGTAATACAATGTCTCA
This sequence comes from Sesbania bispinosa, assembly GCA_026901365.1. Lineage (NCBI taxonomy): Eukaryota > Viridiplantae > Streptophyta > Magnoliopsida > Fabales > Fabaceae > Sesbania > Sesbania bispinosa. The sequence goes on along the minus strand of QLOH01000674.1, from coordinate 508,111 downwards.
GAGATCTAGCAAATCATATTCCAATGAGAATGATTCTCCCTATATCCTTGCTTAAAATGCAAAGATCTATATCAAATCATATTCCATGCTAATATCAATCAGGGACTTTCCCAATGTCAAATCTTATAATTCAAAATTTCTCCCCTGTACGCCCTCTGAACAGTTCAAATACATCAGAATCTATAAATAATGCTAGATTAATTCAGAATGATTCTCCTTTTTAGGCTACTGTATGATCAAATACTTGGTTCAATACAGTGCAAGGATTTCAAGAAGAATATTAGCCTAAAGAAATAGAAGGTAGCTCACATGTCAGAATTTTAAAAGATGGATGAATTTTAAAACATACAGTGCATAATCCCACACTACATATAAGCAGTAAATCTGAACCTCATTGAAATTAAACTAATAGATAAAATTTTCGTATTGATGCAACACAGAAGCACATAGGGAAAATATGCTGGTTAAAGGAACTAAATCAGAAAGGAATTATTATACTTTATGAACATTAATAAAAACCAACTATTATCAACATGCTCAAACAAAAACTTAGATATTATTTACATGTATATCTAACTTTCTGGAGATTGAACATAAACCTATTCACATATTGAAACCTCAACTTCAAAAGCCCTTGACTTAAACATCAAGTATAGTTGTATATCTACACTGACCTTCCCATTACATTCTGACCAAATAGCCAAGTGAGGGAAAGTTACAACTTGGTAGAGGCCTCCAGCACCCCAGGCTTTAGTTGTAACTATTCAGGAGCAAAATAAGAAACTGCGCAACTTAGCTAGCTATTTTCCAAATAAGTGAAAACAAATTTATAGGTCTGACTCAAAGAAGTTGATGTTGTAGGTTTCTTATCAATTGGATATTTGGAGGGTTTAGTTGTAGTTGTGGTTGGCAGTGTGGAAGGTGCAACAGGTTTTATGGTTGGCAATTTAAAGGGTGCAGCTGGGTTGTGGTTGGCAATGTGCAGCATTAGTGCACTATTCTTGTTTGACATGTAAATGATGTGATAGAAAACAGCAAATGTGCTTATAACTATTATACTGCACTTTAGAGTGAGGTATTAGTAAATAGTCTATTACTTTATTATTAAGGCTATATCAGTAAGAGAATATTTGATTGCAAATAAGCACTTCACAAAAAAATATAAGAAAGATCAACTTTCTTAACTATGCAATAACTTTTTTATAAAAAAGACTTGATAAAGTAATATGAGCTGTAAAAACCCTATCAAAGCATCATATGGCACTGAGTTCTTGAAAAACATTTTTCATTGAACATTTTAGGTGCAGGGTATCATGTTCACATGCAAGATGAAATGTTGAATTAATTATGTCCTAATGTGTATTTCTCTCTCCCAATCTTGAAGTGATATTTTAATGCATTTTTTCATAAGAGAAAAAGACATTAACACCTGGCCTCATCCAGCCCAAACATCCTACATTTTATTGCCTATTTCTTTACCAAACTACCCAAAAAAGAAAGAAAGACTTGCAAGCCAGAGAAGACCTTTCTGAAAAATAATGCAGTGTAGAAAGACTTGATCCTCTTTCTTAACTCTGTTAGTTCTTACTTTTTCAATACCATCCAAGGATTTACTAAATGAGAATACAAAAGTTTCTTATTGACAACACATTATAATTCCAAAATAAAAATGAAATAAAGTCAGGTAAATCTCATTGTTATTTAAATGCAAACATGAGTATTCTTTTAGTTTACAATAGTCAGGAAAATCTCATTGTTATTGAAGTCTCATAAATAAAGTCTTTTCAGCCATATTTAAATGTAAAAATATAAATTGAAATTGCAGGCCTCTACACTTAACAATGACTAAACTGTCTCATAATATCACAGTTCTACATAGGTTAGGCGCATAGGCCTCTACAGAATTTTTAAGCACTGTGTGAAGATATTTCCATATAATGGTCTCACTCATTGTAATGTTCTCAGGCTAAATTAGATTCCAATTTCTTTGTCACATATAAGCCAAATTAAAAAATTATGATTAAGACGTGCATATTTATTTTATCTCTGCATCAGACTTGGAATTTAATAGAACTGTATGAGAAATATTGTGCAAAAGACATCTATTTTTTTCATAAAAAACCACCTCCAAATCAAAAATGAAGTCAGAGATAAAGAATGTACAATAGGAACTCTCCTCATTACAATATAATTAAGAGGTTTTCTTGATGTTGTAGTTCTACTTTAAATAAATTTTTCCAAAATATAATTCATATGCAGAAAGAGGAAAGTAATATAAAATTACATAATGACCCATAAACAAATATAAAAGCCTCCAATTATCTGTATTATGCAGGCAAAGATATCAAAATTCATAAGCAAAAGCTTGAATTGTCTCTAAATAGAAAGTTCCATGCACCAATTCCCTAAATTTCACTACACCTTATCTTGACTTGGCCTTCAAAGGCAATGTCTGCTATGTTTGTTATACTTTTAACAAAACATTATCAAACATGAAGAGTTCCATGAACAGGTTCAAACATAAATGCCCTTGTTAGTGATAAAAAAAATCCTTCCAAATATTAGACAAAAAGCTAATAGTAATGGCAACCCATAAGCACATTGGCAGAATCTATGTACTTGAGAAATAGAAACTAATGAAAGAAAATATGCTAACCAGATGTAACATGAATTACCATTATGCAGCAACATTTCATTTCCTTTTAGATTCAAGCCTTTTATAATCCCCGGGCTCCTTAGATTTCTTCAGCAGCCTCAAAGAGCTCCTAAACTTGTTAATACTTAAATTGATAAAAAGGAAAAAAACACTTAATTCACCATACCAAAACATATAAACCCAAAATATAATGGCAATAAAAGATCCTGTAGCCTTTTCCCTTATGCAAACAACAATCAGAGGGAAAACTAATCACCTAGGCATGACTTATATTATTATCCGAAGCATATAAGATGGAAACATGAATCAAATAAATAAGTATATCATGGTAACATGAAAAATGGGAAAAAAAATAACAAATACGACATGTTGAACATTTTTACTTGTAAAAATATCCCAACAGAAGTCTATTGATTCCATTAATGTATACCGACAAAATACACAGAATATAAACAAAAAAAAAAAGAATGATGGAGAATAGAGTAAGAAAAATACAGAAACATAAAATAAAAAATAGAGATCAAATTTCAAAATTGATGCTTCATAGGGCTAAAAAAAGAAGAGAAGCATATCTTGGGTAGGGCGGCTCTCACTATTTTCAGGAAGTAATCTCGCATCACTCAGTTCACGGATATTCACTCCGTAATCCAATACCATGAAATGATACAAAACAACAACAAAAAAGTGAAGCCAATAGTAAGCGAGAAATCATATGCTTGGTCTGAGGGATGGTTAGAAAAAGAAAGGAAAAAGTTGAATTCTTGAGCAGAAAACATTACCGAAATCAAAGCACTTGGGTCCCTTCCGCGAAGCTTTCTTTGAGAACTTTAACTTGCAATTTCGGAAACAAAGCAGATTCATCAGATCTGGAGGTGAGAGTTCAGAGAGATGGAGAAAAGAAGAGAGGGAGGGAAAGCCCAGAGTGAGAGAAGAAACAGGGAGAGTGGGTGAAATTTTGAGCAGGGAATTTTTTTGAGAGTACACAGAGGGAGAGAACAGATAGGGAGAGTGAGTGAAAATTTGAGCGGGAAATTTTTTGCTCAGAGAGTGACACGTGGAGGGAGTGTAAACAGTATTAACATAAGTAAATAGATTAGTACATATTGACCCGACAATATCACTGTTTAATTTAAAACAAAAGAAACACAGTTTTACTACCGAGTGGTCTCGAGTTCGAGCCATGGGTATGCAACTGTGTTAAATAGGATAGAGGTCCTACCCGGCTCGAACAAGATTGCCTCCCATGGAAGATACTTGTAGTATTGCACCAAAAAATAGTATAATAATTAATAATAATAATAACTATTATTTATATAATTAATATATATATATAATTTTTTTCTATATCTCTATGACATTACTTAGTTTGCACTCTTTTTTCTATCTGATTATTATATGGAATTGTTGAACTAATTTACTTTACATTAGAGAAGCATTTACCTATATTAAACGTTGAGTATGGAAATATTAATTGAATAAAATAAGAAGCATAATTAATCAATGAAACAACAAAAATGAAAACAGTCATGACTATTGCAAAAATCGAGTCAAAAAGAAAAGGATAAATTACTCACTCCGTTTTTTATAAGGTATATTTTGTTTTTAATAATAGAATTAATTAATGACATTAAATAAAAATAAAATTAGAAAGTTATATAAATTTTTTTTAAAAATTTTAAAAAAATAACCAATTTTAAATAGGATATGATCAACTACTTTCTTATAATTAAAAAGTAACGAAAGGTAAATGGTAATGGGAGCAATGCTTAGCTTAGGTGAGTAAATTAAAATTACCTATGCAGCCATCAGTACGAATTTCCTTCATATCCCGGTTCACATCTGCATCGGTAACCCAAAATATTTTTGTCCTTGTCCTCATGTTAGCCTAAAAAATCAAGCAATACGTGAAACACAAATTTGAATGGTGGCCTAATAAATCAAGTAACGTGTGAAAAGTAAATTTGAACAATGACCTAATAAATCAAGAAACATATGAAAAACAACTTGGACGGTGAAGAAGTAAAATAAAAATTGAACTCTCTTAGCCACCATAATTTTAGCACATTTTCTTTATGATAGGATTTGTATTATTATAATATTTTTATTTGCCTATAAATTGTTATGTTATGATGCATCGAGAATATAAGTAGAATTGGAATATAATATTGAGTGAAGTTGAATTGAGTTGAGAAACAAGTTCTTCCTCTTTCTTGCTTCCGCTGTGTGTGAGTTTTAGAGAAAATAATGTCCCACTGATATCAAATTGGTATCAGAGCTTGAGAGCCTGGTGGTGTGAGTGTTAAAAAAAATCAAGAGTGTGTGAGGAACAAGAGTGTTCTCACTTTCATATTTTTTAGTCAGTGTGTGAGAGAGATACGACAAACTACAATATTGTCTGGTCAGGTCCCAAATTAGATAATTATTGGGTGCTATTAATGGCTACCCATTTGAAAGCTCATACTACTTGGAGCTATGTTGAACCGGGTATGCAAGAAGGAGCCGACGATGTTGCTCGACGGCATGATCAGCTGACACTGACACAAATCCATCAAGGAGTAGATTACTCAATCTTTGGTAAAATAGCAAATGCCAAAACTGCTAAAGAAGCGTGGTGCATCTTGAAGCTGTCATATAAAGGAGTGGAGAAAGCCCAGAAATCCAAGTTACAATCCATGCGTAGAGAATATGAGAGGTATGAAATGTCCAGTTCAGAAACAATTGAACAATATTTTTCACGTGTTACTAACCTTGTAAATAAGACAAGGGTGTATGGAGAAGATATTCCTGACAGTAAAGTGGTGGAAAAAATATTACGTACCATGCCAATGAAGTTTGACCATGTGGTTACTACAATAATTGAGTCTCACAACACAGATAGCATGACAGTAGCAGAGTTGAAATGAAGCATTGAAAGCCATGTGAGCAGAATCCTAGAGAAGATGGAAAAATACATGAAGAAGCCTTAAAAAGTCAGGTGAATCTCAACAACGTTGCTGAATCCAGTCAAAACAAAGAAGGTAGAAGCCGTGACAATTTCAATAATGGGGGAAGAGGAAATTATAGAGGCAGAGGTTGTGGAAATTTTAGAGGAAGAGGACGTGGCAATTTCAACCAAGGAAGAGGATGAAACAATTTTGGATACTCCAACCGTGGAAGAGGAAGAGGTAACAATTACCAAGAAAGAGCAAATTATAATTGCTATCATTGTGGGAAGTTCGGACACAAAGTTGCAGATTGTAGATACAAACAATAGGCAAACATAGCAGAAAACCAGTATGAGGATGTTGGTGATAATTCTAATCCACAAAGTTTATTTTTGGCAAGCGATAATTTTTCTGAAGGTGAAAACATTTGGTATTTAGATACTGGGTGTAGTAACCATATGTGCGGGAAAAAGGAGATATTTTCTTCTTTAGATGAAACAGTGACTTCTACTGTAAAATTTGGCAACACCAATATTCCAATTCTGGGAAAAGGCCAAGTTGGTATTAGGTTGAAGGATGGATCCCAAAACTTAATCTCTGATGTTTTCTATGCTCCTGGACTTTATCATAATCTATTGAGTATGGGACAACTATCAAAGAAAGGCTACAACATGCAAATACAACATGGGTATTGCATGTTGATTGACAAGAACGGGAGATTTATTGCCAAGGTAAAAATGACTCCTAACCGCCTATTCCCTTTGAAGTTTCAACATGAAAGATTTCCTTGTTTGGTTTCTATAATACCAAATGATGATTGGTTGTGGCATATGCGCTTTGGTCATTTTCATTTCTCTGGATTAAATTATCTGTCAAAGAAAGAATATGTGTCCTGGTTTGCATGTTGTAAATATCCCCAATAGTGTATGTGAGACTTGTCAATTATGAAAGAAACACAGAGAATCATTTCCTACAGAAAAGTCATGGAGAGCAAGGAAGCCACTGGAGATTGTTCACTCAGACTTGTATTTGGAACAGAGAGAGAGAGAGTGGGTGATGGGTGAAACCCATTTCATCATTTTCTAAAAACATTAAAAAAATTAAATGTGTAAAATATTAAAGATCAGTGCTAACGTTTATTCAAAAAAATGTTGCAATATCACATTAATTATATGTATTGGTAACTGATATATTCGGGTAGAGGAGAACCAAAATAAACAAGCAACTTCACTGAGCGTCACTTCATAGCATGAGAGGCTTATGATATATTCGGGTAGAGGAGAACCAAAATAAACAAGCTACTTCACTGAGCATCACTTCGTAGCTTGGGAGGCTTATGATACGTATGAGATATGCTCGGACCGGGTAAGGACACATGCCCGATAATTTAGCATATGGATGGCCGAACCCATAGCCTAACATAATGAAGAAGATCAGACATATAAGGAAAGGGCTGAGGTTAAGCAACCTAACAGCAAAATCAACGCATGTTGTCCCCCAATCAGCAAATCATACCATATATGGAAGATACCCCCCAACACCTATAAAAGGAGGGGCGTAGGTAGCATCAGGACACACACTAGCTTCTTCACTTAGCCTACTTGTACTATCCGAGTAGAATTTAGGCTTTGAAAGAACATTTGGAGCCCACCGTGGGTCTCTGGTAAAACTTTCCCAGAGTACCACAAGATTTCCAATGATGGTGAAAACCAGAACGAATGCGGACGATGACGACAGTCCAACTCTACAAGAACTCGCTCAACAAATCGAGTTGCTTAGACAAGAAAACCAGAGAGTCTTGGAGGAAAACAGAGTTATGCGGGAACAGTTAAACAAAACTCTCGACGGGGAGGAAGAGGAGGACGATACTCACTTCTCGGAATCCCCAACTCCTTCCGAACACTTTGGGCCTCACGTCAATAACCAGACAGATACACGATTTCATCTTTTCTCTGATTTCATTATGTCTATACCTTTACCTAGATATTTCAAATTTCCTGATTTACCTATTTATGATGGTACTACTGACCCAAATTCACATCTTACGCGATTTCATACTGTAATGCTTACTACAGGTGCTACTGACTCTATTTTGTGTAAGATTTTCCCAGGAACATTGACAGGTCCTGCCCTACAGTGGTATTCGACCCTGGCGCATGGTTCCATAAGGGGATTTGAAGTGTTTAGTACAGCATTCAAAAATCAGTTCTCATCGAGCTTCCCTTTAAAAAATACGGAGGATAGCTTGTTCAGCATATTACAAGGAGATAATGAACCACTTAAAGACTACATCAACCGTTTCAATAAGGAGGCCATGCAGGTCAAAGAATTAGATCCTAAAATTCACCTCCGAGCGATTATCAACGGACTAAAGGAAGGACAGTTCGCTGACGAATTAGCCAAGTCAAAGTCGGTCGATATAGCTGACTTCAGACAAAAGGCTTCAGGTCAGATAGATGCAGAAGAAGCGGCAGTAGCCAAAAGACGGCTAAGGGCAATGCTGACCAAACCCCTCGAAAAGGGAGGAGTTGAAAATTCATCTCGTAACCAACCTAGAGACAGGGGAGCCTACACATTCCAAAACAAGACAGGAAAGAAAAGCGGAAGACCAAACAAACCTCCCCGACCTGCGCCAATATTTGATTATTTAACCCCTCTAAATGCTAGGAGGAGCCAAATTCTTAGAGAAGTCTACAACTCCAGAATTATCGACTTACCACCTCCTCTAAGGACATCCCTGAAGGAGTAGACAGAACTAAAAGATGTGGTTTTCATCGCACTTTTGGACACAACATCGATGACTGTTGGACCTTAAAAAACAAATTGAACAACTCATCAGACTCGGTCACCTCGGGAGATATGTGTATGATGGGAGAAACAGGAACAAAAAGGAAACAGCTCGGGTGGATTATGATCGAAGAAGGGACCGAGAAGAATCACCCGACCGGAACCCAGGACCTAGTACCCCTCGAAGGAGAGCAGGATCCATACACACCATCTCGGGAGGATTCCCTGGAGGAGGATCAACATCCTCCTCAAGACGAAGACATCTTAGAACAATCTGCTCAGTCAATAACTTAGTAAGAGAGCGACCAGGTAGATCTCACCCTGTCATTTCATTTTCTGACAGAGATTTTACAGGTTTAAAAGAAATGAATCAAGATGATCCGATGGTAGTCCGAATAAATATTGAAGGCTGCTCGGTTAGAAGAGTTCTAATCGACCAGGGTAGTTCTGCTGATGTCCTATTCTGGAAAACTTACGAGGACTTGTCATTACCAACAGATACTATCCACCCTTTTGATGGAAGCCTGGTAGGATTCGCTGGCGAGCAGGTAGAGGTAAGTGGTTTTGTAAATCTCAGAACGACCTTCGGATCTAAAGGGATTTACAAAACCGTTAATGTCAAATATTTACTTGTAAATGCTCTTACCTCATATAATATCATTATTGGGAGGCCTACCTTAAATGCATTGGGGGCGATCGTCTCGACCCCTCATCTAACAATGAAATTCCCAGTTGATGATCAAAAGATAGGAGTGATGAGAGCTGAACAAGACGAAGCCCGATGATGTTACGTCAAGAGCCTGGAAACAAAGAGGCCTTCCAACAAAAACCCTGGAGCCCAATTCAGAGTTCATTCAACCGAGTTGGACCCTAGGATTGACTTCTCGGAAAGGAGACCTCAGCCTACCGAAGAGCTAAAGAACGTTCAAATCGGAGATAGCTCAACAAAAACAACCTGGATTGGAACAAGTCTTCCACCCGATGAAGAGCGTCAGGTAATACAAATTTTGAAAAATAATTCTGACTTGTTTGCTTGGACTCCTGCAGACATGCTAGGGATTGATCCAGATTTCGTATGCCACAAATTAATGATCGATCCAAAGATCAAACCAATCTCTCAGAAGAAACGAAGATTAGGCGAGGAAAGAAGAAATGCAGCTCTAAAAGAGTCAAAGAAATTGCTGGAAGCTGGTTTCATTAGAGAGATTGAGTACACAACTTGGCTCGCAAACGTCGTGATGGTCAAAAAATCAAATGGCAAATGGAGAATGTGCACTGATTTCACCGACCTAAATAAAGCATGCCCTAAGGACGCATATCCTCTACCCAGCGTTGATCACTTGGTTGACGGAGCCTCAGGATACAAGTACCTCAGCATCATGGATGCCTACTCGGGTTATAATCAGATCAGGATGAACCCAGTAGATGAAGACAAAACAACTTTTATCATTGACATGGCCAACTATTGTTATAAAGTCATGCCTTTCGGACTGAAAAGTGTCGGGGCGACATATCAAAGATTGATGGACAAGGTTTTCGCAAACAGATCGGACGTAACATCGAGGTGTATATTGATGACATGGTGGTCAAAACTCCATCCGATAGGTTGACGACCTCCAAGAAATTTTTAACCAACTAAGAAAGTTCAACATAAGGCTCAATCCGGAGAAATGCTCTTTTGTTGTTCACTCCGGCAAATTCCTTGGCTTCATGTTAACAGACCGAGGAATAGAAGCAAACCTGAAAAGTGTCAAGCAATCTTGGCAATGAAAAGCCCATCAAACATGAAAGAGGTACAAAGGTTGGCTGGAAGAGTGGTAGCCCTGTCCAGATTCTTATCTAAATCTGGAGAGCGTCTAAGACCCCTTTTCCAATCCATCAAACAGGGAAGTAAATTCCAGTGGACTGAAGAATGTGAGAAAGCCTTTCAACAGATCAAGACCTACTTATCACAACCCCCCATTATGAAGAAACCGGACCCGGAGAAGGAGATCCTGGTGTACCTTGCTGTAAGTGAACAAGCTATCTGTGCAGTACTGGTCCAAGATAATTCGGAAGGACAACAACAAATTTAATTTGTCAGCAGAGCTCTGCAAGGTCCGGAGTTAAGATACCAGAAAATTGAGAAGGTTATTTTAGCCATAATAACAGCAGCACGCAGGCTCCGACCATATTTTCAGAAGCATCAGATAATCGTAAAAACTGATCAACCCATAAGACAAATCTTACACAAAACCGAATTGGCAAGAAGAATGATCAAGTGGTCGGTGGAGCTGTCAGAGTTCGGGATAAACTACCAACCAAGGGGACCTATCAAGTCACAAATCCTAGTAGATTTCTCGGTAGAACTTACTCCCGCCGACGAAGAATCAGGAGAACAACTTTGGACGCTCTATGTAGATGGAGCATCAAATGTTAAGGGGAGCGGAGCGGGTATCATTTTGGAAGGACCAAACAACCTAGTTCTGGAACAATCCCTCTGCTTTGAGTTTAAAGCAAGCAACAATCAGGCTGAGTATGAGGCTCTCATAGCAGGTTTACTCCTAGCCAAAGAGGTAGGGGCTTCCTCCTTATCAGTATTTAGTGACTCATAGCTCGTCACAGGACAAGTCGGAGGCGAATACCAAACAAGAGACCCTCAGCTCTCCAGGTATTTAAATAAAGTAAAAAATTTGATTTCTAAATTCTCAAAATTCAAAATCTAGCATATAACCAGAGAGCAGAATCTAAGGTCCGACTTGTTATCAAAGCTCGCAAGTACAAAGAAACCAGGGTGCAATAAAACGGTCATACAAGAAACTTTACCAAAACCAAGCATCGAAGAAGATTTTGAGGTAATAAATATTAATACTGCAAATTCCTGGATAACCCCTTTGTTTCAATATCTCCACAGCAATAGGTTACCTTCAGACCCAGTTGAGGCTCGAAAAATCATGTATCATTCGAGCTTTTATGTTATCATAAACGAACAACTCTACCGAAGAGGGTATTCATCCCCACTACTGAGATGCGTCGCAAACGATCAACAAAACTACATCCTGAAAGAAGTACATGAAGGGGTGTGCGCAAGTCATGGGGGAGCGAGATCACTAACAGCCAAAATTTTGAGAGCAGGGTTTTACTGGCCAACATTAAGGGCGGATGCTAAAGAGTTCGTGAAAAAATGTGCCGCTTGTCAAAAATTTGCTAAGTTCAGCTTCATGAGTCTGGAGGAATTACACAGTATTTCATCACCATGGCCCTTTGCGATGTGGGGAATAGATCTCCTCGGTCCTTTTCCACTAGCTCCGGGACAGGTCAAATACCTAGTTGTTGCCATCGACTACTTCACCAAATGGATAGAAGCGGAACCATTATCATCAATAACCTCAGGTAGAGTGAGTAAATTTTTCTGGAGACAGATAGTATGTCGGCACGGGATCCCAAATACAATAATATCAGACAACGAAAAACAGTTCGATTGTGGAGAGTTCACCAACCTATGCAGAGAGTACAACATTAAACACATCAAGGCATCAGTGGAACATCCTCAGACAAACGGACAAGCCGAAGCGGCAAATGAAATAATACTCAATGGGCTAAAGAAAAGACTAGGAGATGCAAAAGGAAGATGGGCCGAAGAGCTACCAATGGTATTATGGTCATATCACACTACTCCTCAGTCGGCAACCGGAGAAACACCTTACCGATTGACCTATGGAAGTGATGCAACGATTCCTGTTGAGGTAGAATTCATGAGCCCTCGAGTTCAAGAGTTCAATACCGAAGAAAATGAAAATAATTTAAGAACTGACCTTGATTTATTGACGGAGGAACGAGAAGTAGCACACCTCAGGGAACAAGTTTTCAAAGACAGATCGGCCAGAAAATACAACTCAAAAGTTCAACCTAGAAAATTCTTAAAAGGAGATCTGGTCCTGCAGAAAATAGAACAGGCACGAAGATATCCAAGGCATGGGAAGCTCGCCCCGAACTGGGAAGGCCCTTTCCGAATCAAGAAAGAAGTCGTCCGTGGGGCATATGAGTTGGAAAAGCTAACAGGAAGACCCATACCTAGAACATGGAATGCCAAACATCTAAGATTTTATTTCAGTTAACTACAACTTGTATTATGACAGTCAGGTTAGGTACTCTTTTTCCTATCTTAGTTTTTTATCCCTAAGGAGGGTTTTTACTGAGAAACGGTCTGGCTAGTTCCAGCCTTGGCCTTCTCGGCCTGTCGAGCCGCAAGACGACGAGCCAACACCTTCTTGTCCAAAGCAGTGGCCATACTCTCTACAATCAAAGGAAATACGGCAAAAATTGTCACATTGAGAAAAGCCTAAACAAAGTAAAGGAACAAAATCAAAGCATACCAATATATCTCTTAAGATCAGCAGGCTTGTTCTCTAACTTAATCAATTTGCCACACTTCAACCCAGTGGCTTCTTTCAGAAAATTCACCTCAATCAACTCTTCGGGAGAAAGGAAATCAGCCTCAAAGGAAAGAACAACATGAGGACGAGGTGACCAATATATGGGGAAAATAAAATTTTGATTATCATCAAGGAAGAATTCGCCCCCCTTCTCACTAAAAAGACAGAAAAAGTTATCTTTAAACTGTTTGAGGGAAGAAGTGTAGGGGCCCATTATTCTCCTATTGGACCGACTATTGATCGGGATTAAACCCAAAGGTCGAGTTACCTTAACTTGAAAGAAGTAGAAAAATTTGGGGCAAGTCGAAATTATACCAAAAAACTCACAAAGGATCTGAAACCCTTTTATAAAACCCCAAGAATTAGGATGGAGCTGAGTAAGAGCAACGTTAAGAAGACGGAGTAGAGAACATTCAAAGTCAGTGAAGGGGACTCGAACATTAAACTCACTGAACAATTTATCAAACACATAGACGACATCATGAACTGAGTTAGGAGCATGCCGATGACATATCCTATCTCCCGGATTACACCAACTACAATTTATGGAACCCCTAGTGCTCGGTCGAGTGAAGTGTATTTGACCAACAAACTTCCTAAGAGAAGGCTCATCGGTGTATACTGAGGAAGAATTGCGGATCAACTCCGCCACCCAGGAATAACCCTCAAAGTCATACTCGGACTCGTCTTTATCCTCCTCGTCGACCTTAAACACACAACCTTCAAACTCACCCTCAACAGAATACTTTAGTACCTTCTTCTTCTTCTTCCCAGGAATACCAGAACTTTCTCCCTCCTCACGGGAAACATCAACTAAGATAGGGGCACAGTAAGAAGACCCAACATTTCCCTCACCTAAATCCTCACTAGAGGAATCAGTGCTTGTACTATCATTAGAACTTAAAACAGAAATAGATGGTTCCCTACCATGATAACTTTCACCCTCAGAACCCTCACCAGAAAACTCAGAAGTTGCTCTAGAAGACATAGCTAAAAATGCAGAAAAAAGCAGCAGGAGAGAAGGGCGTGTACCTGAAAGCAAAAAAGGAAGCAGGAAACACAGATACGGAAAGCACGGACGGCGCTGGAACAACAGAGAAAATGAGACGCAGAGGCATGGGGAAGATGAAACAAGGAAGAACAGTAAAATGAAAACTTTCGTGACAAGGGAAGGTGTCATCAAAACCTTATATAAGGGCGCAAAACGCTAAGAATCCCAAAAGGCACGAGAGGGAAGAGTTGGGTAACCCAAAAGGCGCGACTGTTGTAATAAACGAACGGTGAAGATCAAGTCAATCCTACGATCAATATTCAACTGCAACGGCTGACAATATAAGAAAAATAGGACCAAGCAGATCCAAATAAAGGCACTATTCGGGTAGAGGAGAACCAAAATAAACAAACTACTTCACCGAGCATCACTTCGTAGCTTGGGAGGCTTATGATATATTCGGGTAGAGGAGAACCAAAATAAACAAGCTACTTCACTGAGCGTCACTTCGTAGCATGGGAGGCTTATGATATATTCGGGTAGAGGAGAACCAAAATAAACAAGCTACTTCACTGAGCATCACTTCGTAGCTTGGGAGACTTATGATACGTATGAGATACGCTCGGACTGGGTAAGGACACATGCCCGATAATTTAGCATACGGATGGCCGGACCCATAGCCTAACATAACGAAGAAGATCAGACATATAAGGAAAGGGATGAGGTTAAGCAACCTAACAGCAGAATCAACGCATGTTGTCCCCCAATCAGCAAATCATACCATATATGGAAGATACCCCCCAACACCTATAAAAGAAGGGGCGTAGGTAGCATCAGGACACACACTAGCTTCTTCACTTAGCCTACTTGTACTATCTGAGTAGAATTTAGGCTTTGTAAGAACAGTAAGATTTTTCAAAGATGTAAATAGAAAAATTTTGCTAAAAATTTATAAGGTAGTAGTGTGAGGTCATGACATTTTGAGGTCAAATAATCAACCACGCGTAGCGTGTAAGAACAATCATACTTAGGCACGTGGACTTCTCGTCATTTTCAATTATAACTGATTAACGGTTTTTCCAACCAAAACTAATCTATATAAGTTCAATGGGTGTAATATCTCGGGCACGTCTTCATTTAAATATACCAAAACTCTGTTAGAATCCTCTCTAACTGAAGTTTTGGAGTCTTTGAAGGTCCAACCTCAGTGCTGTCAAAGTGAGCCAATCCAACTCACCCAGGTTGGCTCACCACGAGTAAGGCTAAAAGTGAGCTGAGCCGGGTATGTTCACTTTTCTGGTGAGCTGAAAAAAAAAAACCAACCCGGCTCGACCCACCGCGGGTTGGTGGGTTAAGAGGGCTGGCTCACCTAATTTAAAAAATTATAAAAATAATTTAAAAATAATAAAAAGGTAAAAAAATGAAAAAAAATATAAAAAATTAAAAAAATAACTTAAAAAATAGAAAAATTAAATAAAAATTAAAAAGTGAGCCAACCCACCTCAACCCGGTTCGAACCAACCTTGGCTCGCGAGTTAAGTGGGTTGACCCACTTTTTAGCTGCGAAAATATGAGCCCATATTTTACTAACTCAACCCACCGGTGAGCCGGATTAGACCGAATTGGCTCACCGAGCTCAACCCAAATTGACAGCTATTCACCACGCTTCACCGTAAAATATGCCCTTCACCAAAAACTGCGGTTTAAAAATTCAGACACTCAAATAGATGAGATTTTATATTTCAAATAAGTATATATGATATAATTGATTTAATTATTGAAAACTTTTAATGAAAAATGGAAATGTGAAATTTTTAAGTAAAAAGAAAGTAAAGAATTAAATTAATTTAATAATTAAAAATTTTAAAGTATTAAATTCTCTAAATTAAATTTATTAAAGGACTAAAACAAGTAAACAACACATTAATTAATAATTAGTGCAAAGAAAGTGAAAATTAAATCAAACCTAAAAATTATTTTTAATCATAAATTGGTATTAGGGTTTTGAGAAGGTCCTGTTTCGAGTCACGGAGAAGCTCCAAAACGGAACCAGAAATGGAAAATTGTAGAAGGTGGGTGTGTAATTAAAGGGTGAAAGTTGATAGCTTTGAAGCAAAAGCAAAGAATGGAGAAGGAGGAGCAGAGGGTTTCACAAGTGGAAGTGGCGAAGCAAAATGCAGGTGCGTCATTGATGCCATTCACCAATTGCCATCTTCCTCAAACATCACCCATTCATGCAGGCGAACCCTCCTCAAATTGGCACGTGCTGAGCATGCTTTCCTCTCTCGACCCTCTTCTACACCCCTCAGGTCACTCTTTTTGAATTTCATAATATGTTTATGTTTCTAATTATTAGTTTTAAGTCATGTTTTGATTGGTGAACGTTCCTGTTTTATCACGCTTTTGAGTTTTCAAATCATAGGAAATTGTAACCAGCTTCTTATTTGAGTCCCAAAAGCAATTCTACTGAAACAGTTCCTAGTGACTATTGCATTGTCTATGACTTGATAGATATGTTATGACTTTATTTACGGCGTGTTTGGTTTACACTGGATTCATGTTTCAAACGTGGATCCGAGCTCAGCAGCAGCGTTTGCCCGCATTCATGTTTAAAACATGGTTTTGGCATAAACCACACACACACTTAGATGTAGTGACTTTTATTTTATTTTATAAAATTAGAAAAGATCAAACATGTGTGTTTGGATCACATTTTCATCTTTAATATGAGTACTCTTGGTCAGAGGTATCTATTGATGCTTTCTTCATTGCATCTTATGAGATTTCTACGTGAATGTTATAACAGTGTCAACATTGGGCACCTGGAAGCAGTTGTACATATTCTACAGCAGCCTTTCATTAGTGGAGTTTCTCGAGTTTGCAAGTCAATCCCGCTATCACCCTCAGTTAGCCGTGAGGAGAGACACGGTTCTTCTCTTAAAGACATCCATGTTGATGTGGTGTGTACTTTCAACAGGAAGCCAGTCTGGATTATAGTATCTGATAGAAATCCAAAGTACATTTCCTGGAATAAATGCCATAAGAATAAGGGTTTAAAACTACGTGTTGAACAAGTCCTTGCTGCTGCCCAATCTAACTTAACCTTAAGACCTTCCTCAATTATTCTCTTCTTTGCTAATGGGCTTGCAAACCATGTTTACAACAAACTTCGAGATGAGTTTGGGGCATCTGAAATCCGGTTCGAGTTTTCGGCTTTCAGTTATGACATGTTGGAAGAAACGGAAGGTGACTGGATAAATGTTATTGCAAGATCATATAAAGATGCATGTTTCCTTGAAATTAAACCTGCTGATGGAAAGGATGTTGTTCCAAATTCAGGATGTAATGTTCAAGGTTCAACTGTGGATTCTTCTCAACTAGAGCTTTCAGTAGGAAAAGCTGAAACACGATCACAGCTTTTGGAAGGAAATGTCATTCCTAGGGGCTCCTCTCAACTTGAGCTATCAATAGATAAAGCTGAAACTCGACCAAAGGTATCACAAGAGAATGTCAAAACAACCCTGGGTGATACATTCTGTTCCATTGTTATGGGAATGAAACTAAACTCCTTGGACAATAAAATTTCTGAATCAACTGAGCCTGGGAATCTTTTAGGTAGGTGTGATCTGATAAATTTTGATACAACAGCTTTGATAGCTATTGTATCAGGAATTAGTAATGGTGGAACAAAGAAACTTTTGGCCACTCCAGAGAGTGAACTGAGGCAGCGGTTTAAGGGAAACTTCGACTTTGTGGTTGGTCAAGTGAGTTATCGAGATTTTTGCCTTCTTTTTGTTTCTGACCTTTTGGATGCTTACACCTCTTTAGTGGTGAAATATTCAATGAACAACCATTATTCTGTTGTGATACAGAATCATTTGACTAAAACATCAAAACTTTCAAAATCTGAATGACCCAATGATCTAGTTTTGAAGTGATTTTAGTAGCATTTTGATTCTTAGTTTAGCATTGGGAATTGGGGATGTTCCCTCTTTAGTATTATTTCCATATATTGTTGAAGTTTTGTTTGCATTATATGATGCTAGAAGGGTGAAAAATCTGAGGCAAATATGTCCTGCTTTTGGACCTCCTCCCTGTTTATTTGAGAAAGAGAAAAGTTTTAGTTAACTCTTTTTGCCAAATTTGTTATTAATCAATATCATTGCCTTGGAACCAAAAAAGGTGGCTCAAGTGGCAAGCAAGCTTGAGCTTAAATGCTCAATGATTGAGGGGGCTTTACAATGTCTGGGGTTTGAGCCCATAGGAAAGCACTCATGAGGAGGGGAAACTTTAGTAACTGGAGTGATTATTAGTCTCACATTCAGAGGGTGTGGGGAAATGCTGCAATGTCTTTGTTAATTCCAATTTTATTTTACTAAATTTATCTCCCTTTCTTTCATTTCTTTTTTCACTAAAATTTATTAAAGTGATAAATTTTGGTTCAGAAATTTACTTAAAATCTCCATCCGTAGAGAAATGCACCAATAATATATCACATTCAGTCATTACCAGTAACTAATTGATCACTTATCCTTCTTATGAAGTAGTTTTCTAACCAAAAGTTATATGGCGCTATAGTTGACTGTGCAAAATTCAACATCGGCATGGTGCATTTTATGTAGTTTTTTTATTTAAATTATTCTTGTGTTTAATAAACGTCAAGTGAATTGACTATAACTTTCCTCAATTTTCATGCTAGATAATGTCTGAACTTGAAAACCCAATCCATGTGGAATTTGATAGAATCCTATGTGGGAAGAATGGCATAATTTGTGAGAGTGTTCTTACAGAATTTAAGGAATTGGTACTCATGTGTGGAGGGCCCAAGGAGAAACTGAGAGCTGACAAGTTAATAAATTGCCTCAGGTGAGTTTAACGAACTATTTTATCTCTGTTTGAACCACTTAGATTTATCTGCAAAAAAAAAAGGGAAAGAAAAAGAAAAAATCACAAAGGAATTTTCTTTTGGCATTATTAATTTGTTGATTGTGGTACATAATCAGTTTTAGGAAATCGATTGGAGAATGTTTTGCTAAACTTATATAATAGCATTTAAGGATTTTTTTCACCTAATATTCTATGCTCTTACTTGACATCAAGTGTCTTTGTTGATGTCTTCTTTTTCTCGGTTGCCAATGCCTAAAATAATATTTGCAACATTTTGCACTGACAAGCTGGATGATCACCACAGGGTTGTTCCTGATAATCCTTCAGAACGCATGATGGGCCTCCCGACAACTAGGAAGCTGGCATTGAAGAACAAGGTTGTCTTTGGCACTGGTGACCATTGGCATGCTCCAACTTTAACTGCAAATATGGCTTTTGTCAGAGCAGTTTCACAGACAGGGATGTCCCTTTCTACTATTGAACATAGACCAAGGGCCTTAACTGGTGATTAGTTACATACATTCATGGCAACAAGTCTTGAGGCGTTCACACACAACAAAGTCAGGTAATAGAATATGATTTTCAATTAATTGGGTTTTCCATGTCATCAAAAGTCTCTTGCATAGAGATAATCAAATCTAAGCTTGGCGATTGTTGAGGGTCTTCTTAGTTGAATAGAGGTGGAATAACAATTTGTGGAAGATGAACATCATATGTAGTAAAATAACTGCATGTTTCTGATCATGTGCCAGGATCCTTGTACAAGATGATTTTAAAGCCTTTCTTTTTTTAATCTTATTTATAAATTTATAAATTATTATAGTCCCAATGCAAGATGGCTATATTAAATAATTTTGTTAATGGATATATATTTATTACCATGCAAACATAAGTAGTTGGTCTCATCATTGAGACACTTAACCCAGGGCCTCACAACATTTTATCTTATTACTAGAGATGAAGAGATAAATATTATATGAAGTTTCATTTTCTTCCTTAGCAATTTTAATTTTACATGACCAAAATAATGCTGTGTTGCGTTTGCAAATTATGAACTTTTCAAAATCTGGCAACTTTGATATTTCACCTTAAAACATTTATTAGTTTGTGAATGATTTTAGAAGAGTCAAGCATATAGGCTACAGTGTTTTGCATCTGGTGCTTCAATCATCATATCTTTTTTTACCTTAGAGCTTTAGCACTGTCTGTATAACATGCTAAAAGGAATATTCATATTTAATTATTTAATTTAGGAAGGAACTAGTTCTAATTCAATTCTGCCTTTCCATTCTTGATACTAAATTTTTTAAAATGAACAGGAAAGAAACTTCCAAAATATCCTTTTCTCTATTCCTTCCCTGCTTTTTAGTTTGAGAAATCATTTCCTTATGGTTCTTTCGGCACAAATTTCTGGTAAAATGTACTCCTCAATGTTTAATGTATTGGCTTTAGTATTAAAAAAAAGTGAGACTTTGGTAATAAACTCTTTACTAATTTTTTGTGAGACATGGATAAAGTTCACATATTAGAGCTTATTCTAACCAGTACCTGAAGATTAAGATCATAAAAGCTTAGGCTTCAACAAAGTGGTCAGAGTGAGTAGAAATTTGGGGCCTGGAAATCAAGTTATTATAACTTTGGCTTAACTAACTTTATAATGGACCAAAATAGAATACGAGCATGCCATCTATGCATGGTTACCTAAATTCCAAAATGAAAAGCTAATATTAGATTAGAGACAAATTATGATGAAAAATAAAAGTACAAAAATATTGCAAGGAACTGCTACTGTAAAAAGTTTATTATTCAGAAAAAAAATAAATCTTGTAATCCCTCTAAAAATGACATGAGAGTATGCAACTAAAAGATAATATACACAACATAATGCAAACCCTTCCATCATGAATATTAAGGTTTCAGTCTAAATTTACAGTTGCTCTTGATGCTTATCAGATTATTAGATGATAAGCCATCTACCACCAACAGGCACTCGCCCAAGATTTTAACCTTCCTCAGCTTCAACCTCCGAAGTTTGATGGCTACTGGTGCATGGACCTTCAGATGATCAGATCCAATGGAATGTGTCCTGTTTGCTGTTGTTCCTGCAGTTTCGTCATTAAAGTGCTTCCAGAATCCAGACTGCACTTGGCCAGTCAAGGACACCTCAAGCACTTTTTGTTCTGATGACCTTGGTAGTACTGGGGTAGTCACCCTTCCTCATAACAATTACCAATATTCTTATTTGGGTTGTTCACAGTGATCTTCACATCAAACTTTGCAGACAGTCATATCAAAATTAAGCCTCAGATCAGTTATACTCATGCTTTCAACTGAGCAATTGGGGAGTTTTGGCTTGAAGACTAGTTTAAGAATTCCTGCAGCTGCTGCCAATATATACACTTGCAAAAGCAGCCTCTTTTTGGTGGTGTTGAGTGAGTGTACTGCTGGCATAGGATGTAGTAATGGAGGATGATATTGCACCGGTGTCGATCAACACTTTTCTGATCTCGAGGAACCTGGAGCCACCATCGAAGCTGTTGGTGGTGATGGTGCTTTTACTATCCCATCTTTTGTGGTGATTACACCCTTTTATTTAATGTAAGTGTGAACAAACTGTTGGGAGGTGGGTTGAGTGTTCTTAAGAAGGTACTTTGCTGAGTTTCCTCTAAACAATGATTGTATCACATCAGGGACATGAGCCCCTTTTATTTTGTTGAGGCTTGGTGTGATTGTACCACATATATGTTTTGTTAGGGTATGTTTGTGAATTGGAAAATGAAGGGGAATGGAGGGGAAGGGAAGGTTTGTAGGAAATCCTTCCCTCCGATGTGTTTGTCAGTTTATCTCTCCTTCTATAACTTACAGAGCTTTTCCCCCTCCTTTCCCTAGATTGTAAAATATTGTTGACTAATATGATAATAACATGTTTGATTATATATGTAAGTTTTAGATAAATTAAAGTTTTAGATAAATTAAACATTCATATGAATATAATCTTATAGTTAATATTTATTTATATTTTAAAAAGTATATAATGAATCAAAACAAAGTTAACTATTTGCATGATGAAATATCAATTAATCTTTAAATTGTATAAATTTTTATAGATTTAATCTACTTATCTAAAACTTTTAATTTAATGGTTGAAATGATGAAATTTAATATTCATAAAAAGTTAGTAATAAAGTGAAGTTTCTCCCTGTCTTTCTAAGCTGTCTTATGACATTTGAAAAAAAAATGACTAAAATTGCTTTGGTATTTTACCTTCTCGAAGTTATATTCAACTATTAATTTAATTTAAAGGAATCATAATCTTAACCCGCAAAGATCTAAAGTTCAATGTCTTCTTACTTTCTAATTTTATACAAAAATACTTTATAGAAGTTCTTCCCTTTTTTTTATACATGGAGTGAAAGAAAATGAAAAACCTAGGAAAAGAAAACTAAAAGAAAAGACAAAACTACAATAGAAGAAACGCTACGGTCTGGTGTAAAGCACACCTAGAGCATCACCAAGGAGGATGTTAGACATCTCAGAATGAGCTTCTTCCAGAATATGAAGGACACTTGAGTTTTGAGCTTATTTTTTGGCCAAGAAGTCAACACACATGTTCCCTTCGCTCAGAGTGTGCCGAAGTGAAGCATTCCAATCTTGGCTGAGGAGATCTTTTATCTCTTGGATAATGGTCGCATTCTTGTTAAAGGTAATATCTTGTTCCTTTATGAAATGTATAGAAGTCCTTCCCTTTAAGAAAATATTTCATCTTAACATATTTTAAAAATATTTTTAATTAATAGAGTGCTTTGTTATATATATATATTATAAAACTGAATAGGGTTTTACCTAACTACCATCTCCAGCCCGAGGGTTAAACCCACAACTATGTCTAGGGGATTCCCGGTCAAAGAAAAAAACTGAATAGTGCTAACTTCTCCAAGCAGATTGACTGATCCACAAAACAAACTCATAAATTGGAGTTCAAGATACTTGAAACGTTTATAAACAAACGTTAGGAAACGTTGCTTGCATAAGTTGAAGACGTGCCTAGCATTTGTAAGTAAAATACACAGGGAAAGGTTGCTTCTAGGATGGAAGGTGAGTTGAAATTTTAACATGCGAAAAAGTTTGTTAGTTCAATTAAAGCTTAAGTCGATTGCAAGTTTCATTTTTAAGCGAGATTTTTGTCTTTTAACCGGAAATTCCTATAAACATAGCTGTGGCTTTAACCCTCAAAATGAAGTGGTGGTTAGGTAAAATCTTTCTAAAAGTGACGATTCCAGAATTCGAAACCCAAATTTGCAGGTAAAACCAATCACTGTTTGATTTTAAGTGAGTTTTAATACTTATAAAGTGTTTGTTTTCAACATATCTTCAATTTAAGAAACTGAATTATTTTCAAGTCTAATCAGACTAAAATGAGGTAAATTAAATATTATAACTCTATTGATGAGAATGCAAATGTTAATGAGTGTTTCTAATATACTTGTTAAGAAATTTAAAATATAAAATATGAAGTAATAAATAAAGTTTTTTTAAAATTAATGTATTGAATATTCTTTTATTATTTTATTTATTAACAAGTGCCTTAGGGAAGCTAGAGGTGACAAAATGGGCAACCTGGCCCGCCCCGCCCCGCATCAGGTAGCGGGCTTGTGCGGGCCGGGCTAAAATACCCGGCAAAAATTCGGTCCTGTGAAATTGGTGCCCGAGCCCGGCCCTATGCGGGTAGCGAGCCGACCCGGTTAAAAACACTAATTTATTAAAAAATGTTGCTCATTAAAAATTGTAAACAATTATACTTTTACAAAACTAAAAAAATTACAATATAGTTATAAAAATCATTTAAAAACATAATTTACCCTAATAAAAACATTCAAATAAATTTAAAATACAATTTAAAAACATTGAAACACGTTCAAATAAAACTTTCTTTTTATTAGCTTGTATATTAAACTTTCTTTTGTCATTATCTCACTTCCCTTTCTTATATTAATTTTAAAATTGTCCCAGAGTTCAACGTGACTTTCTATATCTTAGGTACTTATTAATATATCTCTGTTTTGGATATTCCAATTTCTTTGGTATTCACAAAACATAAAGACAGCAAGACCATAAAAATATTCAGATTTTCAGTGTTAGTTAACCTGTGGCAATGGATCTTGAGGCAGGGGCGGGAAGAACAACAAGGAATTTCTAAAAAAAACGGGCTGCCCGTTAGCCCGCATGGGCAGCCCGGCCCAAACCCGTTTAAGATCGGGGTTTTTTATTTTCGGGCTAAAAAGCCCGACAAAAATATGAGCCTCTATTTTGACTGCCCAAGCCCTCCCATTTTGCAGGTTCGGTCGGGCCGACCCATTTTGCCGGCTCTAAGGGAAGCTGTTAAACTGAAGAGTTCTGCAATCAATGGAAAAAATAAGAGTAGGAAAAAATATTGAAAATTGTAAAATATAAGAACATAGTATTTATAGACTGAACTATTGTACCTTAATTTTTAAGCAGATTATGAACATATTTTATATATTTAATTAAGAAATATTAGATTAATGTACCGGTAGAAGACATTTAATAAAACAAATTTCACAAACACAACGTATTAAATATCACACCAGTAATGAAATGTTGCAAAAATATGTTACCACCCTTGATGGTAGACTAGCTTTCATTGCTTTAAGCTAGGTCTTCTCATAGCCCAAAACATAAAAGCTTCTACAACTACAACGTCAGATTCTTTAGCAAATTTGAATTTTTATAGTTGAACACAGACCGAAAAAGCATAGCATAACCCCAAGAAATTGGTCTAGTGCAACAAGACAACGTCTCATATCAGACAAGTCGCAGGTTCAAACCCCCACTCGTCCAAACGTAAGTACCTCTATAAGTGCTCTTTAAACCTGGAGGCTTTCCCTGCCTTGGGTTGGGGCACCATCCCCCACCCTAAATTTTTTACTACAAAAAAAAATGGATAGCATGATCAATATTGTCCTTTACAATTGACAATTCTTACACAAAATCAGGCAAGGTAGTTTCTACATGCTCCATGGTATTAAACTAATAATTTCTTCAACCCTTTCTTGAAAGAACCAAGAAGCCACAGAAATTATCATGACATGTGGATAACACAACGCAAACATTTTCCTTCCTTCATGAGATTGAAAGCTTTGTTGATGTCATCAAATGGCAAATTGTGTGTTATATAGTCATCAATCTGGATTTCCTGCATATTCATCATAACATTAGTAGTTTTATATTTTTAATTTTTTTGTTAAAAACACTGCACATTTTCTGCACAAAAACTACATAAAGTCTAATGATTCTACACATTTGTTCTCTTGTCTCCGTTACTGTTGTTCATGTAACTAACATTACTCAAAATCCACTATCTCTGTAGAGTTATTCTAATCACTGGCCAATGAGCATTCATTATTATTTATGCAACAAAATGACATCTTAAAATAGTTGTAGAGAACCAGATAGCAAAAAGTAACAGCCTAAAGGTTTACCAGGATTGGCTAGACATGTATGTATCCAACAAGAAAAGGGGAATGATGTTTTTGGTCAAGAAGTATATTTTGTCATGTTTCAGTCACCTTAAAGTAAAAATAGATAGAGTCATGCTCAGATAAAAGGAGATATTCTAGGTATTGTGACTTTACCTTGTTCACATACTTCTCAACTAATGAAGGCAGATCAGATTTAGGTTTCCATCCTCCAAATAGAGACCCTTTCAACGTTCTTCCCATTAGTAATAGTGCATAATGAGCTGACATCTCAGGCTTCACCTTTGGCACACCAAGTGTTACAGTCAAACCCCATCCCTATGAGAAACAATGAAGGAGAGAATGAAATTCAAGTCTAAATGAATAAGATTTAAATATCAAAACATGAGTTTTAGGTATTTAGAATATTACATCACAGCATGACTGCAATGCAGTGGTTATCATATCAGTGTCACCTACACATTCAAAAGAGAAATCTGCCCCACCATCAGTAATGCGCTTAATAACCTGAAATTTTCAACACATAAATGGTTGTTCCCTGTGCATGTATTCATAGTTTATGTGCTGAGGTAAAATCATACTAAACTAAAATAAGATTAAGATTAAATATACTTATTCGGATCACACACATGCAATTCTTGATCTAGTAGCATACTTTTGATAGTCATCTACTACAATTATTTATCATCTTCTCCATAAGATAACTATGAAAGGTCAAATTGTATATTTTGCAATAAGATGAACAACCCACTTGAGCAATAGGTTCTTTGTAGGAATTCGGATCAACAACTTCTGTAATCCCAAAAGCTTTAGCTGTGGTAACAAACAAGAAGACAGAAAATTGTAAATCAAGAGGTTATGATAAGTTTAAATATATATAAATTCAGAATAACTTGAAGAACTGATTATGATACCCTTTTCACACTTCTGCGGATTGTTGTCCACACCAATTATTCGAGATGCACCCCTTAGTTTGGCACCTTGTGCAACCTATTGATAGGGAAGTTGTGATCTGGAAAAGATTATCACTCATTCATTGAGAAGCTATGATAAAGTTGCTGAGTCCCTGTACTTACAGAAAGGCCAACAGTTCCAAGACCAAATATCACCACTGTTGATCCTTCTGACACATCAGCAACATTCCATGCTGCACCTAGACCTAATGTTATAATGCAATGAGTCACATAATGAACAAACAGCAACGAATTTATCAATGGCATTAAGAATTATAATGCTCTCCATTGAGAAACAACACTCATTGGGAACCACGGCCTTGACAGTATCTAGTACCATAAGTTCATGGTAAATATATATATGAGGTATAAGAAAAAAAGGAAAATAAGTCCAGTATTTGTGTAATGGCCTGCCAATTCATCTTGTTAGATAATATCTCCTATTTAGGGAAATTAGAATAGAATAAATGTATTTAAGGAAACTAGGAAATTACATTAAGTGTTGATTTGTATAGTTGTATTTCCATATTTTTGTATAGGTCTATGTTTCCTTACTTTGTACAGATTATATTTCCTATGTTTCCTTTATTAGTGAGTGTAAATCATGTATATAAATATACAGCTGTTGAGGTATTCTTTCCTCAAGCAATTCAACAATCCTATTCTCCACTTTTACATGGTATCAGAGCTCACTTCCTGTGGGCCTGATAAAAGTCAGAATGCTAGTCCGCTGTCCCTCTCTAACAGTCCACTGTCCAGCACTGTCCAGAAACGTCCGGCCACCTGCAGTCACCGTCCGGCCACCATGAAGTCACCGTCCGGCAACCGAAACGTCAGCAACAGACACAGAAGGTGCCGATCTATTGATCCCCGAAAATAGCGCTGCCGTCCGCTTCCGCACGCGCCCTCACGCGCCGCCACCGTCCGCTGTCCTTGTCGGCGCGTGTAAGCCACGCGCCGCCTTCCAGGCCTCCGTTTGCTCCGCCTCCGGTCCCGTCAGCTTCGTCCAGGCCTCCTCTGTCCGTTTTGGGGGTCAAATACCCCAAAAGCCAGATCTCAGTCCGTCGATCTTCTTCGCAGTCGCTATAATGGCGTTATCCACATCATTTTCTTCAGTTGTGACAGGAAAGCAACCTATTTTTCTGTCCAAAGCTGAAATCCAGGAGTATATGCCGTGGAAGGCAGCCAAACAAAATCAGTCAGCCACAACTACAATTGCTCATACCGGTAATCCTACAGTTTGTATATCTCATACCAATCATAATCCGACATCTTGGGTTGTTGATTCTGGTGCTTCCGACCATGTGTCTGGTAATCGGTCACTATTTTCTTCTCCTTTATTTGAGATTTCTCGCTCTATTACTCTTGCTAACGGTTCTAAAGTACCAGTCATGTTTCTCCCACTGAATCTATCTCATTAAAATCTGTCCTATTCATGCCTGGATGTCCCTTTAATTTGATTTCCTTGAGTCAACTCACTCATTCACTTAATTGCTCAGTCACCTTTGATTCTGATTCTTTCATTATTCAGGATCGCGGTACGGGGAAGACGATTGGTGTAGGACATGAATCACAAGGACTCTACTATTTGAAGACCACGTCTCCAACAGTATGTGTACTGAGTCTCCCCACCTTCTTCATCAACGTCTAGGTCATCCCAGTCTGTAGAAACTTCAACTAATGGTTCCATGTCTTGCAAAATTGAAGTCCCTAAATTGTGAGTCATGTCAACTCGGGAAACATACTCGTTCTTCCTTTCCTAGTCAGGTTCAGAATCAAATAGAACCTTTTGCTGTTATTCATTCTGATATATGGGGTCCAAGTAGTGTCTCTAATTCATTAGGATTCAGGTATTTTGTCACCTTTATAGATGACTTTTCTAAGTTTACTTGGTTGTTTTTGATGAAAGAACGGTCTGAATTATTTTCTATCTTCAAGTCATTCTATATTGAAATACAAAATCAATTTGGAAAATCAATTAAGATCTTAAGGAGTGACAATGCCAAAGAATATTTTTCCCATGAATTTTCATCATTTATGTCATCTCATGGTATTCTACATCAGTCTACATGTCCCCACACACCTCAACAAAATGGTGTGGCTGAAAGAAAAAATCGTCATCTTATTGAGACTGCCAGAACTTTGTTATCACATACAAATATGCCTCTACATTTTTTGGGGGATGCTGTTTTAATAGCTTGTTATCTAATTAATCGTATGCCTTCTTCTGTTATTAATAACCAAGTACCTCACAAATTATTGTTTCCTACAAAGTCTCTATATGTTGTCCCTCCTTGTGTGTTTGGTTGTACTTGTTTTGTTCATAACCTCTCTCCAGGTACAGACAAATTGTCTCCTCGTGCTATCAAATGTGTCTTTGTCGGCTATTCCAGGCTACAAAAAGGATATCGGTGTTATTGTCCTTCCTCACACCGTTGGTATATTTCTGCAGATGTAACGTTCTTTGAAGAAACACCATACTTCACCTCTTCCGTTGAGTCTAATACAATCTCTGATGTATTACCAATTCCCTATTTTGGTCCACCTCTGTCTCCTTTGCAGGTTTCGTCACCTGGTTCTATCCAGCCTGGAGAGACTCAGTCTGGTACTTCGCAGCACCCTCCCATCACATATCAACGAAGAACACAACAAGTTCTTCCACCAACAGAAGACTTAATAGAAGATCCTAGTGATTCATGTCCAACTCCAACGGCTTCTCCTATCACGACCCTGCCAAAGTCCTCCCAATCAAGTCCTCCCATTGCTCTCCGAAAAGGTACTCGATCCACTCGAAATCCTCATCCCATCTACAACTTTTTCAGTTTTTATCGTTTATCACCATCATATTATGCCTTTGTATCTTCTTTGTCCTCTGTTTCTATTCCTAAAAGTGACAGTGAGGCACTTTCTCATTCGGGATGGAGGCAAGCTATGATTGATGAAATGACTGCTCTTGAGCATAATGGCACATGGGATCTCGTTCACCTTCCTCCGGGGAAGAAAGTTGTAGGATGCAAATGGGTATATGCTGTGAAAGTTGATTCAAATGGTTGTATTGATCGTCTTAAAGCTCGCTTGGTTGCTAAGGGATACACTCAAACATATGGCCTTGATTATAGCGACACATTCTCTCCCGTCGCCAAGATGGCTTCTGTTCGCCTTCTTCTTGCCATGGCAGCCATTCGCCATTGGCCGTTACTTCAACTTGACATCAAGAATGCATTCCTTCATGGAGACCTTGCAGAAGAAATCTATATGGAGCAACCACCCGGGTTTGTTGCTCAGGGGGAGTCGGGCTTGGTGTGTAAGTTGAAGAGATCTCTTTATGGTCTGAAACAGTCTCCCCGAGCTTGGTTCGGGAAGTTTAGCACAGTGGTACAAAGGTTTGGTATGACCCGCAGTGAAGTTGATCATTCAGTTTTTTATCAACATAATTCAGTTGGTAGGTGTATTTATCTCGTGGTTTATGTGGATGATATAGTCATTACAGGTGATGATCATGAGGGAATATCTCGGTTAAAGAAACATTTGTTTGATCATTTTCAAACCAAAGATTTGGGTAAACTAAAGTACTTTCTTGGTTTGGAGGTTGCTCAGTCTAGAAGTGGTATTACAGTTTCACAAAGGAAGTATACTTTAGATATATTGGAGGAAACAAGAATGATAAATGGTAAGCCTGTTGACACTCCCATGGATCCAAATAGCAAAGTTGTTACCAGATCAGGGGGAGCTCTATCCAGATCCTGGCAGGTATAGAAAGGTAATTGGGAAACTAAACTATCTTACTATAACCAGACCAGATATCTCTTTTGCAGTCAGTGTAGTAAGTCAGTTCATGCAATCCCCTTGTGTTGATCACTGGAATGCAGTGACTCGAATTCTGAGATACATTAAAAATGCTCCTGGTCAAGGGTTGGTTTATGAAGACAAAGGAAACACTCATGTTGTCGGATATTCAGATGCAGATTGGGCTGGTTCTCCCATTGATAGACGCTCTACTTCAGGTTATTGTGTCTTTGTAGGTGGAAATCTCATATCTTGGAAGAGTAAGAAACAACAAGTAGTTGCTCGATCAAGTGCTGAGGCTGAATATCGTGCTATGGCATTGGTTACTTGTGAACTCATCTGGGTAAAACAGTTGATTAGGGAGTTGAAGTTTGGTAGCGTTAACGAGATGAAGTTATATTGTGATAATCAAGCTGCACTCCACATTGCGTCCAACCCAGTCTTTCATGAAAGAACAAAGCATATATTGACTGTCACTTTATCAGGGAAAAGGTTCTTTCCAAGGAAGTTGTCATTGAGTTTGTTAACTCTAATGATCAACTAGCAGACATTCTGACAAAGTCCCTTCGAGGTCCTCGAATACAA
This sequence comes from Sesbania bispinosa, assembly GCA_026901365.1. Lineage (NCBI taxonomy): Eukaryota > Viridiplantae > Streptophyta > Magnoliopsida > Fabales > Fabaceae > Sesbania > Sesbania bispinosa. The sequence goes on along the minus strand of QLOH01000674.1, from coordinate 477,630 downwards.
TTTCTTTGTGGCAAGCTTGGTGCATATGATTTGTATGCTCCAGCTTGAGGGGGAGTGTTAGATAATATCTCCTATTTAGGGAAATTAGAATAGAATAAATGTATTTAAGGAAACTAGGAAATTACATTAAGTGTTGATTTGTATAGTTGTATTTCCTTATTTTTGTATAGGTCTATGTTTCCTTATTTTGTACAGATTATATTTCCTATGTTTCCTTTATTAGTGAGTGTAAATAATGTATATAAATATACAGCTACTGAGGTATTCTTCCTCAAGCAATTCAGCAATCCTATTCTCCACTTTTACACATCTAATGCAACTTTAAAGTTTTAAACTAACAATTGGTTCAATGGAATCAATTCTTCACCTATACCAGTCTCAATGGCTCAACTTTACAAGCATCAAATCTGATTTTATACATTAACATTATTCACTATTCCCTTACAAATCATTTCTGTGCTTTGGTTGATAATCTAAATTTCCTGTACTGAGTTTTGGATTATTATAAACGAAGTTATAACCAAAATTAGTTTCAAGTTTTTCTGCAAGTCCAGAAGCAGTAACAAATTATCTATAGCATTTCTAATCTTACTATTAAGTATCTCATTAAAAATCAAGTTTTCAATAAGTTATTAGGCTCGTCCGCTCAAAGTTATTCTTTAATATTAAATCCATCTTTGTTATTAAAGAACTCACACAAAACAAAAATCAAGGAGGACTTTGTTGCACAGAAAACCTATGTATGTTGGCAAGTATCTAGGAGCAAGGTGACGGAAGACTGACAAACAACAACAACCAAAACCGTTTCCCACTACATGGCATCATCTACATAGATCAAACTTCCCATAAAACATTTCTAAAAACCCTATCATATGCCTATTCCAAATCAACTAACTCTAGGTGTAAATTTTTGTAGTCCTCTTATATCTTTCCATTAGTCTTCATAACAAGAATATTGCTTCCTGAGTTGACCTCCTTGGCATAAAACTATAAACTAGACCTCTGACAATCCTTGTTAGATAAGCAACAGGAATTGTCAAAAAACAAAACAAAGTAAAAGGAAATCATTAGCTTTTCAATTAACTTAGGAGAAAATCAGACTATTTCAATTGGTGACCTTCAGTTCAGACTTCAGAGGATCACTTGTGATGATTTTACAGTGATGATATTCATTACACCTTATTGTTATTGAATATACTTATATACACTGTTTTTGTTTATTTGCAGAGGTCATACTGTTCCTTTAACATAAAAGCTGCTACCCATGCAGATGCACACAGAAGTCATGCTTACACTAACCATCCACACGGAAACAAGAAAAAATCAGGCAGATTATTGATCTATTACAACCTCAATTTAATAATTTAACTTCTAAGTAACATGATTTCAAGTTTCTAATGTTGATTACTACAGGTCTCTTGACCTTATCCTTTCCATTCCTTAGAACTAATAATAAACACTTGAAACATTTACCTGCAGCAACCCCACAGCTCAGAAGGCATATTTTCTCAAGAGGTACATGTGGGCTGACTTTGACTGCACATCCAGAATGGACTACTGTATATTCACTGAAACTTGAAACAGCACAATAATGATAAATAGGCTTCCCTTTTACTGAGAAGCGTGTCTTCTGATCACTATGCATTAAACCTTTTCTTTCCAATCCCAAAACTTGACATATGTTACTTTTTCCTGATGTGCACGGTCTGCATGCCATGCATTCTCCAATGAATACTGTTAGCACATGGTCCCCCTCTTTGAATTCAGTCACACCCAGCCCCACACTCTCAACAATCCTGCAAAACTATCACTAAATATTCAATATCTATTATGGAAATTACACCTTTTGCAATGATTTAGTTGAAGTTATGTTCATGATGCAACAATGTATGACATTCCCAAGCATATCACAATACTGTCCAACATCAGTAATATTTTCTGTAGCGCTGCTACTACACCTTCATATTTGATCATTGCCACTCTAACTGAACTTGTTGTCTAAGTTTTATATCTAATTCTCATACTAGCCAATAAGGTAACTCTTAAGAGAACATAAAAAAAAATATTTTGTTAAGATATTCAAAGAAAATAATCTACATTGTTGCATTAATCCAAAAATACAACATTAAGTGTAGATTACCCTGATGCTTCATGGCCAAATATGCGAGGAAATATGGCCTGCACAAAAAAGCACCTTGGGTTAGAAGTTTAACCCCATATAATTTAAAATTTATAACAAAAATTAGAATAATAATGACAAAAAGAAATACTCATCAGCAGACTAATCTATCAACCTTCATTAGCTTTATAAAGAACACAAGGAAGCATACTCTTGTGGAATGAAATATTCAGAATTTATTAATAAAACTATAATTAATCATGTTAAACATAATGTTGATTGATATACATTGCCTCACATATGATAGGTTGGCCACAGAAAATTTGATGTTATTACTCAATTACATCTCACAGGGGGCTAATTCTGGCATGATAATAGTGCTTATAGGTATAATATAACCAATAAAAAACTTAAGATATATCAAAATAATAACTGAAAAAGACAACAAAGTCCTTACTGAAATTATTTGAATTTTATTTTAAAAACTTTAATTAGTCATGCCTACAGGCATATTGCTTGCTGCTCCTCAGAAAGAGTGGTTTGCCAATTGCCAGGCACTTGTTAGTTATTACCCAACATATAAATATAGTCCCCTTAATTTTCATTTTCCAGAAGAGTCATGAAAAGTTTTATGAGAAAAATTCTACATAAATGTAACACTGCCACGTACAATCAGTGACATGAAACTCACGTGAGATTCCCAAGCGGTAAGATCGCTGCGACAGAGAGAGGTGCAGAAAACCTTAATCCTAATCTCCATTGGTTGGGGAGGACTCACTTCCACTTCTTCCATTACCAATGGCTCTCCTGCTCCCCATGCCACTGCAGCTGTTCCACATCCGAAACACCATTAAAAAACCACACGATCACAGATATCGAAAGAGGAAGACAAAAAAAGAGACCAAAACAAAGAAAAAAGAATGGTGGATGAATTCACCTCTGCAGGTTATGACTTGAGGAGGGGTTGGTGATGATGACATGTTGCTGGTTGAAGAAGAAGAAGAAGATAAATTAAAATGTTACAAACCAATCCAAGAGAACTTAAATTGGTTCGGTGTTGTTGTTGTTGGTGGTGGTAGGTGGAGGAGTGTGGTGAGGATGATGGACATAGAAATTGCACACTGCAACTTTACTGTCTGTAACTCTTCTCTTATTTTACTTCTTTCCTTTTGAGTGAACTTGAATGGGTTATGGGTAGTTGAGTCGCGTTGGTTGTAGGGTCAATGGAAAGAGAATTTTTTTGGTGTACAACGAAGCAATAAAATTTCATTGTAATCTACCAAACCTCCAACCACTACTCTAGTGAGTTGTCAATGGAAAGAGAGTTACTACTAGGGAAGGGAAATTAAAAGAACAATGAATTTTTAAATTTCACTAGTTGTTATAATTTAGTGGGTTAATTCGAGATAATTAAATATATAAAATAACTATATTATATATCCGGTAATCCAAAAAGAGTAATATACTCTTTATGAATTTACCCTTTGTTTGGTTTTAAGAGAGATATAAGGAAGAGAAAAACGGGAAAGAGAGAGATAACGAAGAGAGAAATAGTAAAGAAATAAAGTAGAAATAGAGGTTGTTTGGTATTAGAGAAATAGGAGAGAGATAGGAGAGAAATTAATTATGATAGTTGTTTGGTTGTGGAGAAATGAGAGAGAGAAATATGTAAAAAGGTAAAAAGACAGAACTACCCTTGAAAAAAATTGCACAGCAAAGGAGAGGTTCTTAATAAGGGTATGGTGGACTTTTCACACCTAAACCCCCTCTCTCCACAACATTTCTCTTCTGCAAAGAGAAAAAAGATTTCGACGTGGGCCCCATGTGAATGTGCTGGTCAATCTCCCTCTCCCCCTAAAAACAAACGGGGTGGTTGTCTGAGTCTCTCTCGTACTTCTCTCTCTCGTAATTCTCTCTCTGCTAATTCAACATAAACAAATAAAGGGTTAATAACTTAAATGATGTGACATCACACGATTGGATGTCTGTGTAAAAAAATTTTACATTGACAATATATAGTAACTAAACTCTTAATATATATATACACTTTCAGTGTAAAAAAAAATTATACAGACATCCAATGATGTGTTGCCACATCATTTATAATCTAATAACACATGAGGTGTCATATTCATTAAATGATGCGGCGACACATCATTAGATGTCTGTGTAAAATTTATTTACACTGAGAGTGTATATCAATTAAATCCATATAAAAATAGGGTTAAATATGTTCTTAGTTCATGAAATATAGTCGAGATTTGATTTTAGTCTTTGTAATTTAAAATTGGTGATTTTGGTCCTTTAGAAATTGAAAACACACTAATTTAGTCCTTATTACATAGAGCCCGTTTATTTAAAATTTTTTCTTAAAAGAATCACTTCTTTTTTAAAAAAATCACTTATATGAATTTTTAAGATGTTTGTCTAAGCTTTTTTCAAGAAGCAGAATCAGAAAATAATCAATTTTCTGCATTTTTTAAGAAGCAACTTAGAGTTGCTTCTTGAAAAAAGCAATTAAAATAGAAGAGAGAGAACCTTTTAACAATGCGAAAACATTTATTGTAGCAAATAAAATACTTTTTTATGATTATAGCCAAACGAAAATTTATTTCTGATTATACAAGAATCTCTAAAAATAAATTCTTTTTTTAAATAATTTAAAAAAGTACTTTTTTATTCATTAAATGATGTGGCGGCACATCATTAGATGTCTGTGTAAAATTTATTTACACCGAAAGTGTATATCAATTAAATCCATATAAAAATAGGGTTAAATATGTTCTTAGTTCATGAAATATAGTCGAGATTTGATTTTAGTCTCTGTAATTTAAAATTAATGATTTTGGTCCTTTAGAAACTGAAAATACACTAATTTAGTCCTTATTACATAAAGCCCGTTTATTTAAAATTATTTCTTAAAAGAATCACTTCTTTTTTTAAAAAAATCACTGATATGAATTTTTAAGATGTTTGTCTAAGCTTTTTTCAAGAAGCAGAATCAGAAAATAATCAATTTTCTGCATTTTTTAAGAAGCAAATTAGAGTTGCTTTTTGAAAAAAGCAGTTAAAATATAAGAGAGAGAAGACTTTTTAACAATGTGAAAACATTTATTGTAGCAAATAAAGTGCTTTTTTATGATTATAGCCAAACTAAAATTTATTTCTGATTATACAATAATCTCTAAAATAAAATCAATTTTTTTAAATAATTTTTAAAAAAGTACTTTTTAAAGCCTAAACAAACTGACCTATAGTTTTGCTACAATTTTTTTTTTTTTTTTTTTTTTATAAAAGGAGGCTAGAAAGCTAAGAAAAAACAGTCAGGGAACTAATCTAGGCCTAGTAATCCCCAACAAATCATAGAACAAAATAGATTGAATACAGCTAGGGGGAGAAAGAAAAATCTGCACACCAATGTCTTCCAAGTGGGCAAGGTTTGCCAATCTATCAGCCACAAAGTTTCCTTCTCTCCAAATATGAACGATAGAAACCTCCCAATTGTTCTGGAGAAGCCCATGAATTCTGTTGATTAAAGGAGCAATTGGATGTGATGACATAACACCATTGTTAATTAGTCTCACTGCCACTGCAGAATCTGATTCAATGGTTAATTTAGTCACTCCATAATCTTTTGCAAGCTCTAGAGCTTGAGAATGCCCCTCACTTCTGCTGTCAAAACAGAAACTGAGCCTAATTTTTTATTGAAACCAAGCAGCCACTTCCCCCTATGGTCCCTTAAGACACCTGCACAAGAAGCTGAAGAACCAGAATTGATCAAAGAGCCATCATTATTAAATTTTACCCAATCTTCAGGGGTAGGCCTCCAACCACTGAACCTAGTTTTGCTACATATTTTGATACGGATTAATTATGAATTTTTATCGATAAAGACTGCATTGATGTATTTTCAATTTTTGAAAGACCAAAACCACCGGTTTTAAATCATAAGAACTAAAATCAAATTTCGACTATATTTCAGAGACTAAAAATATATTTAGCCCTAACAAATATTAGAAAAGGATAAAATATAAATAATGGCTCCTATATTGGATCTTTGTAACTTAACATTAGACTTTTCGGTAGCTAAATACATTTTTAGTTAAATAAAATAATAGAAAATGACTGGCTTAAATCAATTTTTCATCATTAGTAAGTTTTTATCGATTTTGTATTCAACCAATTTTTTTATCAATTCTCACTTATTCGGAAATCAATCAATTTTTTGTTACACAAAGTAAACACCGAATCAATTCACAGATTTTCTGATCAAAGCTACTAGTTCGGTTCAATTTCTTTATCGATACAATACCAACAATGAACTGATCACTGGTGCAATATATAAATATAGTCTTAAAATTATAGTAAAACTTTCGAATTTCATTTTCCAATTAAGAACAGTTTCAAATATAAATTATAGTCTTAAAATTAGTTAGCAACTAGATTTCGGTACAACTAGCCAAATAGTGTTCCAGTTTCATTTTCCAATTAAGAACAGTTTCTGGGCAACGCCATAACTTTAGTTCAAGGGGATGCTCTGTCAGGAAAAATGGCTTGATCCCTTCTGTATTGTTATTTCCTCTATAAATAATGACAGGAGAATTTACAATAATTATTACACATAATTACAAAATATCCTATAATCTGATTTGCCTATATACAATTAAGGAAAACAAATCAGTCTATGATTTGTCTAGCTCATTCTCAGGAGACAAATTAATTCCTGATTGACATCCCCCTCAAATTGATGGGGCTGGTCAAGCAACATCAATTTGCTAACAAGAAACTGATGACGCGGACGAGGAACAGCCTTGGTAAGAATATCCGCAACTTGAAGCTGAGTAGTGATGTGAGGGAGTGAAATAACATGATCATCATAAGCCTCACGAATAGAGTGACAGTCGACTTCAATATGCTTGGTGCGCTCATGGAATACTGGATTTGCAGCAATCTGGATGGCGCTTGTATTGTCAGCATAGAGAGGCGTTGGTTCTCTTTGAGGAAATCCAAGTTCAGCCAAAAGACCACGAAGCCAAATTATTTCGGAACAAGCAGTAGACATGGCACGATACTCTGATTCAGTAGATGATTTAGATATGCGTGCTTGCTTCTTACTTTTCCATGAGATCAATGAGGAACCTAGAAACATGCACCAACCAGTGACTGATCGCCGAGTGTCAGGGCACCCAGCCCAGTCGGCATCACTATAAGCAATCAATTTAGGAGGTGTTCCAATAGGATAAAATAAACCGCGCTGAGAGGTTCCCTTTAAATAGCGAATAATACGACGAACCGCTGCCAAGTGGAGATGTCGAGGAGAGTGCATGAATTGACTCACCTGCTGAACAGCAAATGAGATGTCAGGTCGTGTAATGGTCAAGTAATTAAGACTACCCACGAGCTGTCGGTACAATAAAGGATCAGGCAAAAGGTCACCCTCATCACGGTGATATTTAACATTAACTTCAAGAGGAGTGTCCACTGGAGCAGCTGATTGAAGGCCAGCCATAGAGATGAGATCTGTGGCATACTTATGCTGATGGAGAAATGTACCTTGGGAAGTGGAATGAACTTCAAGGCCAAGAAAATAGTGTAAGTGGCCAAGGTATTTCATATGAAATGAGGCTTGTAACTGCTGTTTAAGATCTTGGATGGATGCTTGATCAGAGCCAGTGATAACCATATCATCAACATAAAGAAGTAGAAGAACAATGCCTGTAGGGGTGTGGTGAATGAACAAGGAGGAATCATATTTACTCTGTGTAAAGGAGAACCCAAGGAGAGTGGAACGAAACTTGTCATACCATGCCCGAGGAGCCTGCTTCAGACCATATAAGGAGCGTTTGAGCTTGCACACGCCTGTAGATGAAGAGAAGAGACCCAGAGGAGGAAGCATGTAAATATCTTCAGTCAATTCACCATGAAGAAACGCATTCTTCATATCCATTTGATGAAGGGACCAACCCTTAGAGGTGGCTATAGAAAGGACAGTTCTGACAGTGGTCATTTTGGCAACAGGTGCAAATGTCTCATCATAATCAATGCCATATTCCTGTTTGTTTCCTAAGGCAACTAGTCTTGCCTTGTAACGGTTGAGAGAACCATCAGAATTTAGTTTCACAGAATACACCCATTTGCAACCTATGGGTTTGATATCAGGAGGACAAGAAACAATATCTCATGTAAAGTTCTCTTGAAGAGCCTGTAGTTCATCATTCATTGCCTTTACCCAACGTATATCTTTAACAGCTTGTGAGTAACAAGTAGGAATAGATGTGTTAGAGAGAGAAGCTGCAAGAGAAGTATGAGAAGAATCATACCTATCTGGTGAATATCTATCAGGTGCTCGAGAAGTTCTACCAGAACATCGTGGTACAACTGGTACAGAAGCAGGTGGCGGATCAGTGTCGGAAGGGGGAGTGGGAACTCGACGGCGTTGTCTTACATAAGTGATGCCTGGTTTAAAACGTTCTGTAGATGTAGGAAATGTGGGAAGAGTAGCAACATCATTTGAAGTAGGAGAAAGACAAGGAAACATAAATTGACTATCAGAGAATGTCACATTCCTGGAGATACGAAAACGATGGGTAGAAGGATCATAACACACAAAACCCTTATGAAAGTGACTATACCCCATAAATGCACATTGGACAGATTGTGCCCCAAGCTTATGCCTTTCAGACGGAGGTAAATGAACAAAACATACACACCCAAAAGTATGTAAAGTATGATAATCAGGGTGAGTTTTAAAAAGACGAAAGAAAGGAGAGTCAAAATCAATAACCGTAGAAGGAAGGCGATTGATCAAGAACACAGCAGTGGATAGAGCCTCCACCCAAAATCTGGATGGAACAGAAGCTTGAAGAAGCAATGTGCGGGTCACATCAAGCAAGTGACGGTTCTTGCGTTCAGCAATGCCATTTTGCTGAGGAGTGTTAGGACAAGAACGTTGAGACACAATGCCGTTTTGTTGAAGGTATTCCTGAAACTCATGAGACATGTATTCACCGCCAGAATCAGAGCGGAAAATTTTAATTTTGGTTTGGAATTGAGTATCCACATATGTCATGAATTTCTTAAACATGGAAAACACTTCAGACTTAAAGCGCAAAAAATATACCCAAGTAAAACGACTGTAATCATCAATAAATGTGACAAAATATTTATAATGAGCATGAGAAGCAACAGGAGACATACCCCAAACATCACTATGAATTATTTCAAAGCAAGAGGAAGCACGATGAGCAGTAGTCGGAAAAGGAAGTGTTTTACTCTTAGCCAATTTGCAAACAGAACATGAAACAGGTGTAGCATGAACAACATTTTTATTTCCCAACAAACCAGTTTTAAATAAGTGAGACAACACAGTAGAATTTGGATGACCCAATTTTCTATGCCAAACCTCATAGAGATTGAAAACATTATTACAAGCAAAAGACATAGGATTTGAAATAAATTGGAGTGGAAACAAGCGTCCCACTTTAGGCCCCTTCGCGATCACCTTCCCCGATACCTGCTCCTGCACAAGACAACCAGCCCGAGAAAATTTAACATCACAATTATTCTCCACTAATTGACCAACAGACAATAAATTGGAAGCAAGTCCAGGTGATACAAGCACATTCCGAAAATCAGGGTTTATGTCACCGACATTAGTGATAGGAAGAGTATTACCATCAGCAATTTGAATTTTCTGATTACCATGATAAGAATGTACATTATGCAAGTATTCAGAGGAACCCGTCATGTGATTGGATGCACCAGAATCAAGAAACCATGGGTCAGAAACAGTAGATGACTTACCCTGAATGCCCAAGGCTGAAAGAGCGGAAAGTACCATTTGCTGAATCATTTCAGGCTGTAGAGCACCACCATCAGATGTACCTTGGGTAGGAGGACAAGTTGTTGCATTGCTAGTGGCATGAAATGCTTGTACAGGACGTTGTGTTGGCCGTGGAGGACGTGTGGGACAGTCAGTGATTATATGACCCTGTTGCTTGCAATAATTGCAAAATTTCTTATTACAATTACGAGCAATATGACCAAATTGTTTGCAAGAAAAGCATTGGACCTGGCGCATATCACGACCTTTACTTCTACTCTGGGCAGCATAGGCAACCGTAACAGGTTCGGAAAGAGCATCATCATGAGACATGGATTGTTGGGTAAGTAAACGTTGTTCTTCCCTAAGAAGTTCACCAACACATGTATCCAAAGACGGAACAGGATTCCTATTTAGCAAAGCACCTCTAACAGCTTCAAACTCCGAGCGAAGTTTCATGAGGAATTGATCGCGCTTACTGGTGTCGTAGACTTCTTGAACAGTCGAGAGTGAAGTTTGGGGAACAGCAGCATATAGAATGGCAGAGTGTTCTGTCCATAAATTCAGAAAACCAGAATAATACTCTTGAATAGACAAATTACCTTGTTTGTAATAGGCTATCTCCAGCTCTAACTGAAAACATTTGGCCGTATTGTCTTGATTATAAATGCGCTTCAAATAATCCCACATTTGTTGAGCAGTTGTAAAAGAGCGCAAATTATTGATCAATTGGGGATCAATAGTGCTGAGGATCCAAGAGATAATTTGAGCATCTTTTACCTCCCACGCAGCTAAGGCAGCTTCCTCCGAGGGTGGCTTCGAAACCCCATCCAAGTGACCCCATAATCCTTTCCCTTTGACATCCATCTTGAATTGAAATTCCCAGGGCAAAATAATTCTTACCGGTGAAGCGAACGCAAGAATTGTCTCTCTCCAGGGTTGTCATGGTGAACGGCGAAATAACGAGCAGCACGGACCCAAGCAACAACGATGTTGGAGCGCAAAACAGGAAGCCCGGAACCAAGAATCACGAACCGAGACCCCAACCCAGGGTACAAAAACCGCAAACCACGAACAGAGACTGCCCAAGGCTTATATACTATTAAGTGGCCTTATCACTAGTCAATGTGGGACTTTCCAACACACCCCCTCACGCCCAGGGCTGGACGTCTGGAGCGTGGACAACTTTATGGGTGGGGGCCCAATAACAACGGATCTAGGATAGGCTCTGATACCATGTCAGGAAAAATGGCTTGATCCCTTCTGTATTGTTATTTCCTCTATAAATAATGACAGGAGAATTTACAATAATTATTACACATAATTACAAAATATCCTATAATCTGATTTGCCTATATACAATTAAGGAAAACAAATCAGTCTATGATTTGCCTAGCTCATTCTCAGGAGACAAATTAATTCCTGATTGACATGCCCAAAATCTTCAGAGTTTCTTCATATTTAAATGTCACAATATTGCTAACTTTTGTATGGTTTTCATCAAACCAAACCAAACTCACATTGAATAGAAAATAAAGAATAACAGAACACTTTGAGGCCAGACACACAGAAGAAAATAACAAGGAGAAAGAATAGTGCTCAAAATGTTAAATACTTGATGCACAATTTGGACTTTATATTACACAAGACAACAACTAACATCATTCTTAACAATTATTTCTTCACTAGAACATAAAGAACAACTCTATTGCTGCGATAATCTGGATGCCACAGTGTTTGATCCACACGGCCAATTTTGAAATCATTCATTGCAGCTTCTAAGAAGTACTCAAGAATGGCATCTGAAATCAGAAAACACCATTCAGAATTATAGTAAGGATTGGGATCCAAAAAAGAAGAGAGTAATGATGTCTTTAAAGAAGAGAAAGGAGTGATGTCTTTACCATTTCGAAGTTCCCCAGCCAAAAATATTGTTGTATTAGGCCCTGAGAGCTGCCCAAGTGTCTCTAGCAGATCCACAACAGCCTCCTCACTGTACACAACATCAGATCCTAGCACTGAAAGCAAGAAATCAGATAAGTACTGAATCAATAAGTCATCCATATAATTAGTCAGAAACTGAAGAGCTTATGGCACTCTTGCTCATTCAATTCTCATTAGCCCAAAAACACCAAAATGGACATTTTTTATACATCACATTAACAAGAGCCTTATAATGCACACGGTGTAACTTATACCTCTAGCATAAGACAAAATTATAATTCCATTATGAATCTAATTGAAATGTTTTTATGGAGGTTTAAGTTGTAATGACATTATATAATGATACTAATCTCATAAACATTGCTATGTTTGCAACAACCATACAGACAAAGAATATTTGACTAAAAAAGAAAGGTAGTATATTACCACCCCAAATCAAATATTCAAAGGCATATAAATCAGAGGAACAAAAAATAAACTAAATACAAATCCATGATTGGAATGATGATAATCACAGCAATACAAATGACTGCAACATGTCACATATGTTTTCTGGTTCCCATAGTTGAATTTGTTTATTCCTTGTTACTTTTTAGTCATTAGAAAGGGTTGATGGAGGATCATTACCAAAATCAGGAGTGGGGTCAATGAGTTCTCGGTCAGGATCTTCTCCCCATGTGAGTTCAGTTGCTGTTATGGAACCTCGTAGAGAGACATGTTTCATGTTGGTTTCAATGTTCTTTCTAAGTAACCTTAGCCTATCAGGCAGGTCAGTAAGAATGACTTCACCGCCCAAAAGAGCTGCAATGCAACTAGGGAAGAAAAAATAAGAATAGTGTATTGTAGACTCACGGAGAACAAGTTAAAAAATAATTCTTCACCAGTTGGTAGACAACATATTCATAGAAAACAATGCAAAAGCTCAAAGCTCTACTCTCCTAGTTCATTAAATCTGGGCAAAAAAGGTTAACAACAACAACCACCACCAAGGCCTTTTCCCACTGGGTGGAGTCAGCCACATGATCTAAAGATAACATAATGTCTCCATGTCTAAAAGTATGTCATTTAAATCTAGATCTCTTTTGATGGTTTGACCTATATAATTTTCTTTAGTTTTCCTCTACCTCTAACTATTGAAATATCCTTTTATATGATCTACCCTCCTAACTATATCTTCAACGGATCTTCTCCGCATGTGCTCAACCGCACGTGCTCAACCTGCCTAAGACGATACTCTACCATGTTTTACAATGGGAAAAAAGGTTAAAAGCTAATCGAAAAATTATTGACCAGCTATAACCATTTAGCAATTAGCACAAAGTTATCAACAATAAGACTGAGATAGTGATTGTAATTACCCGACCAATCCACAACCAGATCCCAATTCAACAGTCTTCTTGCCCTGAAGAACAAGCATTCCTGAGTCAACAGAATGCTCTAGAAACTTCCCCAATACAACTCCACTGTCCCACATCACTGATCCAGTTACTCCAGGCGTGCCCTTAAATCAAAAGTTCAAAAAGCCATAACTGTGAACAGTATTCAACAATAGGCTATTCGCAGTATCATGGCAGTTTCACCAGTAAAGCTTAAAACTAATAACCAGTGATTTCAAAAAATACAGGCTAAAGCAACTACTTAAGCACTAAAGTGGATTATCCACATGAATAAAACCATTACACCTAGGTGCTGTTTGGAAGAGCTTATTTGAGCTTATCATATGACATAAACACTTATGTAACTGTTTGGGTAAATTTCTAAAAAGAGCTTATGACATGCATATAAGCTATTTTCAGCTTATTTCAATAAGCTCCTGAGAATTGCTTATAGAATAGCTTATGGAGAATTTAAGTACCCTGCACCCTTTTCAATTTTCATCAATTTTTTTAAGAGCTTATTCATTAAGTGCTTATTAAATAAGAGCTTATGTTATAAACACTTAAATAAGCTGTATTTCCAAAAGGGCCTCATAAAAAAAACATACAAAACCACATATCTTTATCCCTCAATCATCACATACACAACTAGCAGGAGAATGGAAACACAGCAAGTCAGCAACAGATGCCATCAAGGGCAGCTGCAAGCTTCTAACTTTAAGCAGCAACAGTCAGTGGCATAGTACTTTATGAAATGGGTCGTCATGTTTGGGCTAAAAACAGAAATGGGTCATCAAGCTAGAACCCATACCATCATCAAAATCAAAGATTTCACTAATAACCTTTAATCAAAGCAGTGCTCAAAGAGTTCAAAAGCGTTACAAGGGAAATGAAAGGAGGAGAGAGAGATACCAAGGAAGAAGGAGACTGAAGAATTGAGAGAGAGTGGCCGCAAGAGTCAAGGCAGAGTTGCAAGGAAGACTGAGAAACAAAGGCGTTGGGTTTGGAAAGGGTAGGCTGCTGAATACCCCAAAGGAACATGGTCTCTTCTGCAGCTGACTCTTCCCCGGGAATCACCAACATCACCTCACCACCGTAGGAACCCAACTTGCCCATTGGTGGCGGTGCAAGCTCTTCATCGCCTTCGTCTTGGTTCTCCATCGTCTGCTCCTGCTCCCTCTCAGTCTCTGACTCAATTGGGCTCCAACTTTTCTATTAGTAGTGTTTTATGGCCTTTTTAGGTGCCTTTGCTATTCCCACCCCCTGTTTACTATTCCACTCCCACTTTTTTAAAAAAACATTTCCCTAACTACCTCCAACCCTTCCGTCGTTCCTCTTTCCCCTCTACCCCAGTAACCCACGGATCTGGATCGTCTGCAGCATCTGCAGTAGACATCAGCTACGGAACAGCTACGGAATTAAAATCCATAGCTAATTCGTAGCTATTCGATAGCTAATGTCTGCTGCAGAGGCTGCAGGGACTGCAGACAATTCTTACACGTAACCCACCCACCGCCACCACCACCCTCACCCACGATAACCCCTCATTTTTCCCTTTTATCCCACTTCCATATTTTTGTAAGTTATTTTTGACAAAAAAAAATATCTTTCCAATAACATATATGTTTGTAAGCCTTTTTTTAAAAAAAAAATTGATTTGTGCAAATTAAAATATTGGCTTTGACGTACATGCCTAGGAAATGGCTTTCAACCTGGATATACATGTATAAAATAACTTACAGACACATGTTCAAAAGTCAAACTTTTGTAAAGCCATTTTTTTCAAAGAAATTGACATGATCATAAGCCAAACAAAAAAAATTAGCTACCGACGTATGTGTCCATAAATGGCTTCCAAACATGGACATACATGTTCAAAAACAAAAAATTTGTAAAAAAAACTTATAACACATGTGTTTGGCAGTCATTTTAAAAAAATGGCTTTCAGACACACATGTTTGGAAACTATTTCTTTTTTTGTGAAAAATGGCTTCCAAACAACATGTAAGTGGGAGAAGAGGGAAAGGGGGAGAGGATTACAGTGGGTGGGGGTGAGGGTGATGGTGATGGTGATGAAAGAGGAAGGGGAAAGGATGAGAGTAGTTAGGGAATAACCTTTTAAAAAAACATATAGGGGAGGTAATAGAAAACCCGCCTTTTTAATTAGTTTTTTGGTAATTAAAGGCGAGGCATTGATTTTGGAACCCCTTTTTGCTTTTAGCACCCACTTTTTTAACTTCATTTTTCAAAAATACCCCGTATCTTTAACCTAAATCCCTCCCACCCCTCTCCACCATCAACCAATCTGCACACTATCAACCACCACCTCGGATCCTCATTCTTTCACCTCCTCGTTACACTTTTTTCTTCATTGCATTTGTTGCTTCCAAAAATTTCATAAGTCAAATTTGTAATTTTTCTTTCCAAAAATTTGTATCCAAACAAAATCATTTCCAAAATAACATGGTCCCAAAAGCAAAATTAATTTGACTTCCGAAAACAAGTTTTCGAATATAAATGCATAGAAAACAAAAGAAAAGTGTGATGAGGAGGCGAAGGAATAATGGGGTGAAGTGGCGATTGACGGTGGAAGGGTGGCTAATAGCAGAGAGGTGAGAGAGATTTAGATTACAGAGTCGTACTTTTTAAAAATGAAGTTAAAAAAGGAGGAAAAATGAAGTGGCGATTAACGATTGCCACTTGAATATTTACTTTACCCATAGAGGGAGAGGAGCCCAAAAACGCACTGCTGCGACACGCGTAGTCTTTTTGTTAGGATTTTCGATGTGTTGCTGATTGTTTGGTATGACATCCAGAAGTTTTAAATGCTAACCTTCTTTTTTTCCTTTCTCTTTTCATTTGAAGTTTTAAATGTTAATAAATATTAATTCATAATTTTAAATTTTATTAAGATTCAAAATCTTATCTTATTATATTTTTTTTATAATCCTTATTTTTAATATGAATCCTTATAGTTATTTATATGATTTTATTATATTTAAGTATAATTTATTATTAAATAATAATGTAAGTTAAATTTCAATTATAAAATATAATCTATTATTATAATTTAAAATTAAATAATTATCCAAAATTTATTTAATTCTTATTTTATAATTTTAAAAATATTAAATTGTTATAAATTTAATTTAAATTATATAAAAATATACCATTACTCTTATATTATTTGAAATAATTTAATAGTTTGAATAAAAAGCTCTTTTATAAAATAATCTATCACCCTCCCAAGGAGTAGATATTGGCACGTAGGTTGATTCATCAGAAGTTTCCAAGTTTGCAACTACGGCGGTCAAAGTCAAGACAGTTCGGCTGTAAAGGCTACAACCAGGCAGGTCCAACATCCACATTTTAACTTTATTGCACAAATCTACTCATATTTATTTAGTGTAGGATTAAATAATCACGTTTTAAATGTGAATCTAAATAAATATTATGTTATATTTTCTTCATTTCTTTTTATCTGTTGATTAAGATTTCTGTAAAAAATTAAAAAGGTGCAATAATTATGTCTTTTTAACCCCTTTTTTAAATATGCCATTTTTCTCTCTCATTAATGTATTTAATATTTTTTTTTTAAATGAAATGATTTTTTTTTTCAAATGTGTTTTTACCTATTACAATTTACAACTTTTTATTGAAACATAAAAATACATTTATCAATACTTTGAATTTGTAGAATATTTATGATATAGTTTTATAATAGATATTTAAAACAAAAAAGCATAATTTTGAAAACCGGACCGGACCGGCCGGTCCGACCGGAAAACCGGTGAACCGGTCTCGTGTCAGGTCCAAATAAACCAGTGAACCGTTTTGCAAAAAACCGGTAAACTGGTCAAAAACCGATAAAACTGGTATTTCATAAAAAAAAATCTATTTTTTTATTTTTTTTATTTTTATTTAATTTAAAATACTTTTAAGATAAATAAAAACATATGTTTGAGAATTACACATAGATATTTATTATTTTATCAATTATTTTTATTTTTTTGTTTTATAAACCTTATAATAAGGTTGTTTAAATAAGTTTATAACTTCACATATCTTAATTTTTAATAATTTTGTGTTATTTTATTAATTAAAATATTATATAATATTTAAAATATATATTTAATTAATACCGGTTCGACCACGGTTCAACCCCGGTTGAACCATTAAACCGTGAACCAGTGTCTTCAGTAGTTCAATTACCGGTTCGGTTTTTAAAACATTGCAAAAAAGAATTAGATTAAAAAGGGTAAAATTGAAAAATAATATTTATTATTATCTTAATATTTGAAAATAACACTTATTTAAAAATAAAATTAAAATACTAAAACAACATATAAAAAAAATGGAAAGAATATAACATCGATCCTATTTAAACGTGATTTTACAATATACTAAACACACTAATTCATAGAAAAGATGGAATATCCGAACGCAATCAATGTGTAAAACAGGACGCATAAATTTCCAACCTAACAAAACTGACTTCAGCTGGCACAAGCATTGACCATTGAATCTAGAAAAAGGCATTGTTCTATACAATGGATCACCCAACAATAAATTCATTCTCTTTTCATTTTTAACACAAAAACCATTGCCTCAAACTGCTGGATTCATTTCTCACCCTAATAACCCGTGTACTATAATTGTCACTAACGTAAATGTTGGTAGACAAATTAAAATGGGACAACATAATGTATGAGTTTTCTTCTATATTTAATATATATTGAAGTAATGTTTGATCCAGTTCTTTTTGAACTTGAGTCAAATTGAAACAAAACTCTGTAAAAATACCTTATTTTTTATAAAGAAAAATTTTAAAATAATTAGTAGCTTACTTAAAAGCTACTTGTTACCAGCTTTTTGTTTAAAATATCTTTGAAGTAAAGTAGATTTTAAGTTAAATCAATCTCAAACTACCAATTTATTCAATAACATCAACTTACATTTAGAGCTCTTAATTAGTTTTTTAGTATAAGTTCGGTTCCCATTGAAAACTCTCAAAATCCATTACATGGAATTGATTTTAAATTACTTCCCTATAAACTATGCATCATTCATTTCCTCCAATTGATTCTATTCATTTTTTTTCAATTGATTTTATAAATCTATCAAAATCAATTATATTCAAACGGACTTTTAGCTTCAAATTTAAAGTAACTTAAAAAAGAGAAAGGTTATTTATACAACCGAGTGAGAGATGGAGAGAAAGAAGAGAAGTATGAGATGTGATAGATAATATGATACTCCCTCCGGACTTGAATATAAGCAAAAAAGTCTCACATTTTGTGGACTAAAATATAAGCAAATCTTAACTACTTTTACCCTATTTAATGAGACAAAAATGTCATTTGATTTTACTTTCCAACCATTCTATTTAATGAATTATGTGCCAATAGAAAGAGAGTATGTCCACTTGAAACAATTTTCAATAAAATTGAATGTAGGGTAATTTAGGCAATGCAAGTATTTTTTACATGAAACCAAGAAAATTTAATGAGTTTAACCAATTTTCTTAATAAGTGTGAATTTAGTTATTTTTGCTTATATTCAAGTCCGGAGGTAGTATGTGATATAATGGAAAGAGACAAAGAGAAAAAGTGTGTTGTATAGGTTCTTGTATTAATAATATTACTCTTTGAAAAAATGTTGCCTATCTAAAAATACAACATAAGATTAAGGAGATGTAAAGTAAAAGTGGTATGTATTGGTTCTACAAAAATAGAATATTTCATTTCATTGTGTTTACATGTCAAAGGCTACCTCTCATATGCAATCCTTTTTATTAGTAACTATAATGTCAGATATCATCAACATCTAAACTAGTGTCCCTTTTAAGAAGGGGAACATCATCATAGTTGTGGACAACTTTCTTCTCTCTATAAGCAAATGGTTCTTCACAACGGAGCAATATTTGTAGGACCTCCTTCATGGAAGGCCTACTAGCAGGCAGTGTTGCAGTACACATTACCCCAAGTTTGAAAACCATGCACATTTCATCCAAGTAACTACCTTCCATGACATCTTTGTCTAGCAATTCTTCTACATTGCTTCCTAACAGAACGTGACGCCATGCCCACTCTGCTAAAGATGAGTGTTGGTCTCCATAATTTGCTTCTTTACCGGTTGTTAATTCCAATAGGACAACCCCAAAGCTAAACACATCAATCTTTTCAGTGATTCTTGTTGTTTGAACATATTCTGCAATTCAAAGTATAAAAAAAGTCCATTGAGAATAAACTCATGCCAATGGAAAATTAGACACATTTTTTTAGAGTGTGTTTGGTAAAACTAGCTTAAAGCTGAAAAATTAGTTGATTTGATTGAAAGCGTTTGGTAAAACTAGCTGAAAACGGTAAAATGACACACAAAGAACATTATTAATTATTAAATAATGATGAGGGGATGGTTGAGGAATAAACTTGTAATAAAATTTCAGCTAGTAGCTGAAAATTGGAGCTTTTTTAAAAATGACCCCAAGTAGCTTTTCAAGAAAAACTAGTAGCTACCCAAAAAAGCTACCTTAACAAACACAGCTCTTTTCGGCGACTAATTTCAGCTTTCCGCTAATTGAAATGGCTTACCAAACACACTATTAGTATAAACAACTATCCTCTAAGGGTATGTTTGTGAGTTGAATTTTGGAGGGAAAGGAAGAGAATGAAAGGGTTTATTAGAAGCGCTTCCCCTTTTGTGTTTGTGAGTTTAAGTATTTTACAAAGTCTCTCCCTCCTCTTCTCCCCCTCCCTTCTCCCTCCAATCCTTTCCTTTCCCTCCTCTCTAAACTCACAAACACACCCTAAGAGAAAATGCTATTCGAGCCGGAAACATTCACATCATGTTGGAGTTAACTCTCCCAGCAGGAAATTTTTCCATATGTATCATTTAAATAAAGCACTGATTGGTAGACACATAATTAACTAAGCAAAAACAGTATAATTTGTTAGTAAAGAAACTAAAAGATTGACATGTAATTTACCTGGAGCAATATAGCCAAATGAGCCAATCACAGCTGACATAGTGTTAACTTCCCCTGGCTTGATTAACATTTTAGCAAGTCCAAAATCAGCAACTTTTGCATTGAATTGAGCATCCAAAAGTATGTTACTTGTTTTCACATCTCGATGAACAATTGGTGGTGAACAATCATGGTGCATATAGCACAAACCTTGTGCAGCCCCAATGGCTATTTTCAACCTCTTTGGCCAATCAAAGACCACATGCTGAACTGAACTTGACATAGCTGATGACTTATTCTTCATGTGCAGCCACATATCTAGGCTATGGTTTTCCAAATACTCATAGACAAGGAGCATAGAATCATCATTAGAGATACAACACAACAACTTCACAATGTTGTTATGCCTAATATTGCTCAATATCTTAACTTCTGCACGAAATGAATTCTCTAGCTTTTGCTCTAACTTTCTGTTATTCCAAATCTTTTTCACAGCAACATAGCCTAAACCATCAACATCAACACGGTATACTGTACCATATCCACCACTTCCAATGATATTTTGTTCTGTCATTGATGAAACAATGCTTGATTCTGTGAAACTCAGCCTCTGAAAGGAAATGAGTTTCCATGAGTTATCCAATCCTTGCTTTCTTTTTCTATGAAATCTGATCAACAAGAGTGATGTAATAAAGGCCAATAAGAAGGCTGCTGCTACTAAACTTATAACCAAACCAATAGACCATGATGAGCCCTTACTTGTTCTTTGAGGGCCAGAATTGCATAAGGTAAGGTTCATTATTGGGGTATCAGCACAGAGGCCAGAATTGCCTAAAAAGCTGCTAGCATACACAGAATTTTCAAATTCACTTGGAATCTTCCCTGTCAAATGATTAGAGGATAGATTGAGATTGGTGACCCTAGGAAGTTTAGAAGGGATTTTGCCAGAGAAATCATTTTCTGAAAGGTCAAGTACATTAAGGACAGGTAACAACCCAATTTCATCTGGGATTTGTCCAGAGAGTTGGTTTTGGCTCAAATTTAGAGTTACTAGTGAATTCCATGATATTATATCTGATGGAAGTGGACCAGTGAGCTGGTTCTGATCAAGCTTCAGAGCTGTTAACTTTGGAAGAGATGTTAACTCTTGTGGAATACTTCCATTGAAGTTATTCTTGCTAGCATCAAACACAACCACATTAGTCCATGAAGATACCCCAGATGGAATTCTACCAGAAAACTGATTGTAACCAATCTCAAACCGTGAAACATTCCAAGACAATTTTTCAGGAAGCACACCAGTGAACTTATTATGGCTTACCATGAAATTTGACAAATTGAAAGATGTCCAAAGACCACTAGGAATAGTACCAGAAAACTCATTATTGTAAATTTTCAGTTCCAATAAGCTACTACAATTTCCTAGTGATTCTGGCAACTCACCACTTAGATTGTTGTCATAAACTGTCAAATTAAGTAACTCACCATAATAACATAAATTCTCTGGTAATTTTCCAGTAAGACTATTAGATGAAATGTGAAAAGTTTGAAGCTTTGAGTAGCGGCCAAAATCAGGAGGAAGAGTACCTGATAACTTGTTGTAAAATACACGAAAATCAGTGAGAGATGGAAGATGGCCTAAGCTTTCAGGTATCTCCCCTGATAAGGTATTGAGAGACAAACTCAACCATGTTAACTTTTGGAGCTTTCCAAAATCTTCTGGTATTTTTCCTATAAGATTGTTCTCTGCAAGATCAAGGGCAGTCAAATTCAATGCTTCAACCACACCAGGTATCTCCCCAGAAAGTCTGTTTTGGTAAAGATACAATATGCTAAGATTCTTTAACATGAACAAACCACTGGGAATTCCTCCAGTTAAACTATTGTTTGACAAGTCCAACTTCTCCAAAGCCACCATATCTCCAATGTTTTCAGGGATTTCCCCAACCAAGTTGCAGCCATACACATAAAAGACCTTTAATTTGTTCAACTGGGTCAAGTTCCTTGGCAATTTCCAAGAAGGGAACATGCTGTTAGAGGACAAATCCAAGTACTCAAGATTGGACAAGGTACCAATCTCAGCAGGAACAGAACCATTGAATAAGCAATATTGAAGTTTGAGTTGCCTCAATTGCTTTAACTTCCCAATACTAGCAGGAATATCACCATAGAAATTGGTGGAACCAAGGTTGAGATATTGCAAATTAGCACCCAAATGGTCAATGTCATCAGGAATCTTGCCATCAAAGTTGTTCATGGAGAGGTCTAGGTACTCCAGCTTGGAACAGTTATAGAGAGGTGTTGGAAAATCACCAGGGATGAAGTTGATGCTGAAGTCAACATGTGTGAGGTTTTTGAGATCACAGATGAAGGGTGGTATTGTTTGGGTTATGTTGACATTGGAGAGAGTGAGTCCAGTGATAGAGCCAGTGGTGCAGGTGATCTCAGGCCAAGAACAGTGAGAGGAACTTGATGGAGTCCAATGACTAAGAAAAGATGGGTTTTGCAGATATTGCTTTATATTCATTAGGACTCTATGTTCCTGATCATACAACTGAGACTGAGAATTTGCAAGGTACAAAAAGAGGAACATAGTTAGAACAAAATGAAATTGAAATTTCACACATGATGAGGTTGGTGTTGTCATCTAGGTCTCAGATTTTCTGGTGTTACAGTGTGTGTATGTTAAGGAGTTCATGTGCAAATTTCAAAGATAGGAGGAGGAGGAAGAAGATATCTGGTTGGATAATGTTGAATGAATGGACACACACACAGAGAAGGTTGAAAATTGTTGGCTTGCTTTGAAACTTCCACACTCATTTGATATTAGAATATATATATTAGATTAAATCATGTTAGCTTTTCTACAAAAGTTTGTTACTTTCTTCAACTTAAATTTGGTTTTACTATTTCAATTTTTTATAAAGACAGACATTAATTCCATAATAAATATTATAATTCATTAATCCTTACTGTGCTAAAACTTTCCTCTATATAAATATTGTATAGTATAAGTGGAGGGTCAAAGTAAACCAAGCACATCTTTTGGTGGGGACTTCGATAAGGTCCATGATGTGTCATACGTGAAACACGAGCAAATCAAAATAAAAATTTCTAAATTTAAAGAGTTTCATCAAGTGGAACAAAAATTGTCTTGCAAAGGTTAATAGGTTACAAGTTTAAATTCTCACTTATTTTTTTATAATGAAATAAATGTAAGTACTTTTATAAATATTTTTCAACCTAAAGAATTTTTTCACTTTGGAACAGGCATCATCTCCTTTTTAAATTTTACATTACTAAAATCAAAATCAAAATTTCGGTTGATATCGCTGATAATTTCGTAGACTAGCTTCTTAAACAACAAACAATAGTAACAGAAGAAAGTATTCTTCTTATAATAATTTGATATAAATTCTTTTTTTTTTATGTTATCTTTTCACCTTGCTTATAAAATTTTGTTGAGTTTCCAATATTTCCACTACTCAAACCAGTTTAGGTAGGCTTCCGCAACCGCACGCACAAAAGTCAAAACTTTGAATCAAATCCACGGGTAGCAGAATATGTCACATCATCTAGATGATGGTTATTATTACAACGAAAATGATGCATGTATACTTCTCGCGTGTCTATCCCAATCAGGAAAAAAAAAAAGAAATAAATAAGTGATACCATGTTGTATATTCTAAGTTTGTATTTATCCCTAAACATTCAGGCACGATCATTCATGGGATTTGATTCCTCAAAAAATAAAAATATCTTTTTTTCAGTTTTTATTTATAAAAATTCACAGTAAATCCATAATCTATAGTAAATTATATAATAAAGATTAAATTGATGTAATTTTATCTTCTAGTCCCTTTACCAATTTTAAATTATAAAATTAAAATTAAATCTTAACTACATTTTAAGAGTTAAAAACATATTTATTTCTATAATTTTTTAAGATGTTTATGATTCATTAATGTAATAATATAAATAAGTTTTTGTATAAACGTTTAAATATATTTTATTTTTATCATGTATTATATGTTAATATTATTTTTTAAAAATTATATTATCCCATGAGAAGAAAATGAAATATATTTGATGTGTATATAAAATTTATTTATAGTCAGTATATAATTATTAATTTTTGTAATTTATTATTATCATAATAATGTGATACCATATTACTCATTTGTCCACGGTTATGTAACCTCATTCTTAGTTTATTTTACAAAATAACAAATTTAAGTTGTAGAATTAAATTTAATAAAGTTTTAATAGTTGAATTTACTCATGGTACGGTTGACTGTGAAACTAGATGAGATCTAAATTTTATGATATTCTAGATATTAAAAGAAAATAGAATTCTATTATAATTATTGGTTTCTCTTTGGCATCAGAATGCTAGACGAAAGTTTTAACTTCTAGATGAGAGTGTCAGTGGGTCACGAAATTGAAATATCATTGATAGAAAAATGTAAGCACCTACATCATTGGTAGGATATTAATAAATATATCAATGCACAGTATATTAAAATAATAAAATAAACACACATATTTATGAATCTAAACTATTTCGTCAGTTAAAACACAATTGTTACAAAATTAATTTGAAAGAGATTTGAACATTTCTTTTTTTTATTCCTTCCAAGGAGTACAAGTCTAACACCAATCCAAAGCAAAAACATCCAATACATCAACAGTAGCTAAATTAAGTAAATCAGTGATGTAAAATCGAGCTACAGTAATAAATATGTATAAAGACAACATATTATGGGTAAAACAGTGCTGCCAAACATGCTAGATGCAACTCTATCATTTTGTTAAACAGTAGAGCAGTTGTGAAATAAAGGAAAAAAAAACAAAAACTCAAGAAAGAGGAAGAGATAGAAATTATGAAGGCGGTGGATAAAAAAGAGAAGGGAAAAAGACCAGAAAATGCGGAGAAAGATGTGGCTATAAACATAAAGAGGAAAAGAAAAAAAAAAGAGAAAAAAACTCTTATCACAAAGAGAGTAAAAACTGTAAAACCCACCTAAAATAAATTTTCCATGGAGGGAGAGGAGCCCCAAAGAGACACTCTGCAGCTGTGTATTTTTGGGTGAAGAAAGCTTCAAGTAGTAGAAAAAGAATGGACAAAAAAAGAGGGGTAGGTCTAAGGTGGGTAAAGAGTTTGGAAAACACTTTTTTTTTTTACTTACAATTAGTTTCTCCAAAATTAAGCTAATTTATGTTTTATTATGCTTTATCAGGTTGTGTGGTATCACTCTAATCTTAAATATAAGCAATTCAAAATTTAATTTTGTTGACCTCAAATATAAATAAAATCTAACTACCTTCACACTATTAAATGCTAGTATCCAATACGCTTATTTAATTAAATTTAATAATTATACATTGTCAGTGTAATATAATTTTACACGGTCATCTAACATATGTTGACACATCATTTAATAAGTTTAATAACACATGAGATGTCATATTCATTGGCAAAATATTATTGGATGAGAATGTAAAACTTATTTACACTAACCGTGTATAGTACTGAAACTATTTAATTTACATTTCCTTTATAATGATCAACTTTACAATAAATATTACCCTCTCCATTTTTTATTTGTCATTTAAGATTTTTGAAGAATTAATAAATACAACAACTATCTTTTTAGTCCCTTTTTTCTAATATGTCATTTCTCTTTTTAAATATGTTATTTCTCTTTCTCTTATTAATACATTTAATAACTCTTTTTCCTCACCGAAACAATAGCATTTATCTCCAATTTATTTTTATCTCTCTCCTACTAGAAATCCACGTAGGAATGGAACCCCTTAATAACACTCGGCGAGCAAACATTATTTACTCAAGATGTTATACAGTAATTAGCACACCAAAAAGGGCAGGGAGATATATTTCGCTAGATTCTTGCACATGTTCTTCAAAGTTCAAACATATTAATAGCTTGTTTGATTTAGTGTTTAAATATGGTAAACTCACGTTTTCAACGTTAGAAATAGTCGCGTTGGGAAATCTAAATTTGAGTTTGGTCAATTTCTAACACTAAACCAAACACACAATAACACCACAATCCTGGAATTTTGGCCCTACGAAAAGTACTTTTCTGAGGTTGTCAATGATTATGCTAAACTTGCATTGGCTATCTGTTACAAGATGTTCCGAAAACATGTCAAGGCCAACAAATTTTCAATCATTAGCATTGGTTCCAAACAGGCACTGCCTATAAACCACATATAAGCTAAGTCGGTAACTCAATTTACACCGCATCATACTTTAAAATTATGGCAAGATGAACAAAACTGGCACATTAAGATTCAATGAACGCATACAAAATTGTATCTTTTATTTATCTAGTAATGGACTAATTCTTCACTTCTCTTTTTCTTTTCAGCCTTCATACTAATGCGTCATACATTGAAAACTTGTTATGCCATCTTGACTACAATTTAATACTTTTTCTAAATAAACCAAACATTCTGTACTAAAACTACATAGACAACGATTGAAAGAAGTGATCTATGCCATCAAACATCTATTCTCAATCACTCATCATCATCATCATCAGAACTAGCATATGCCAAGCCCAGTAATCCACCAGCAGAGTTATCAATCTTAGGCTTAGCATCTGCTTCATGTGACCCTGATGAAGGATGTTCCTCTACTTTCTTTGATCCAGACAAAGATTGCTCCTCGACTTTCTTTGATCCCGATAAAGTCTGCTCGTTCTGTTTTAAAGGACCATGATCAGGCTTACGATTTGTAACAGGAGCGTCGCTAGAAGCTGGGGTTGGCTGGTTGCTGCTGTCAGGCCTTGGTCGCTTAGGTTTAATCTCGACGACCTTTTTCAGCAAATCTTGCTGCCTATGTCACAAAAATATATACTATGAACAACACAGAATTTGGGAAATAAGAAGACATGGAGAGTTAAGAAGGAGTAGAAGAAGATCTACCTGATCCCACTCTTTGGTTTTGGCTCCACCCGAAATTGTAAGGGTACTGATGCAGGTGAAGAATCTGCTACACTTGCAGCTCTGTATCCATTGGTGAAGGAAACAAAAGAATCCATATACAACTTGAGCACAAGCAGTTTTATCAGAAACAAATTTTACCAGTATCATTAAATGTAGCTTTCACGAACTATGACAAAGGTCAATTGATTAGTGTTGAAAATTCTCTGATTCGATTTGGATAAATCAATTCAGTAGAAACTATGGGATCAGACAATCACATTCAAATTGTAATACATAAATTCATTGAATCGAAATTCAAGACTACAAACAGCATTACAATCATATAGTGCAAAATATGTATTCCAGTCATTCAAGCTCCTATTAAAATTTGTTCAAGATCAACTAACCTATACTGTTAATTTTCTAATAAGTAACCAAATAGTCACTAAACAGGGAAATACTGCCTTGCTTCAGAATTACAGAAAAGACACAAAACTGAGATATAATTAATAATTGGATTGAAATATCCACTTCAGGCACCATAAAACATCTATTCTGGCTTTTAATCATAAAAATCTGAATAAGGTACCAGTGCTATTGTATGTGACTAAATTTGTCTGACCATATATTTACAGATCCAGTATTTCAATCCTAAGTACGAAAGAAAACAAACAGGGATGGATCCTTCGTGTGTTTCAAACCTAAGTAAGAAGGGAAACAAACAAGGATGGGGTCTTCGTGTATTTCAATCCTAAGTAAGAAGGAATACAAACAATGATGGGTCCTTCATTATGAGTAAAAGTCAGTTTGGATAAACTCCTCAACAAATACTTATAGGGAAAGAAAAGTTTAAATGATCTTGCAATAATCAGGATCAGGAGTCTTCTAAATAATAACTTCCTATAAGTTGAAATTAGCTCATGCACCTCAACTTCTTTAGAAGCCCCCTCATCTAACTTCTCTACAAGCACTTGTAAAGATTTTTTCAATAAAAATCATACTTATATTAGTTGAAAAGCTCTCATAAGCTAGAAGCTAATCCAAACCAGGCCTAAATTATTTCCGGTCGCAAAGGCAGCATCATGCTAGAAGAAAGATCCCACTCCTACATATTTTATTCATCAGAGAACTTGCATGGCCATCTAGGTCTCAAAAGGTAAGATTCAGAGCAAAGATTTTAAAATCAGACCAGACAAGTAAGTTCGAATGGATGGTTAACTAAGAACCAGCTACTGACTGGTCTGATCAAGGCTCCACAACCGGTGATTTGAAAGCAGGCCTTAAAACTGCTAAACTGGCTATACACCGGTAAAACCATGTTAACAGCAGGGTATGACACTAAGCATATGTTTGGATTGGCGTTTTACATGGTTAAACTCACGTTTTGGCCTGTAAACATGAGTTTGCAAAATATGCATCTTGTTTGGCTCCCCACATGAAACGCACGTTTGGGTTCTGAAACTTGAGTTTACAAAACGCAGGTTTTTGTAGCTTCTGCGTGTGAAACTTGAGTTTCCTTAATATTCACTTTCTAAAACTCATGTTTGCAGCAAAATATCCAAACATGAAATCACGTTTACTCATACTCAAGTTTATCATAAATCACGTTCACTAAATCCACGTTCATTTAAACTCAAGTTTGCAAACGCTAATCCAAACGCACACTAAGACTAGTTGAACCAGTGTACACTTAAGGGGGGCTAAAAACATGCATGCAGGGATTTGAACCCTGTTAGTAGTATATGTTCAATCATTATATTTATAGTATTTTGTTGATATATGGAAATAATTTAAAAGATTAATTAGTAAAGGTATCTAACTCGGGCCTCTTACACTGCCATCAAACAACATTCTAGTAAAACTAAAACACTGCTGGATTTTGATATTCAAATGTAACTTATTATGTGTGTCATAAATTACTGATATCATTATATAGGTTTCTAAAACATAATTTTACTTATATACTTAACATATAAACCTCTTCCAACTACATGTCGGCTACATGGATCATATGACGCCATAGAGTTATGTCAATTATTAAGTACAAAGATAGACTATATACCTTTAAATCTCTCTTCATAGTTTGACTTGTATTGAACTATCCTCTATTTGGTCAACACTCCTCTTTAATGTTTCTACGGGTCTACTCCAAACATGCCCAAATCATCCAAGTCGACATTCTACCATTTTTTCTACAATGGGAGAAACTTTAACTTTTTTCTCTAATGACTGTATTTTCAATCCTATCTTGTCTTGATTAACCACCCATCCATCGTAACATTCTCATTTCTGCAATATTAAACTTACTTTCTTGTTGGTTCTTGGTTCCATCATAAAATTTCTTTGAACTTGAGAAGTACTTTTCTATCACATAGCACATTATATACTTAACATGTATATGGTATACCTTTTTATATACTGTCACACAAACAGAGTTCAAATCCAGTCCAACCCGAAAACCTTAAACATATCCACTTACTGGTTCATAGACTTGTCCAATTTTGAAAACGGCAGTTCACAATTATCAAGCAGCATTAAGAAAATAAGATGACTGATTTTAAAAAAATTAAGCACTATACATGCAATAGACTATACCAAGATACATGTAGGCTTTGGACATAAAAATCAGTTTGAACCCAAGATGAAGGAGAAGAACACAGGATTATTATCTGTTGCAATGACTACAAAAGGATATCTTAAATGCAGCAAATGCTCGTTTTTCAGTGCGACGTAGGAGGCGTTCTGCATCCTCCTCGGCTTCCATTTGCTCCTTGAGATAGAGTAGATCATCACTGTCCAAGGCTGCATATTTAAACTTTAAAAAGGGTACAAAGAGACTAAAGGTAATATAATAGCAGCACACAAAAGCACATGGTGAGGGAGTGCAAGCAACACAGAAACACACAAAAGCAAGAGAAAAAAGTGTTGTACCGCCTCGCCCGTGAAGGTAACCTCCACGCTCCCCGGCAACCTCTTGCATCTGCTTGCATTAGCCAGCCAGTACAGGAAGCCAAGATCCCTGCCAGGGCATGTTATCAGCAAAATCCCTCAAATTGCCACAAAAATTACTTGAAAGTTTAAAACAGCATATACAAGGTACTAAACGAAAATAAAACGAGAGAAAACCAATATAGAAAACAGAATTCTGTAAAAAAAACATAACTATAAGGGTCACTTATCAGGGATGGTAAAGTTCTTCAAAGAAGCTACCTACAAACTTCAAAGCTTATTCTAAACCTGCTACCTCATCGTGGATGCGACAATTAAAGGACAACAAACAATGAAATAGAAGTCGCATAAATAATCACAGAAACTGTATTTTGGGGTTTCTTTTCCAGAATATAGCCATGGGAGTTTTCTCCATACAAGTAATATCAAACATGAATTTAGAAAAGAAAAAAAAAAAGTGTTCCTTCTACTAAGGATCAAAGATTAGATTAGCTTCATACAAAAAATCAATTATATCTGCAAATGGGTACCCAAATTATAAATAGAGACAAGAGAACGGAGGGTGAATCAATGCGCTAACCTTTGCAACCATGCGTTGGAAAGTAATGTCTTCATCGTCAATCTTATCTTTTCCTTTACCCCATTTCTTATCTGCGAAATTAACACATACCCAGTAACTAAAATTCACGAAAAATCAAAACTTTAACAGCAACGATCTTATAAACATTTAAAAAAAACAAAGCCAAACATCATAGTTTGTTCACCTTTGGGGTCGCTGAGATTGGTGTATTCTCGAACTTCTCTTCCTGCCATCTCCAACACTTTCTCTCTCCCTTTGATGGGTAAGAGCTGATAAGAAGATAGAAAGACTCTGGAGTTTCGATTTGTAACGCTGATCCCTTCCCTGCAAAGAGACCCTGAAAGGGGAAGATAGAGGACGCTTCTAGAACGTAACTGTCGTATTAGTATTACTCGAGAAATTTTTTATTTTTATATTCTTATTTCTTATTAGGGTTAAAATTATTCTTATCTATATTTTTATCTAATAATAAATTTAAATTGAGTTTTTAAAATTGGATAACTTTTAAATGCATTATTTTCTTGTAATAAAGTTATGCCTATTTCTCTTGCAGTGAGTTGTGTTTTCTTTTTCTATATTTTGATACGTATCTTCAACATTGATGTTAAATTAAATTAATATTTATGTTTTAGTTATCTCTTTAATCAAATAAATGTTTTATGTTTTTAAATTTATTCAATTAAAAATAACACAAGTGAAATATTCATAAATTACCACTGCTGCTCAAGGCCTTCTTACCAACGTATAAAGCAAACAACCACATCTGACTATGGATGATCTTTGGCTCATCTGCACAAATGAACCAGAAACATTACTTCACTTGTTTCGTGATTGTGAAGACGCATCTTAACTATGGAAACATTTCCTTAACAGAGATTATTTAAGGAAATTCTACTCACCACAATCAATTAATTCTTGGTTGTTGGAAACGTTACAATATCGACCTCGTGATGGGGATTACCTACGTAGAGATCTTGTCTTTGGCTTTACAATTGAGAATATATGGAGACATAGGAATGATATCAGTTTTAACAATATCCATATATCAACAGAAACCATTAAATATAGAATTTGTTCTTAGTTACATTTAGTTATGATAGCTTTAAGGAATGAACTGAACCTATTGAGAGGAAATCAAAATTCTCCAATTGTTCTAAAATGGAATCCGCCACCTGAAGGTTGGGTGAAGATTAATTCTAATGGTGCTTTCTCTTATGCTAGATCGATTGTTTCCTGTGGTGGTGTCATTCACGACCATTGGGGTAGGTTCCTTGTGGGATTTGCAAATAAATTGGGGGATTGTTTAATCATGGAAGTAGAGGTCTGGGGTATTTTGTGTGGTCTTCTTATCGCACAGCAGAGAAGATTTCGCAGGGTGATTGTGGAGGCTGATTCCCAGGTTGCGCTTCGATTTACAAAAGATGGTTGCCCCCAAACGCATATTTCGAATCCTCTGGTGAGAAGAATCAAGGTTGTATCGAAGGGTTTTCCTGAATTTCAATGGAAGCATACATTTAGAGAGGGTAATGCCCTAGCAGATAGTTTTTGAAACGCATCGTTTCACTAAATTTTTTTAAAAAAAATAATAAGAAAAGGGGCAGCTTCTCAAATACAAGAAGCCGAAACCCCAAACCCCCATTTTCTTCTTCTTCTTATGTCTGTTCCTCTTCTTCGGTTCGTTCTTCTTCTTCTTCATCTTCTACTCATTCTCTTTTACTTTGTGCTTCATTTTCCCCTCATTCCCTTACACCCATTGAAAGGTAATGAAACCCATAATTTCTACCCATTCCCCTTTTCTTTCCGGAACTAAGTTTGGTAATTTTTGGGGTTAGGGATAGTGCTCTGAGGAAGGAGGAGAGTACCCACACCGTAAAGGTTGTTCGTTTCGACTCTCTAAAGTAAACCCACAACTCGTAAATAGGCTATTGGTATGTGTTAACTTTAGGTAAAATTTTTTAGAGCTTTGGGCACTAGTTTTAGGGATTTTATGGTTACCCATAAATAGGTAGAGCTTCAAATAAATTTCTAAATGTTGGAACTATTTGTTGGTGCTCAGATCTGTTGATTTCTACCTCGCACAATACTCCTGAAGTTGTTGGGAAGCAGTTTGGTTGACCCTCCATAGTTGTGAGTGGTTTAACGGTCATCGTGACCTATTTTAGTATTTTTATAATTACTATTTTAATTGATCTTGTTCTATTTTAATGTTGTTTATTTAATAAATTTGGGAAACATACGCTTTTATTCTGCAGTTATAGGGAGTTTAGTCATTGTTTTATATTGAGATGTATATTTTGATGTTGATTGGATAAATACCGTGGTATTGGAAACTCTGGCTGGTGGAAATATTTGATAACAAGATTTCTGTAAATTTTGGGATGTCCAAAATTTAGGGGAGACTCTGTCAAAATTCCTGTAAACTTTTGGAAGTATGTTTATTTTGGAAATCAAGTAATGTACTATTGTTTCAGGCTTGCCAGGCTAAGGGTACTAGTCTGTGCGCCGATCACGGCCTTGGATTTGGGTCGTGACAGTTTTGCTAAATGTGAGTTTGAAATGAATGAAGCATTCGAGATTTTTTAGTCTCTCTAGGTTTTTGTAGTTATTCATTTATGTTTTGTTAACTCTGGTGGTCTAATCCAAATGATAGTATATGATAATTTCTTTTGTTGTCTTGGCCTTTTAGGCCCATCATTCATCTAAAAAAAATTATTACCACATGTTTTATTAATTAAATTTTAATTTTTTTCAAACTAAAAAGTTTAAACAATTACATTTTAATATTTAAATTTATTTTATTATTAATAAAATAAATTTAATTAATTATTAAAAATACTTTTAAATTTACTCAATACAATATAAATATCTATCAATTAATTTTTTCCTTCATATAATTGAAAGTAATCAATGTACAAAACATTATACAGTTGAAATGTTCTCTTTCCATATAATTGAAAGTGATCAAATTATAAACTATTTAGATATAAGAATAAGGTAATAACATTGTTTACCTAAAATATTAAAAATTTTATATGAATTAATATTGACCTAAAACAATCAAATAAAGATGAAAAAACAATTTTAAAATAAAAACTAAATTAGAGAGTAAATTATTCAAAACATCAATTATTTCTCTCTTTTTAGTGTGTTTGGATTGACACTCAAAACAAACAAAAACATGAGAATAATTGTAAATTTACAATCCAATGTTCGAAATGTTCACCTCTTTTGGTTAAAGGAACTGAAATCCTGAACAAACTGATGGGAGTTCAAAAAGGTTCAAATAACAAGTGTGGGTTGGGTTACTCTGATGGTGAACCATCAGATACCTCTGATGTTAAGCTTAAGATCGAAAAGGTTATCAAGAAAGGTAAAAGGTGTTCCCATTCTGGCAAGCATGGACACCATGTGTCAAAGTGCAGACACAAAGGGAAAATAAAATCCAAAACTAATAAAACAGGACGCAAGAAGGTATGGGTACCTAAATCTTTAATTATTCATGTTGCAGATGTGTTTAACAAGACAAGGAAACCCCTCAAATGGTACCTGGACAATGGATGCTTGCGACACATGACAGGCAAAAAGTCTTTGTCCCAAAATCTTAGACCTAAGGATGGTGGAGTGGTCACCTTTGGTGGAAATCAACAAGGGAAGATCACTGGAGTGGGTACAGTAGGTATGGCAGATCTGTCTTCTATTAAAAATGGCTTACCTGTTGAAGGACTCCAACACAACCTACTGAGCATAAGTCAATTGTGTGGCAATGGTTATGTAGTAACCTTCACCAAGGATGGATGCATAGTCAATAACTCAAATGATCAAGTCCTTTTTACTGTTAAGAGACACAATAATGTGTATAAAATTGTTCTAGAGGAACATGCAAATTAAAATGTGAATTGTTTTCTCTCAGTTGAGGATGAAAAATAGATTTGGCATGCCAGGTTGAGATTAATCTCAAAGTTAACAAAACATAATATTGTTAAAGGATTACCCAAGCTTTCATTCAAATATGATATTTTATGTGAGAGGTGTCTGAAAGGAAACAAACAAGAAGCTAATTTCAGAGCAAGAATGTTGTATCCACTAACAGACCTCTTGAAGTGCTTCACATTGATTTATTTGCTCCAACTAGAATAGAAAGTCTTAATGGAAAGAAATATGGTTTGGTCATAGTTGATAACTATTCTAGATACACATGGGTAATATTTCTCAGAAGTAAGGATGAGACTTTTGAGAACTTCACAATATTCTGTAAGAAGGTACAAAATGAAAAAGGATTTTGTATTTCTGCTATCAGAAGTAATCATGGAGGAGAGTTTGAAAATTCAAACTTCTGACTGTTATGTGAGAAGAATGAGATCTCTTATAATTTCTCTATGACTAGAACACCTCAACAAAATGAGGTTGTTGAGAGAAAGAACAGAAGCTTGTAAGAGATGGGAAGAACCATGCTCCTATCAAGCAATCTTCCAAAATCATTATGGGCATAAGCTGTTAACACAACACGTTACCTTCAAAACAGAATAACGGTAAGACCAATTCTCAAGAAGATTCCTTATGAATTGTGAAAAGGAAGAAAGCCCAACTCATCATATTTCCATATATTTGTATGTGAATGTTTTATACTCAACACAAAAGATGATATTGAAAAGTTTGATGCTAAGTTTGACAAAGGATTCTTCATTGGATATTATGAAACTTCAAAGGCATACAGAGTCTATAACTCTAGAACCTTAGCTATTAAAGAATCAATTCACGTAAGGTTCAATGACAAGAAAAAGACTGATAGTGACATATCAGATCTTGAAGATGATTTTGCATGAATGGATCTTAACCAGAAGTCTGATCAGACCAAAGCTAAAGGTTCATCAGAACCCTTGTCTGAAGGACCATCTGAAACCCAACCACTTTAGACAACCAATGTTGAGTCTCAGAATGAAGGGACTATAGAAACCACAGGAAACACTAGAAGGGGGTTGAATAGTGTTTTGTAATTTCAAACTGATTTTAGGAAAACCTTTAACAAGCACAACTTTTCATAAAGAAATATGAGCAACTTGCCAAAATTGAGAGTGAGGTACTTGCTGAAGTTGCTTCAGCAGGTCCAATAAAACACTTTTGAAAACTTGTTTTTAAATACGTTTGAATTTGTTTTTAGTTTCAACTTATAAAACAGTTTACTCAGAACCCTCCAAGTTAGTTTAAACCAAATATAAAGAAATAAGGGTAAAAGAAAACTTAGCCAAAGATTTATACTGGTTCACTCACTTCCACTATGAGCTACGTCCAGTCCCAAAGCCAAGCAGCAATGGATTTTCCACTATCCGAACAGATACAAGTATTCTTTTATAGTCAAGCTTCTTCAGACTCTATACAACAAGTATTCTTTTATAGTCAAGCCTCTCCAGGCTCTAAAACAAGTATTGTTTAAACAACAAGCCTCTCGAGGCTCAAACAGAAAACTGTGTATGAATAGATATTGCTTAAGCTTTGAAACTACACAAGTTTAAAGCCTAAACTGGGTAAGATGTACAGATAACTGAGTATAACTTAGGATATGGAAATGGTGTACAAATGAAATAAGATGGAAATATTTCTTAGAGAATTTTGACAGCAATTCAACAAGTTGGTTCATTCTGTTCTATTTTTGCTTCTTTGCATGAGACTTTGTATTTATAGAGGAAGAGAGATGAGACCGATTAGACTTCTCTAAATCCCGTTGAGAGATAGATTTCTTCCTGTTGAGACACATAACTCTGATAACTTGCGGCAACAGGCACAACAGGAGTAGGTGTCAGCAGCGCTGACTCTACTTTTCTGAGCAAGGTGTACTTTGCAGCAGGAATTGCCTTTTTGGTGAACAGTGATTTGAAATATGCCAAAAAGTTCATGTTTTGCCTTTCCAGAAGAAGTGAAGTGCAGACAGCTGGCAGAGAGCTATGAAAGATTTGAGTCTTCAAAAAGGGATCAGCAGTAGAACTCTTTTCCAAAAAGATACAAGTCTCAGTACAATGTTTCTCGTCTTCAGAGGGTTTACTGGCTTCAGCGGGTCTTGATCCTTCAGCAGGTTCCTCTACTTTAGAAGGTTGCACCACATCAGAGGGTTGCACGCCTCCAGAGAGTTGCTCCTTCAGAAGGTTGATGAAACATAGAAAGTACCTTTGAGCAGAACCTATTCCTTCTTTCAGGGAACTTAACCAAAATTGTTAATCATTAAAACCCAGGGTTATGAAACTTAAACATTATTAATCATTTAATAATATTTTGAGACTCAACAGGGACATCTTCAATCAGAAATAGTTGGATATATAAGTCTCATCATCCTAAGGAACAAATCTTGGGTGACGTTTCAGAGGGAGTGAAAACAAGATCACGACTTAGAGAAGCCAATAAACTTGCACTACTGTCTGAAATTGAACCTAAGAATATTGATGAAGCTCTTCATGATGAAGGGTGGATCCTAGCCATGGAAAAGGAACTGAATGAATTCACTAGGAATAATGTCTGGACTCTAGTTCCTAAACCCCATGGGAAAACTATTTTTGGAACCAAATGGGTGTTTAGAAATAAGTTGGATGAAAATGGGAAGGTTGTAAGAAACAAAGCCAGACTTGTTGCTCAAGGCTACAACCAACAATAAGGTATTGACTTTATTGAAACCTTTGCTCCTGTAGTTAGGCTTGAAGCAATTAGAAATTTGCTCTCTTATGCAGCCATTAATGACATCAAACTATATCAAATGGATGTTAAAAATGCATTCCTAAATGGAATCATTGAGAAGGAATTATTTTTTAGGCAGCCTCCTGGTTTTGAAGATGTAACTTTTCCAAATCATGTTTTTAAACTGAAAAGGGCTCTCTATGGTCTGAAACAAGCTCCAAGAGCTTGGTATGACAAATTAAGCAACTTTCTTATCAAAAATGATTTTGAAATAGGAAAAGTTGATACAACTCTTTTTAGAAAATCTGCCAATAAAGACTTTATCCTAGTCCAGATATATGTTGATGACATTAAATTTGGTTCAACAAATTCTTCTTTATGCAAAGAGTTTGCAAAGCTTATGCAATTTGAATTTGAGATGAGCATGATGGGAGAGCTAAAACTCTTCCTAGGACTTCAGATTAAGCAAGAATCTGATTGTATATGGATCCATCAAGAAAAATATACAAAATAGATGCTTGAGAAGTTCAACATGAATGACTGCAAGCTTATGTCAACTCCAATGCATCATTCTACAATCTTAAGTAAAGATAAAGGAAAAGAACCTGTTAATCAAACAATGTATAGAGGAATGATTGGTTCATTACTATATCTCATAACAAGTAGACCTGACATTATGTTCAGTGTTTGTTTGTGTGCAAGATTTCAGTCTGGTCCGAGACTTACTAATTATAAGGTTGTAAAGAGAATCTTTAGATATCTGAATGATACTACTAATCTTGGTCTTTGCTATAAGAAGAGTAAGGATTGTAGGTTAATTGGTTACTATGATGCTGATTTTGCTGGAGATAGAATTGAAAGGAAAAACACCAGTGGTGGATTTCACCTTATTGGAAGTAACTTTGTCGAGTGGTCAAGCAAAAGGCAAAGCGCCATTGTATTATCAACTACAGAAGCTGAATATATTGTTGCTGCAAGTTGTTGTTCACAGATGTTTGGGGTAAAATATCAGTTAGAAGATTTTAATTTTTCTAAACCATGTATCTTGTAATGTGTGATAATACGAGTGCAATTAACTTGTTTAAGAATCTCATTCGGCATTCTAGAGCAAAACATATAGAAATCAAACATAATTTCATTAGAGACTATGTTCAGAAAGGAATTTTTTATATCAATTTCATTGACACAAAGCATCAATGGACAGACATATTCACAAAACCCTTAACTGAAGACAGGTTTAAGTTCATCAAAAGTCATTTGAACCTTCATGCACTATCTGAAAATTGATTGTCTGAACTTGCATGCCTGTCTGAAGTGGCATATATGTCTAAATGTATGTCTGAATCTTTAATGATGGTCTGAAATTTCATTTAAAAGTGACGTGGCTATCTGAGACGGTTCACATTCACATTTTCCAAAAAGTGGAACTATGAACTTCGCACAAATTTCAAGGTCTGTTCAAACCCTAAGGATGACTAGTAAGTCTTCTTGCTGCCTATAAAAGGATAGAAACATAGGCTAGGGCATTGGGTTTTCACTTCTACCTTATGGGAGAACTAAACTCTTCTCTTACACATTTTGTTCTCTCCTTTCTCTCTTTATGAAGGCTATCAAGAAGAGTGTTGATGGAAGACTACCTCATCTGGAACAACGATGTATTTCCTGTATCTGTGTTCGAAGCAACAAGCTGAGATAATACCTTCGAGAAGGACCCTGGAGATTTTACATAAGCTGGAGTTTTGACGTTCCAAAAAAGTGCAAAATCAATCTTCAGCAAGGACAACTCTACCTTGTGTTCTTCCTTAAGAAAGATATTGAGATTTTTTCTCAATATGGATGTTTCAGCAAGCTTCTTGTACGAACAAGGGTTTGGTATCGTCTCCACGAAACCTCTCTTTGTAAAACCCTCAAAGCCTTGGCCTGACCAAGATCATGTTAAGGTTAAGAAAGCTTTGAGAGGCATAAAGGTGATATCTTTTCAACGCTTAATGGTAACATTTGTTGGAAAAGATACCATTTTTTGCCTATTCCAGAAGCATGTTCGATAATAGGACCTTGGACTCTTCCTGTTCCTCCTAGCTCTAGTAACCTATCTGTCTGCTGAAGAAAGCCATGTTAGATTAGAGATAGGGTGTGAAGGCAGAAGCAACCTGAAGGGAAGCTTGGGCTAGAACTGAACAATCTAGACTATAGAAGCTTTTGGGAAAGCTTAGAAAAGTGGATGTATTCATGTCTATTATGTCAAAGTTACTTCACTATTAATAAAATAAATGCTTCAGATCAATATTTTCAAGTGTATTATTTTGAGTTTCTTGTGCTAAAATTTGTTTAACACTTATATGAATCTACTCTAAATGCACATTTGCCATTATTTTTCTACTTTGATAAATCAAATTGGTTATGCATATATTCTTATATGATCTTGCTCTGGTACCATTCTGATGGATGACAAAAGGGGGAGTACCAACATTAAATCCGAATCTAAAGTGTATAGTTCAGGGGGAGCAATGATATGAATATGAAGTAAATATTTCAGGGGAAGCAATGACAAAAGTTTAAATGTTTATCTCAGAGGGAGCCCTAAAATCTATTTAAAAGCTCTATATGAAATTTGATCTACTCTATTTAAACTCGTTACATTCTGAATTTGCGTTAAATTAGGTTTAAAAGTTAATTTAAATTTGCCATCATCAAAAAGGGGGGAGAATGTTGAGCCTCAAGACTTTAAAAGTCTAAAAAGACACCCCTAAGATAAGATTGGGTAGAATGCTGAGTCTCAAGACTTTGAAAGTCTAAAGACACCCCTATGATAAGGTTTTGATGAATACAAACTTAAATTAAGACTTCGCAAACTGTTCTAACAAGTGTAATTGTATTTTAGATAAGCTAAACGTCATCTGATGAAAAATTGTTTGAAGTAAGCTCTAAGTATAAAAAGAAAGCAATCTGAAGTGCTACATTGGTTCTAAAGGATGTATCCGTCTGAAGAACTCTAGTTGTTCTGAAGCAAATGGTACAGAAGTATTGTCTGAAGTCTGAAGACTGAAGTGCAATCTGAAGACTAAAGTATTGTCTGAAGTCTGAAGTGCAATCTGAAGACTAAAGTACTGTTAGAAGGCTGAAGCATTGTCTGAAGTCTAAAGACTGAAGAGCTGTCTAAAATCAAGTTGTCTGAAGCCAAGAGTTTGATTGACGTGGCATGACTCAGTCTGCACTACTCTTTCACTAAACCTTTGTACACAAATCAGGAATGACAAAAAGTAGCTTTATGGGATATATTTTTGAATTATCCGGCGCGAAAAGAGGAAATTTGGAGTAGCTATCTACTGCAGTAAGATAAAGTACCACCTACCTCGTCCTTTCATCACAATTGTCTCATAATGGGAGTATTTGCACCTAAGCTATCTCTCAACAAACTTTTCAACAACTAGTGCCCCAGAAAGCCTATAAATATTGGAAGTCTTCCTGAAGCAAGTGGATTGAAAAAAAAAGAAGAATGAACAAAAGCTCGGGTGGAGCAAAACGCTGCCAAATTCTCTTTAGAATTTCACTTTGAATTCTTTGTACTATACACTTTCATATCCAGTGTTAGATCACTGTCATCTTTGTACAGTCTGAATGAAGAACTGTAAGTTCTAAGTTCATTTCTCTTTTTAAACACTTTGAGAGTGCTGAGAGCCTGGAAAGGCTTTGTTGAAGAAAGAATACTTGTTGTGAGAGCCTGGAGAGGCTTGGTAGAAGAAAAAAAATACTTGTTGTGAGCCTGGAGAGACTTGGTTGAAGAAAGAATACTTGGTATAGAGCCTGAAGAGGCTTGGTAGAAAAGAATACTTGTAATCTTTCAGATTAGTAGAAAATTCAGAAGCTTGTTGACTCTGGGAGTGGAGTGAGTAAACCAAGATAATTTTCAGACAGCTCTCAAAACCTGTTTGAAATTCTTTAAAACTCAGTTTTTCAAAAGGCTTCCAAAAAACGTTAAAGTTTATAAAAACATTATTCAATCCCCCTTCTAGTATTTCCTATGTGTTCCTACAAGAAGCACACTATGATCATAAAAAACTAAAATCCTCTTCTTTCTTTCTCTACAACCTTGGTCCTCCTTCCTATTCCTTTGTGAGTTCTCCTTTATTACATTTAGTTCATCTTTTTTCTTGAGCACTTGTTTTGTGAGGTTTCAAACTTTTGGCCTCAAGTGCATGAGTTCCAAAATAAGCTATGTTAACCTTGATGAGTATGTCAATTGTTAAGTTGTACTTTTGGTAGGTTGTACTTTTGGTCTACCATAATCTTGCTTTAAAAATGGTGGATTGTCCATGACACAACCATTCAAGTCAACCTTCTTCCTTTAATGATCCTTTACTGGTTAGCTATAAGCTCCCATTTCCAGTGTGTTTGGAGAGATGAGAGAAATAAGAAACGGAAATATAGAGAAGAGAAAAATGGGGAAGAGATGAAGATGACTTTTAGGTAGTTTGGTAATGGAGAAATATATGTGAAATTAAGGAGAAATAGAATGTGTTAGTTGTTTGATTGTATATAAGAGATAGGAGAGAAATGATTGTTTTTATCTTTGTTATTTTCTTTTTAATAATCGAATGATTATCTTACAAAATCGATTATCTTGAGTGAGGGTGGAATTTCTACACTACATTGTACATATTCTTCAAGTGAGAGTGCCCCAACCTAATGTCTCACCACTGAACTCTGTTCATGCCATCAACATCAACGTCATCGTAGATCTTCTTCAATCACACGAACCTAGAGTTTTCATAGTACTCCTTCACCACTTCTTTGTCTTCCTTGCTCACCTCCTCGACCTAGACACGCCATCACCTCTCCGAGTGCGGCAAGGCCGGCCACGCCATTCTCTATTTCCTTGGTATATCTCTCTCTTTTTTTATTAATGAAATTTAGGGTGAAGGGATGGTGCCCCAGTTAAAGGCAGAGAAGGCCTCCGGGCCAGGGACGGATTCAGGGGGCAAGCATGGGTCTTGACCCCCTCCCCCATTCTACTATATTACATATTACATACAAAAAATAAAATATTATTAATATATATGTAATAAATGAAAAAAATTAAATAAAATAAGTGTGATACATTTAATTTTTATAACATAAATGTACTATATATATAACTTAAATAAAAGATATGATGAATTTTATTAATATTTAATATCTATCATTAAAAAAATTTTGGGCCCCCCTTCGTATCAATCCTGGATCCGTCCCTACTTCGGGCTCAAAGAGCACTTACAGAAGTACTTACATTTAAGGGTTTGAACCTGCGAAGTGTCAGATACGAGACCTTATCTTGCTACACTCAACCAACACTCGGGGTTCCATGGTATATATCTGTGCAATAAACTGAGGCTTAAGTTAAGAAATGTTTTTGATGAATTTCAAAATTTTATTAAAAAAAGGCTCCGAATCGGTTCACAATTAATTTTTATTAATTTTTTTTTATCGATTTGATTGATTTTTTATTCGTTCATTTTTTTTTTTGAGTTGATTAGATTGGACACTAGTCATTTTTTTTTCTAGTTGAACTGGTGGTAGGTCCATTTTAGTTCTTTAAACATGGTTAAATTATGTGAACCATGGTTGAACCAAATGCTTTTGAACATAAACATAATTAGTTCACAATTCACTTGATCGGTTTGGTTCGATTTTTCTTTTTTTAATTATTACAACTTGACCTAAATTTTTAACCTTAAAAGTTTTTAGTCAAGTTTCACTATTAATTATAGGCTTAAATATGTTTTTGGTCCCTATAAATATAGGTCGTTTTGCGTTTAGTCCCTATAATTTTTTTTTTTTAGTTTTTAGTCCCTGCTTAATTTTCCGTCAAGGCATTTGGTCCCTGCCGTTAAATCAGTCTGATGTGGCTAACAGAAAACCACATCAAACTGCCACATGTGTAATTCTAATTAATTAAAACATTA
This sequence comes from Sesbania bispinosa, assembly GCA_026901365.1. Lineage (NCBI taxonomy): Eukaryota > Viridiplantae > Streptophyta > Magnoliopsida > Fabales > Fabaceae > Sesbania > Sesbania bispinosa. The sequence continues at coordinate 434,317 of QLOH01000674.1, read as the reverse complement.
TTAATATAGTTTAATATCTATTTAAATAAAAAACCTTAATTTGTATCCTTTCATAGAATTTCAGTCGAAGCTTTCTTCCCCCATTTCTCCCATCGAAACCACCACCACACCCTTTCGACATTCCCACATCGATCCGAATGGCCCTGTTATTGCAAACGCCGTTAAACCCAACCGTCTGAATAGTATGCCCCATCATTCTCTTAACACTAGGAACCGTGGATAGAACATGCTCAAGAGTCGAACAATCACATTTCTCCGCAACCTCATCGGAGAATTTTCTCAGCAAAACCACCAGATAGAACATGAACACTGCATTAGATTCGACAAAGTAAATCAATTTAGTCTCGGAATTACAATTATCATTTAATCAGCCATAGAGTATGGTTACCTCCCCCTCAAATCTTATTCTTAGTCAAATATTTGAAGAAACCTAAGCCCTTGTTGAAAAGTTCAATTAGTTGATCCGTTACAAGAACTAAGCAGCCAATGTTTGACGATTCTGAAGACACCTAGTTTAGCAATCTACATAGTGATTAATACTAGTTTTTTGGTTTAATTTTCTTAGGAAACAAGCATCAAATTGATTTTGAAAATGACACAAACATTTGCGATAATAGGGCATACTATTTCGATCATTGAGCAACTAGCCATGGGAGAAGAAATGGGGGAAGAAAGCTTCGACTGAAATTCTGGGAAAGGATACAAAAGTTTTTTATTTAAATAGATATTAAATTATATTAATAATGTTTTAATTAATTAGAATTACACACGTGACAGTTTGATGTGGCTTTCTATTAGCCACATCAGACTGATTTAACGGCAGGGACCAAATGCTTTGATAGAAAATTAAGTAGGGACTAAAAATAAAAAAAAAATGTAGGGACTAAACGCAAAACGACCTATATTTATATGGACCAAAAATATATTTAAGCCTTAATTATATACAAGTTTTTTACTTGTGACTTTTGAGTCAACTTCCCCCTGACAAATCATATCTCATGCTTAAGTCACTGGCCTTGACTCAACTATAAAATCTCATGGTTCTCAAGTTTTTAATCTCATGGTTAAGGTCCTATTGCTCAATAACTTAAGTGAATCTACAATAAAAGAGAGAGAAACTTCAACAAAAAAACAAATTCTTTTGCACAAAATGTTATGAACATTGGATTATCAAGGGAAAAAAATGAATAAACATGAAACACCCCTAGACTAGGCTGTTGTATACTATATACAACCTTTTATGAGTAGTGAACATATTACAGTATAAAGAAAATATTCTATACATATTTATACATGACAACAGAATTTAAACTCTGAAACACATCATTGTTGAGAGAACTGAGAGAGTACTCAGCAAAAACAAGTTACCAGAGAAAACAATGACTGAAAAATAGTTAAGAACCAAGGAATTTGAGATGAAAGAAAGTGGTGACATCTTTCAATTTGATTCATTTTCATGTCTTCTTGTTAGGCAGATTTCAAAGCCATTCACTAATCGAGCTGAGGGAAAGAAGGACATCCTATCTTCCTTCATTTGTGTCCATCTGTTGAAAACATCTTATACATCAGCTATGCTGAAATTTGCTAATTTATGTTTTAGCTACAAATTATGGCATGTTCATTTGTAGAATATGTAAATAAAGTAGCACAATTTATGGAAATTTTTATGCACAAGAGAGGGGGAGAGAGACATTACCTGTAGGTAGTTACAAAGTAATGAAGAAAAAGAGCAATTTGAAGGCGAGCCAGCTCTGCTCCTGGACAGAATCTAGCACCTCCTCCAAAGGGTGCATAGTATGGACTGGTTCTCCAATTTCTCTTTTCCTTCATTGAGATCATAGGAATTTAGAAAGAAATTAAACAATTATATGCAGTTATGTGCCAAAATGGTATGTGGACTGACCTCATTTTCAGGTTCCATCCATCTCCAAGGATTGAAGTCTAGAGCTCCACTGTACACATTCTCATCTAAATGGACTGCTGAAAGAAATGGAACCACAAAGCATCCTTTGGGAATAACAAAATCTGCTCAAAAGCAGATAAGATAGTGTTAGTAGCCTGTTGTAAAACTTTTGCTTTGCATGCATACCATAACTGTAAAGTAGAGTCTATTAATATTAACAAGAAAAAATTTAGAATTCAATTGATATACACAATAAATGTAAGAGTTTTACACTTACATATATTAATATTTTGAGATAACATTATATATTGCTTTTATTTTAATCATTGAGAGAATAAAATAACAATAAATAATGATGTGTCAATATATTAGTGGATATCAATATAAAACTCTTTTACACTAAACTTGCATACCAATTTCACTCAATTTTATACCTTGGTATTGAATGTCTTGTTTTGCTTCTCTCATTAACCAAATTGCAATGCCCCCAAGTCTAAGTGTTTCATCAATAACCTGTTTGTGAAAGACAACGTGAAACCTTAACACATTAGTCTCTATTGAATATGCCAACAACAAACTTAATTAGTATCTTTCAGTGGAAAATATTTATGAGATGAAGTATCTCATCAAACAAACTGATATGAAAAATAGTGTAGTGTTAATCACTTACACATTGGGTGAATGGCATTGCTTTATAATCCTGCCATGTAAGCAATTCTTCTCCAGAATTAGTCCTTAGAGAATCCTGTTCATCCTGTCCAAGAGAACAATTTTAAAAAATTAATAAAAAAATTCTTCTATTTTTGAATATTAAATTCTAGTAAACTTATCTTAAGATTGCATCAAATAATAAATAAGGGAAACAATTTCAAGATTTGTTCTGTTATGTTATACATACCAGCAATTGCTTCATGGCTCTAGGACATTGAGTAAGGAAATAGACTGCAAAAAGCATTGTTTTGGTGGTAGTTTCATTTCCAGCAAAGAGAAGATTGATAATGAAGTCTGCAACAGCATCATCTGGCAAGCTTTCTTCCTCTAGTAATCTTCCAGCACACCATTATCTACTGTGGGAGCACCATTTTTTCTGTGTACCTCTATGGTCTTGTTTATCTTGCTTATGATATTCTCCCTTGCCTGATATCCAAAGAATGTCACTTCAATACCCCCATATGATCAGATTAAGAATTATATCTTGAAAAAGTAATTTCATGAAATGATTAATGATCTAATAATCTCAATGGGACATGAGTGCCCTGTGATAACTTTTGGCCTAATTATGGCTTGTGCTTTTAGATGAATATTAATGTAACAATAAGAGTCTAAAATTGAGTATTTCAGGATAAAATTAATGTGATCCTGAGAATAACAAACTTGTATGTTTAAATATAGTTCAAATTTATGTAGAAAAACAATGACTGCTTAAATAAAATTCTAGTCTTTGTTTCCTGTTTCCATTTTCTGTTTTCATTTTGTTTCCTGTTTTCTGAAATTTTACAAAGGAAAAACTGGAAATGCTGAAAACAACAAATATTTGTTTCCAGCATTTCCAGTTTTTCCTTTGTAAAATTCCAGAAAACAAGAAACAGAAAATGAAAATTCAAACCAAACAGGTGTTTCTGTTATCTTTATATATCAGTGATTTAGAAGTTTATTCATGGTACCTTCATAGCAGTGTGGTATGCAGAGCCTGGGATGTTGATGGGAATGGATAGACAACCATCAACAAAGTCAGAAAACAAATGAGCCATTTCATTGACTTGAGACTCACTTGAAACCCCCAATAGTTGATTAACCATTAAATTTATAGCTACCTGCAGCAAATTATGCAAATATTAGTTCAAAATGAGTGATTGATACTAACTGGTAACTTTACATGGACACATGATCAGTTGAAATTACTTACCTTTCTACAAACATCCTGGAGAAGAATGACTTGATTGTTGTTAAAATTGCTCAAAGTTTGGAGCATGACCTTTTGTATATCATTCATGAAATGGAACTTAAGCTTCTCTAGGCGCATCATATTGGAGGCAATCCCATGTAGTTTCCTTTGTTGTTCTCCTTGCACAGTGATCACACCATTTTTACCAACCAAATCTCTGAAAGATTTTGGGTAACTTGATTTGAATAATTTGCCTTCATTTTGCATTACAAAGCGGTTGAAGCTTGGATCTGCTGACACCACTGCCCATTTGCCAAATAGGCTGCAAGAAAAGATCTTACCATACCTGTACCAAATTAACATTTCATATATCAGAATGGTTTTCACAAGCCATGTAAAATTGGAATTTGAGCTTTTCATAAGTTTTTCTATGAAACAGCTCATTATTCAAATAAAATGAATTCAAAAGATTCAGAGGTTTTTTTCATATGCCATATGATTGGATTAATAAGCTCTTGTAAATTGAGTCATTAACATGTCAATAAGTTATTATCTTGCAAGCCTATTTCTTACTAGCAACTCAAATTCCAAATGAACTCAACTAAAATCAATTTCAAAAGCTAGAATATGTTGCATTTTTCTTGTAGTGACAAACTGTCAGTAAATACCTCTGCACCATTTCTTCAACAAATTGAGGAGGATGAGAACTTGCAACAGCATTATACCAATTGATGCTGTCACCAATCAAAGGCCAGCCTCTCCTTCCTGGTGGTAATCTGCATTTGCTTTTGTCTTCCTTCCATAACTTTACTTGAATTAGTATTGCAAATATTGCAGTAGCCAATATCACAGTGGTCATAACAAGCCATGTTTCTGAGATATTTTCTCCCATTTTCTGTGTGAAATAAAATGGAGAGAAAAGCTAATCACACCTCAACCTGCCAGAGAAAATTAAATATTAATAGTGAGCCAGACATGGCAATCACACTTGTCAATGTCAATGCAAATGTGAACAGATTATTATAAAAAGGAAACTAAAAGGAAGAATTTATAACTAATATGAACATGCTTAGTTGACCTTATGAAGATCTGGTAGGGCCATATTAACTTGGTATTATACATGAATAAATCATTCCCAAAATCTATTTTTTTAAAACAAATTTGAATATGTAAAGATACAAGGAAAATTAAATAGAAAAAATTGGAACAACATCATAAGCTGACAGCATTATTTAATGAATATGAATCCAATTCTTGTCTAAAATGCAATCTAAGAATAATCACATATCTACAACTAACTAAATAGAAGATATGCTGACTCTTTCATTATCTCACAATAACAAAAATCTTCAAATCCTAACAACTAATTAATAGATACTATGAATCTTACTAGTGTGTGAACCACCACCAAAAAGGTGATGATGAAAACATAGCAAAAGATGAGAAGGTAAATTTTGTTATACCCTGCCAGAAAGAACAATTTTTTGAAATTCACTGATCAAAGAGTGAAACTAGACTCTTCAAATTCCTAGTGCAAAAGGTGTTTAAGTCACCTTATGATTCTGCTGATGAAGTAATATACACACAGCATTAAGTCACCTTAGAAACTTAGCTAGATTTGAAGAGAGGCATAGAGAGAAAAGAAGAGGGAAGAAGGTGTGTCTTGTAATGACTTTGTAATCAGAATATATAAGGAAAAGGGTCTCTTAACTGGTCCAAAATAGAGCTTTTGGTGTGCATTTAATAGTATGAATACAAATTCTTGAGCATAAAATAAGGTGCATAATCATCAACTAGTAGAAGTTGTCATCAAGAAAAGTTAGCTAGAGTTTGACTTGTCCTTTTTACGCTAGGTAGTTATGTAGCAATGCATTAATCAAATTTGTCATGTTCTAGTGATGGACACAACTTTTTTTAATAAAGAAATTCATCTATGAGCAAACACTGCAATCTTATTCTAATTAGAGTACCTCATCAATTGAGAGCCTATAAATAGTAGGAGAGACCTTAAGTATGTGTTAGTGCAGACATGATTGACATCCATCAACGTAGGTAACTAGAAGTAGGAGACACAACTGTACTAATATCTCCATTTAATTATAATATATTAAATCTATAGTAGTGCAGCATGTGGATTTGTCACATTTCATTAAACTCTAATTTCATGTCACATTAGCAATTTTTAAATGATTGAAAGCTATTAAATATTCCTTTCTAAGTCCCAAGAGACATTTTTTTCAGAAACTGTTTTATTATACCATTATAATTTTAGTAATTAACCAATTGAGTGATCATTAGTGCATGGCGTTTGAAAAGCTTCAAAGGTTAAATATTCTATTGACATTCAATACATTAAATTTTGGAGGGTGCACATAGTTAGTACAAGGGTTTTTCTACCAAATTAATAATAAAAAAGAAACTATTTATCAGAATAATGTTTTAAAAAAATCAGAATAATGTGAAAAAAAAATATAATTTATCATTGTGGGATATTTTTGAACACGAGAGGAGGTGGGGTTGGATGGGAGGCTCTAACCAAGACAAAAGCATGTCATTGCTAGATAGAACCTGTTTGGGTGGAACTTCTGCAGAAGTATTTGTAGGTAAGATGTCAAATGCATTTAATTTCTGCATAAGTTAAAATTAGGCTTTGTAGATCACCTACTCTAAAAGCTCTCTCATTTAACTTCTCCAAAAGTAACTAATTTTAACTTAGGGAGAAGTTAAATGCATTTGACCTCTTTGATTCATGTTATTTTCTTCACTTAGAAGTACTTCTACAGAAGTTCCACCCAAACAGGCTCTAAGAATTTCTTCATAATCCATCATTTAGCTCTCCTTTTATTTATTTATTTTTTAAGCACGTGTATCCCCTATTATCAGGGTAATCATGTTCGGGGCTTAGTCACGGTTAAGGCTACTCACCTCTCCTGAAGAATGTTTAATGGGGATCGAACTCGGGAGTTTTTCCCACAATCTCAGTCTGCGTTGCCAACTAAGTCACAACTCTTTAGTAGCTCTCCTTTTATTTGCATGTAACTAGAAAAGAGACGTGTGCACTAATATATGTGATCGTCTCAAAATGTCTCGTACCAATATTATCTAGAATTTAATAACTATACATTGTCAGTGTAAAATAATTTTATATTGTCATCTAATGATGTATGACACATCATTTAATGAGTTTAATGACATATGATGTGTCATATTCATTAATTGATATGACAATTATTATTGCATGACTGTGTAACACTTCTTTACACTGACAATGTATATATAGTAATTAAACTCTATTATCTATTGAGTTTAATTACTATACACTGACAGTGTAAAAAAGTTTTACACTGTCATCCAATGATGTGTTGTCACATCAATTAATGAGTATGACACCTCATGTGCTATTAAATTCCATAAATATTGTGGCAGCACATCATTAAATTACGGTGAAACATTTTTTTACACTTTCAATGCATACTTATTAAATCCTTATCTATCACCATAATTCCATCAATAGTTAATGCATTTAATATTAGGATTATGTTCGGTTTTACCATCAATATATTACTCCTTCTTCTCATATTTCAAATACAATAGATCTCACTGTATATTACTAAAAAATTTATCGATTTTGATAACATCAATTCTTACTAATGATAAAAAATGGAATGTTTTTATCAAAATAGAAAGACATTTCCTTTTTTAAAGTCTTATCATCGTTGATGTTATCAAAACCGAAAAATTATATCAGTACTTAAAAGAATTTTGAAAATTGAAGAGTGTAAATGATGACTTGCTCATAGTCATAAGATTTTAGTCAAATATAATTTTAATTATTTACCCACGGAATAGTTCTACATTTAATTTAAATCTAATAAGTGAAGGCACAAATGGCTCGCAGCAAAGTTATGTTACTCTCATCCTCTGTCAAAGCTATATATTTAAATAAATCAATTTATAATATTTTTAACAATTCCTATAAATTAGAAAAACTACCGATCTCTTATCTTTTTAATCAAGCCATCTTTTGTTTAACATACTTTTTTCACTTGATCTCTTCATTAAAATATTGGAATTTTTCTCACTAAAATATTTTTAAAACTCCTATAATTAAATTATATTGTAAAGTTAATTTATAATTAGTTTATATGTAACTGTTTTAAATCACATTTGTAACTTACTAGTAAGAAAAAATTTGAATTTAATTTTCTTGTATTGTCCGTTAGTCTAAAAAAATCGTGTCCAATAATATGTTAACATGTTATTTAATGAATTTAACATATGTTAATAGAGTTTAATTAATATACACTGATGTTAAATACTCGGAGGGAGAGTTTTACCGCTCATAGAGGTCCCACCCGGCTCGAACAGGATTGCCTCCCGTGGAGGATACCTGTGGTATTGCACAAAAAAAATTAATATACACTGATAGTATAAAAAAATTACTGTCATCCAATAGTGTATCATCACATCACTTAATGAGGCAATACATATTATTATTGAATGACGGTGTAAATTTTTTTATACGATTAGTGTATATCCATAAATTCATGTTAATATAATCGAACTCATTAGATAAGTAATCAACATTAAATTAGATTATAACATAAAGTAGTTTTGCACACCCAATACATCAAAATTAAACTTAAATATATTAAGTGTGTGTTTAGTTCGCAGTTGGGAACAATCAGAATCAAATTTATGGAATTTTAAATCACTTTTGTCCAATGTACTTCGTAAATTGTGTATCATTAATTTCCTATCATTGATTCTATAAATCTATCAAAATCAATTATACCCAATTGTAAACCAAACAGATGCTAAACACCTTCAAAAATGAAAATGAATGGAAGATATCCTCTCTTCTTTCTTTCTTTTTTTCTTTTGACAATATCATGTAAAAAGAGATGAAAAAAAAAGGAAAATTTTTGGGGTGTCAGAGGAGTATGTATTTCTTCCATTAAAGTATAGACACATGGCATGAATGATTAATTTTTATTTTAATTTTTTTTTAGTAAAAAAGAAAAAAAAAACTATCAAATTTTTAATAGACACAAAATGACTGAACATTTTCTCCTAAATTGGACCTACAAATTTTAACAAGGCTCCACCTAGCTATTTATGTTTATTTTTTCTTCATGTAACCTAATGAAGTTAAAAACAAACAATCTATTTCGGGGAGGAAACATTCTGTTTCTTAGGCCACAATAATGAGCCTAATGTAAATTAAGAGTTGGGTTATTATGGAGCCACTAAATGGACCAGTCAAAGTAGTAAAGGCTTTGAATCCCATTTTAAGGCCTCTTTCCAGGAATCAGCACCCTAAAGTTATGCAGTAAATTATTTTAAGCATATGAATGTTGAAGGCTTAGTGGGTGATTGATATGCACACAATTATTATAAAAAAAATGCCAGCAAGAACCAGCCAAGCAAACAATGCCAGTTATGTCAGCAAATCAGTGTAGTTTGCTTCAATGGAATACAAAATAATCAGAAGGGAATATCTTACGGTTATTTTATAGATACACTATCTTTAACTGCTATTCAAATTAATTAAGATTAGTTATTCATCATCTATAAATTGCTACAATAAAGTAAGAAACATATCCACTTCATTTCACTATCATTTACTCTTAGAGTTTATTTAGTATACACGGACTAAAGCTTTACACTGTCATCTAATTATGTGTTATCATGTCCTGTAATGTGTATGACATTGCATGTGTTATTAAACTCATTAAATAATGCAACAACACATTATTGAATACAGTGTAAGTGTATATACATTAAATCCATATAATAAACATTCAACCTTTTGTGCTTATGTAGGGATGTTTGGAAGAGCTTATTTAAGCTTAATTTATGACGTAAAACTTATGTAAGTATTTGGGTAAGCTTATGAAAAGAGCTTATAACATGTTCATAAGCTGTTTTTAACTTATTTCAATAAGTTTCTCAAAATAGCTTATAGAATAGCTTAGGCAGAATTTAAATACATTATCCCTCTTTAATTTTCATTCACTTTCTTAAGAATTATATATATAAAATTTAAACTAAAAATAAAAAATGAAAATAGAAAATGAAAAAAGGACCCGTTATTTTTTAGACTGTAGGGTATATAAGCATCACTTAGGGCCCTTAGCCAATACCCCCAAAATAACCCTCTCATGCTAATCGCCATTCTTTTTGGTGAGGATGCTAATCACCAATTGAATTGCAATTATTATTCCTTAAACATGATGCCGGCTAGGGTAGGGACAAACTATAGCTAATTTATCTAGAATGCCGGCAGTATTTATAAAACAATTTTAAAAATTCTTCTAGGTAAGAGTATTCTAATGTTGCAGAGCAAATGTGAAATGTTGATTAGTGAAACAAACTGAGATAGCATAATCAGATATTAAATTGACATTGCTTTTATTTAAAATAGTTGAGGACTGGCAGGTTTCTTGTTTGCAAAAGCCAACACATTAAATTTATCAAACAAGCAATTATCATGAAGAGTTAAAATATACAAAATACGTGAGTTATAGTTATCTTCCAGAATCAACTAAGATCTGTCATTCTTCAATTTTATACTATACCATGCTGTCCTAATGGTTCGGCAACTTGATGTAATCAGTGATGCATATTGTCACAGGCCACACATCTTTGTTTGCTACAAAAGAAATATAGGAGCATCCTACATGATCTAAGCAAATACTATTCAATTCAAGGAGACAGTTGGGTGCAACAGTTTAAGCTTCTCTTTCCATAGCAATTGATAAATGTACTCCTTTGCTTCAACAATGATCTTTCTTTCTTGTGAAGAACGACCAATCTTTATTGGTTAATATTTTTGCACTATAATACGTATACATATGATAAAACTGATACATATAATCTTACTAATGACATAAATAAATGTTTTCTTAGACTAAGTACGTCTTGATATATTAATTTATTCCAAGGAAATAAGTTTTTTTTGGATAATTTCCTGAGAAAGCTTCTGAAGTGCTAAATAAATGTTATTTTTATAATTAGATCCTATTGTCACCAAGGCCAAAATTCACCCACAAACTATTGATGGATTTTATTTTATTTTAAATTTTTCCATAAGCCCCACTCCATCCTCTTATCCATATGTGTTTAATTTAACGTTAAAACCTTCCAAACTCAAGTTTAGAATTCTCAACGCAACTAGCGTTGAAAAACGTGAGTTTACCACGTTTCAACGTTAAACCAAACATGCTCATACGCGGTTCACCCAACTTGAGATTAATTTGTTTTTCTTTTCCCCATGTGCTTGTGTTATTGATTATTTTGGCGGTTTTGGTAATCACGTATTTTTGCAGAAAAAGACCGTAGTTTCTTGAGCGTGCAGCATATTATAACACTTCCAATTGCCTTCACATTTCAGTGCCATAAGTAACATACATTTGAAGTTGTATAAATTAAAATTAAAATCATGATACACTGGACATAAGAGGATGCAACTTGCAAGCTTTCTTCATGACTTCATAACATTACGATAAACAAAAGCCTTTTCACATGCACAACTCAACTGTCCCTACGGCTATTTTCCATTCATTTCATTTGATTTATTTAGTTAACATTTGGGGGCCTTGTTAGTTGAATGCATTAATCTTTCTGTCTTTCCAAAGGTCATGTTACAAGCTATTGGATATATCAATGCAACAATCCCATCGTAAACAGATACTACCTGGCCTCGGAACAACACATTATCCTTACTAAAAAACCATTGCTATTATTGCATAAAAACAAAGAACATGTTGCATCAAAAAATATATCCCAATACTATTAATAGCATTGGGATAGCAGAGAGCACATTAAACAATACCCAGCTTTACATGTCATTCATAACCTGAATTGTTGTTCTCTCTGCCAGATACCAAGAATAAAATATATAATATTATTATAAAAGGGAAAAAAAAGTTGATGTCATTACCACACCTTCACGCATTCAGCAGCAGGTGAGTGTGGAACATATGGTAGACGGTCCTAACATAAATGTTGGACATCACATTCTAATCTGGCAATATTTGAAAATAGTTCAGAGACAGTACATTAAACGTTTTAATGTGAATGCACAAAGTGATGAATATAAGCAAGATATGTTGACTTTTGAGTTTACTCCAAATAACAGTAGTTTCCAAAAAGTACTTAGTGCCCATGCCTTGCAAGTTAGGACAGAAGAATAAAGCAAAATTTGGGTGAAGGGTAATTAGTATACTGAATGCTGACAGTTAAAAAATTATATTTCAAAAACCCTACCAATTTCTTCAACTTTTCTATGAGTCCTTGTGTCCATGAGACAAAAACTGCAGTCCTTGAAAATCAATTATTCTCCAGTTGGACTTGGATATTCTTCGAATGCTCCACAAAATACAAAAGCCTCCCCATTATAAATAGATCTGAAGACCGACCTTGGCTTCCTTGCACCCTTCACACTTCCATTCTCAGCTGCTCAAATTCATATATAAACATTGTACAATTTGATTAAGGGAGAAAATTGCAATGTCGTGCATTTCCTTTCCTATTGTTCACAACAAAGTGAAAATCATTTACAATGGGAAGCTAATTTACTGGACTGGGAATCAAAGTACTTTTGATTTTACCCTAGATGGGGCCAATGGAATAGTAGAATTAGAAACTCATGTGCAACTGTCTACCATTTGAAAATGAGCAGCCAGCTGGAGCATAGAAGACACTTGGCTGCAACAGAATAGAATTTGCAAGAAGGATGCAAGGTAATGACAGGTCAAAAAGAGACATGCATCTCATGAACCCTACACATACCATCAGAGTTATTGAATTCCATGCAAGTTGCACCATATAACTTTATAAAGCTTCATAATTTTCTCCAGATATTTATGATGCCATCTGCAAATGACTTCAGATTTCCCCACAAAGTTGATTTCTCTGAAACCACTGCACCGCTGGTCTGCCTACTATTAGATCTATCACTGGATATTGGGAGAATGTAAGCAATTTAATACCCTTATACAATTATACTGAAAAGAATATAGACATTAACAGAATTGAGTAATCTATAAATTAATGCATAAGACAGTTGTATGTTCTTTTGCACATGCAACCATTCATTGAAGCATATTTCAGTAGAATACAAACATTAGTTCAAAAACTCAAGAAGCACTGTAATCTATCTATAAATGTACAAAGTAGATGTATACCAGTACCTGGTAGGCTGGTACTTATCATGGTCAGATGACTGGCATTAGTATCAGATACTTCAATTTTTATTTTGTTTATAATTTCAATATATTACAGATATATTTTAGGCATAATCATCAACACAAGTCCTTTCATTTTCCTCTTTTGAGCTCTTATTTGAATTTTATACCTGTGTGTTTTTATTTCATTAGTACAAAATGATACTTTTATATAAACTTTATTGTACCAATCTTTTTTCTGACTTTAATTGAGACTAGGAAGTAACATGCTTTATAGGTTTTCATGTTATTATCTTGAGCAATATAAGCAGTCTGTCTGTGTGTGTGTGTTTTTGTTTATTTGCATTTTATTATTGTATATGTTAATAAACATTATTTTTGAATTTTTATACAAGCATAGCTTTTTGTGATTTTCTGCATAATTTTTGAACTTTCTATTTAATTTAGAAATTGTTCAATGTTTTATGTACATTGAGAAGAAGCACACATGGAAAATTTAGCTGTTCAACTACATGTATCCTTATCCTCACAGACCTCACCACACCCAATTCTACATTGTTCCAACGACATATACCAGTTCTGGTATTTTTCAAGTGATCATGCATAATAATAATATTGTAATAACCATAATAATAAAGCTATATATCTAAATATATGAAAGGACTTACATTTTGGACTCGTCCAATTCTAAAGACCCTTGAGATTGCTCCATTTTATGCTTTGGACTATCCACACCAGGTAGGCCTTCTAAGGCATCTTGCTCTTTTTTCTCATATCCTGCTTTCTCAAAGCTTTCTTTCTCAATGGTTGGATGATTTTCTACACCAACAAGCTTAGAAGCATGGCTCTGATCTTCACTGCAACTACTGACAGATTTTTCAATAAATGAAAGAGAAACTTGTTCTATTTCTTCTTTTGGCAGGTGTCTTTCTGGTGCAACAGAATCAGAGGGACAACTAGATACAGCTTTGACACTCTTCACATCATTTGGCACCTGGGGACTGGAGTGGGAAGCCTCAACAAACAGGTCTTCCAAGGCAGGTTTCTCCCTAGTCTCATAACCTACTTCCTCAATGCATTTTTCCTCCATTTTTTGATGATTTTTTATATCAACTAATTCAGATTCATGGCCCTGAGCTTTGCCATAAACAGTACCAAAGTTTTCATTATATGGAGTAGAAACATGCTCTATATCATCTCGTACAAGCCGACTTTCTGATGCAACGGAATCAGAATAACTAGAGACAGCTTCCTCAGTCTTGAGTCTCTTGACATTAGGCTCCTTAGAACACTTACCCAAAATATTACTTTCAGATGTAATGCAATGATTTCCCTGTCAATAAAATAGAAGGCAAATTATAAGTATTACAAGAAAGTATCATATAACAATAAAATATATTATTCAATTAATACTATAAACAAATAAAATTAAGAACAACGATGAGGATTATAGGAAGCCAGTACTGCCAAAAGGTATAACTACTAGCCATATAAAATGGAATGGAATGTGATGCAACTTTGCTGGAGTAGTCCAATCAGACCATTTGTTATTCCTATGCATCTGCTTGTATGTTACTTCCTAATAGAATGCATTTATCATTATTCATTAATGAAGTTAATAATTTACAAGTGCACTACCTATCTTGATGTCACATTGAGGATGATGATAACATTATGCGGATATGGCAGTGGCTTTAGTCTGAAGCTTTGCAAATATCGGGCCAGTTTGGTATGAGGGTAAAAATGAGGGTGAAAAATTCATAGATCTATTTTCAATACAATTTTACTAATATGTAATATAACTGACCCATGTTCTCCACCCCTATTTTTACCCTCATACCAAACTGACCCTTACAGAATAAACTAGAACAAATATTGTACTAATTTCATATCAGCAATTAGACATCAAAGCAGTAGTAGCTGAATCTTTTGCATTAGTAATCAGTTTGCATTTGAACAAAAAAGTGTAAAAATATGAAGTATAGCTATTTTATTTTTTTCCTTTTGGCCTTTGAACTGCAGTCATGAAATCTACACCTAAACAAGAATGTCCAATATCCTTTAAAGCACAACAAAAATCATACTCTGATCAGGAGCATTGCTTATGCATAAAACTATCATATATCCATAAAAACAATAATTGGTGTTTATTGTCCATGCTTACTGGTGTAGAGATAATTTCAACTTCATTAGACAACCCTCCCTCCCAAGAGGAAGTCTGTGGCCCTCTCTTTTCTTCAAGATGCTCATAACCAGTGTTAACAGTCTCTTTGTTATCTAAAAGTACTGACTGAGAATCTTCTGGGATAGGCCTGTCTTTTGCCTTCTCAATTTTATCAGATGAAACATCCGCAGATTTATTGGTTTTAAGTTTACTTTCATCAAATTGCTTTTCCACCAAAATCTGATCAATGTTGTTTGACGATTTCATTTTGGACTTGTATTTTAATTCCTGAATGATTTCCCGGACAAAATAATAACCACCACCAACTTGTTTCTGGGCACCTTTATTGTTGGGAATTTCCCAGCATTCTCTGATCTAAACCTGTATAAATAAAGGAAGTCTTTCAGCATTCCTTAATGACTAATAAGAAATAGGAGCACACCATTCTACAATAACAGGTGTTTCACATAGACCATTTACTTGTTAATAAAAATCCCTAAATGATACAGCGTTCACTATGTTGCATTATTTCAATAGACAAAACAAGGGAGCTTTTAAGAATGACAAACTTCTTTCCTCCTATTTTACCAAATTAGGGAAATCCAGTTTTTCACCACAGAACCGGACAACCATGATAAAAAAGCGAAGGCCATAAATATTCTCCTTTTCTGTCTTCTAAGAACCCCCTTCTTGCACCCCAAGGAATAAATCCAACACAAGAATGTAATAATACGTACAGAGATTGGTTACTCCAGCATGAATTAAACCAGAAAAATAACCAGAATAACTTACACTAGAACAACTTGAAGAATATATGCAAACACACTATTCTAATATTCACCATAGACAAAAGTTCAGCAGTAAGCACGGCATGTTATTAAAGCAAACATTTCGTTCAAGCATGGCCATAAGAACAGTGCAATGTGTCTTTCTTTCATTCGTGCTACCCATAATTCATTCTATTACCCCTTATAATCTGTTAATGCAATAAAATGTGGAGTTCATTTGTTTTAACATAAATCAGGATTATTTATTTTTGAAATCCTTGTGCTTTTTGACAAATGTCTTCCAGTCCCATTCTGCCATTCAGTTTGTTTCCAATAAAATTTGGATTTCGCATATAGTCCGCTGAATACACAATATTTCTTTCTTTGATGATAAAAAAGCGAAGGCCATAAATATTTTCCTTTTCTGTCCTCTAAGAACCCCTTCTTGTACCCCAAGGAATAAATCCAACACAAGAATGTAATAATAAGTACAGAGATTGATTACTCCAGCATGAATTAAACCAGAAAAGAACCAGAATAAACTAACACTAGAACAACTTGAAGAATATATGCAAACACATTCTAATATTGACCTTTAGCAGTAAGCAGGACATGTTATTAAAGCAAATATTTTGTTCAAGCATGGCCATAAGAGCAGTGCAATGTGTCTTTTCTTCATTCGTGCTACCCATAATTCATTCTATTACCCCTTATAATCTGTTAATGCAATAAAATGTGGATTTCATTTTGTTTAACATGAAATCAGATTATTTATTTTTGAAATCCTTGTGCTTTCTGACGAATGTCTTCCAGTCCCATTCTTCCATTCAGTTGGTTTCCAATAAAAAATTGGATTTCGCATATAGTCCGCTGAATACACAATAAAAAGCATAGAAAACAAGATCATAAAAACAAAACAAAGAAAATACTTGTTCACAAAAGACTCCACCATAGTTCTCCGTTCGTGTTTTGGAACCTTCTTTCGGCCTTTCTGAGCATTTGGTGGTCTCAGAAGGGACAGAAGCAGCATATGACCACCCACGCCACTGCACTTTCGAAGAACCAACAGAATCGCATACCTCAACGACACTGTCAAACAACACAACATATATATGATAACATGATCAATAGAAACGATATCTCATAGTTGCTAATACACTAAACTTTCAACCTAATTCCAAAGAAAGGCATTGCAAAACAGTAAATATGCAGAAGAGGAAAATGAGATAACAGTGAAAGTGAAGAGAAAAAAATGGAAGAAAAGTTACAGTGATTGGGTTTGGGAGTGAGGTGGTGACTGTGGCGGAAGGAGAGGCTTGAGATGAGAAGCTTCTTCCTCATCTTCGTTACTATCCGATGTGATCCTCTGCGATAACTTTCCATGTATGGTTTGGTTTTAGAGAGGAGAAAGAGAAAGTGAGGGGTTTAGGGTTTTGCAATTTACTTCCTTCGTTCAAATCTCAAAACGCGCAGAAATGGAGATGGTCCGACGGCGTTTACAATTGGAGAGGCCTAGCCGCGCCCGTTTCTTACGCATAAAAGACTTGAGAGTTTAGAGTATAGTACTATAACTTTAAAGAAAAAAAAATAATTATTAAAAAGATTTGTTTAAAAATGACATAAAAAACATTCATATATATATATATAATAGGTTTAATTATGTTTTTGATACCCAAAATATCGCATTTTCTATTTGATCCCCCATTTTATTTTTTTTCTAAAGTAGTCTCCCCGAAAATGATTTTTTTTTTCTCAAATGTTCCCTTCATTTTTTTTATAATTATTTTTTTCCCAAATGATCCCTAAAAATATATCACGATTTTTCAAATTAGTCTTTATAAAATATCGTTGATTTCTAATTAGTCTCCCAAAATATCACAATTTTTCCAAATGATCCCTCTGTTTTTTGTGCTACGTCACAACTTTATGGTTAAAAAACAATAAAGGGGCCAATTAAAAAAAATCTTTTTGGAGGACCATTTTAAAAAAAAATTAAAAAAATAGAGGACAAAATGAGAAAATCGCAAAATTTTAGGAGATAAAAAAATAATTTAGCCTATAATATATAAACTAACTTACAAACATAACAGGTTTGTTGCACACAAAAAAAAACATAAGAGGTTTGGTCGCATTTATTTTTGGGGAGTTGACTACATTTTGTTATTTACCTTCACCTGACATTCACATATCAACATGATTTATCTATTTTATGGGGATTGAAATTAACAGACGAAAATATTTATAAAAATTAAAATATTTATAAAAATTAAAATCAGAGCAGAGGTATTTTATAGGGATAAAAAATTAATTACACAAATTAAAATATCATATTTTCTTAATTTGTGAAATCAAAATAATAAACGTTACAGAAAAATTAAATCGGATATATTTTACAAAAATAAAAAATATTTTATCCTTTATTTTTTAGCATATTATTTTGAGGATTGAAATTATTTGTCGATCGTTTCCATTAAAAATATAATATAATGTTTAATAAAAATTCACACTTGCTCTATTATTTATATATATATATATATATATATAACACTAAGAATTTGCCAAATAGATCATGTCATGAGATAAATCATCTCCATTCAAGTAACTTATGTGAGTTGTAACATTTGTTTCTCCTCGTAAGAGAATAGCAGCACAGTAACAACATTTAAAAATAATGAGTATATATTATATTAGTAAGGAACCCGTGGAATGCACGAGAACTGTAATTTTGAGATATAATAGGTAGATATTTTTTAGTTAGGCTCCGTCTATGGTACTTGTGTGGATGGGTCAGGTACTGTACCAATACCATGCAGACACCGTTGGATTTAACAGTTTTTTATTCAATGGCCATGATGTTTTACCTCTTACCTGTTGACAATTTAAAGGTTATATTTATAAATTTGATCCACTATTATGCTTTTATTGAATTGCTTATTTAGGATTCTGACCATTAAATTGTCATATTTCACAAATTTCTCCCAGACTCATCTATCCTCTTCTTTCTCCTTCACCTTTCTCGCTCCACATCCCAGCTTTTCTCCATTTCAATTTACAGACACAGACACATAAGAGGCTCCTCCCTTTTCTTCTTCTCCTATATCAAGGCCTCGCGCCCTAGCTCACACTAAAATCCCATCAAAATTTCGCACTATCTACTTCTCTCCCTTTCTCTCCTTTCTCCTCCTACACCCCGCCCCTTCTAAATTCATGAATTGGAGAAGCGCGGGTTGGTTGTGGCTGTTGGTAGCGCGACTTAGCCGCGGTGGCTGGCGATGGACGAGCCTGGGTTGGGGCGCCGTTCGCAGCCGCGCCTTACAGCGGCACTGAGAAGCGGGGGGCTCGGGATGAGGCGATCTGGATTATGGAAAAAATGCACACAGCTAGGGGACGAGAATCGAGCCTACAACCACTCGTGGCTGTTGAATGTGATGGCCATGGTTTCATGGTAGGGTTTCAGTAATAAGAAGAGTGATGGCTTGGTCATGGTTGGCCAATAATGGAGCGGATGCGCGCGGAGCCAAGGGTGGCCACGATGATCCCCAAGAACGGTTGTGCGCGGCTGGGGTGTGGGACGTTGACGAAAGGGCGACGTGCTGACGAAGGAGCGGTGAGGATGGGAGAGAAACGTCGCATGAGGAAGACGAGGGACATGTGGAGGGTCTACTGATGTGTGGGGTTAGACCGCTCTCGCCAGAGGCACCCGTGGCGGTGCGGTCATGGAACGGTGATGGGTTGGCTTCGATGGTTACAGGTGGTGCGGCGATGGTGATGCTTGATGGGGGCTGCCGCGGCCATGGTTCTCGGCATGGTTCCACTCTCTATTCCTCTGTTTAGGAATATTTTTGTTAAAATTTGGGAACTTTCTGTGATATGCTAGCTAAACTGTGAGATGCAATTTTGAATAATCAATATTTCATATGAATTTTGTTAATAGTTCACCACTGACTTGCAATTTTGCTTTCTGCAATCTTGATTTAAGGTTGGTATTTTTAACTTAAAAAACTGTGTTTTAATTGACCAGGATCATGGACATGAAAGGAAGGGAATAGAGGAGAGTCATGAAGCAGGTGAAGGTAATGAATCTCACAAGGAAGATGGAAGTGATGAGGTTTGTTATCTCAATGTTATGTTTGTGCAACTTCCTTTTCCTCTTCTAAATATTTGATTAAAAGAATTTCAAGTCTTAAGGATAGTTTGTATTGTCCTCAATGAGTGTATGATTGATGGAGTTAACCCAAAGAAGATAGGGTAAAAATTGCGGCACAATGACTTTCCAAATGTAGAATTTTCTCAATCTTAGGCTCATTTTAATATTGTAACTTTGTTTCGTGTAAAATTTTATTTCACTATATTTCCTCTTGATATAACATATTTGATTAATTGTAATAATTGGTGATTTATAGTTAGGTAGGCTGTTATACATAACTTTTATTTTGGTGATTTCACAGCCAAATGTAATTTTGCTTATACCATAAGAAAACTCATTCTTCCGAAAGATTTTATAAAAGTTATAAACTAATTATCCAAGCATGCACATAATCTGACTTGCCTGTGGTAGCCTATGTTGTAGTTTACTAATATGAATTGTTCATTTTGTTATATGAAACCATGTCCTTTGGCCTGTTTTCTTCTTAATTAAGTCCATGGCTTCTAGCTATTTCAATCCTGATATTGCATTTCAGTTTCAATGTCTCCTATCTTTCTGTCTGTTCTATTTTTCATTTCTTTTTGTCACTTCTTTCTCTTTCATATTTCCTAATGGGAGAGTGGTAGTGACTGGATTGGGGCCTATCAGGCATGGCCGCAGCTGTGTGACAATGATTCTCTCTTTTCCCAGTCTACCAGATTTTCCTCTTTTCTGTCTTTCTTTCTAGTTTATTTTTATAGTCAGATATCCAATTAGGTAATCAGTAGCTTTTTCTATGTCTCAATTTCCTTCTGTAAAAGCTGTGCGAGAGGCTCCCTAATCCAGTGGGACAATCATTGTAAACAGCAACAGTGTTGCTCCCTAAAAATGAACTTATTTCCCCCATTTATTACATGTCATCATCGAATTTCCTGAATGTTCAGTTTTCTTGTGTCTAGGTTGTGTTTACACATTGATATTGTATTTGGTAATCTCTTGACTAGTTTAACGTTATAATATTTGCTAAAATAAATGGTTATATTATTATAATGACAAAGTGGAAGTTCGCTAATGGACTGTACTGTTTTATGTTCATTTGTTAGATTTTTTTTAAAAGTTATTTGTTCCCTTATTTAATTAGGATTAGGGGTCCAGTATTAGTATAAAGAGGACACTGTGTTAGTATTTAGTACCACATTGTAATGCCCTTAACAATCCAATATCCTATTGAATGGATTATACATTTTCCCTTATTTGGTTTTTTTGGCATTGAATGGGTTTATACATTTTCCCTTTTTACTGCTGTACTCATCACTTGATAGTTTTTTTTTACCATTGATTGTGATGATTTCTTATGAGATTTCAGAAACACCTGGGTTCTTTGGTGCTGACCTTGCAAACTTGGTTAATGTTGCTGCTCTAAAGGCTGCAATGGATGGTGCCAAAGCTGTGGCCATGGATGATTTAGAGTTTGAAGGTCAAGATATGATGGGAAGTGAATGCAAGTCAGCTGTAATCTGAGGACTCAAGAAAGATGAATGCTTTCCATGAGGGTGGTCATGCCTTATGACAAGATTTTTAAATCTGGAGAACAAATTAATACGATAGTCATCGTTGACAGATGGCATTGGCAACTGATAATATTTTTCTGACTATTTTAATACATAGTTTGAATAAAATTAATACTTATATTAAAATTTCGCATAAGGTGTTGATGGAATATATTGTTAACTGGTATACTTATTAAATTGTAGCATTAGGTATTGATAAATATATATTGTCTCAAGTAATGGTATTCAGAAACAGACTTTTCAAGAAGTCTGAAAGGGGAATATAAAGGGAAATTTTTAATAAAAGAAAAGGGAGAGACAATGAAGCATTGCCTAAGCAATATACTAGTACTATTCTGCCTCTTTGTCCCAATGATTCAATAGGATTGTGCATGCTTAATTGGAGCGTGCCCCCCCGCTATTAGGTTTGTCTTATGGTCATGGCAACAGATTCTAATTGGTCCTTATAACTTAGCTTGTAGCCATATGCTATCCACCGGTAAAAATAGCCAATAAAATTGTACTATTAAGTTTAACGGGAGACAATTTCTGAATCCACTCAAGGAACAATCATATGCATTGACTTTTCTCTAACCTTTTATCATTTTCTTATCAATATTCTACTATATCAAACACAAATCTATGGCACATGTTACTAAAAATGAAGGAAGGGAGTTATTAGAATGACGATTACTAATGTGGCCTCTTTATCTTTCTATGTTCCTATAAGGTTTTTGCTTAAGACCATCTTAATTTATTTTTTAACCAAGCTAGAGACATTCTGAAACATAAGGCTGGAGGACACATTCAAAGTTAGTACCTTTTCTTCCTCATTATTGTGTGTGCATCAGCGTAGCTAATAAAATGAGAAGTAACCATGTCCCTTTCTTAATTTGCATCTTCTTTGGTAAAGTAAAGCTTAATCCCAAGTTAAATACATTTTCAAAAATGTTAAATTATTTATCAAATAAATACATATTACTTTTTACAAAATTATGTATTTTTCCTTATATTATACCATATATCCCAAACTTTTATATTAAATCGTATTAATTAACTTGTTCTATCATCCTAAATCAAAGACTACCTTGTTCCTTAAGAGCCAATTTTACCACATCGTGTCACAGATTATTGAAGTTGACTCTTTAAACCATCCTAAATCAGGACTAGTGTACAGAAAAATTAAAAGTGTGGTTACATAAGGAATGAGATTTGTCTGATTCTTGCATTAACCATGGTACAAGTCAAGGGCAAGGGAAGTGGTCCTATGCAGTAGTACTGTATTTATTTAAATATAAAAGCAAGTACAATTCTGGCTTTCCCTTTTTCATTAAGTCCTGGCTGCTTAGGATTCCAAAGGATGGGGTCTGTGTTTTTGTGCCAAAGAAAGAATGAAAAGTTCATGGTCCATCTTCCTTATATTTTAAACTGGTGCAGCCTGAATAAGTACCAAACTTATTGAAGGAGACAAAACAGAACGTATTCTTATTCTATTCTTTACCTCAAGACAGTCCAATGGGAAGCATCTTCCCACAATTTTTTTTAACCTTCTCTTGCATGTCATGGTGCTTTAGTCAATGGAATCTTTTATCTAAGTTCTCCATATACAACCAATTAGCATGTCTTTGTCTAAAAACTTTACCATGCATTACATAACATTCAGCCAAACCCCATGTATCATGCTGCTAAATGACTATGTACATTATTCAGGAATTTTAAATTGACACTAAGATCATGGTGTGGAACAAAAGATTATTTAGGCTTTTAACTTGTAAGAATCTTCAATAAAAATAAAGGATGGGCTTTAGCTGTTCCAAGTCGAGAGGGATATTAGATTCCCCAGAACCAAGTCAGAAAAAAAAAAACAAATACTCTTTCAAATTTGAGCAAGGACGTGAAGCCATGAAGGGCAATCTGCAGGTTCAACCAGCGCCGGAGATGGCCCAGGCGAGGTCGCTTCACAGCGGCGCGACGGGAGTTCCTCACAGCGGAGAATGACACCGCGACACGAACTGATCGAGACAATGGAAGAGATGTGACAGAGGCACCGCACAGAGCTGATCGAGGAGGGTGGGGAACTCAGAGCCTCTGTGATTTGGGTTTAGGGATTGAAGATGATTAGGGTTCGTAACTTCGTGTAGCGATTTGGGAGGTTTGAATTGGAACTCAGATTTGATTTTTTAATTTGAATTTTACAACTGTAAAGAATTAAGTTGGTTTAATAACATTATTTTGATGTCTTTAATTATAATTTTAAAGCAGAGGTCAAAACAAAATTTTGAAATTTCAGGGTATTACATGTAAATTGAAATTATATAATTAACCGGTCATGTTACCTATTATAAAAGGTAAAAAATGATTGGGTACCGTACATGACCTACAAGGCTAGTGTATCGTAGAAGCCACCTTTTAGTTAAATTCAATAATACATTTTGGTTAACTACAGTGAATCAGGGCAATGGTGATTCACCGACTGAATCACCCAAATGACTCACTATTTCCGGTCATGTCACATATTCTATTAAAAATAAAATTTACCTACCAGTCCTCATATTATTTTAAAATACGATTGGTAGATCTATGACACGGTTTCGATGGATAGAGGAATGATTCTGGCAAGCCGGTAGTAACCGACGTCGATGGTTCTGAAGTTGTAAAGTTGGCCTAGTCCCGTCGAATTCTCGCCGGAGATGGAATTCCAGCTGATGAGAACTGGAGGTTCTTCAATTGGGGTAGGGATTGAGGATGGGATTGTAAATCTAGTGGGGAACAATGGTGAATTCATCAAGAGCATAGAGCTTGCCAATCACCGTGTCTATTTTTTCTGGTGAGTCCCGACGGAAAAATAAACACAAAAGAACAAACACATGGCTCAATCGATAACAAAATTTTATTGCCATCCCTCTGCAAGCCTCCACCGTGCACCATTCAAGATGTTGTATCTTCATGCCAAATGCCCCAGCGTGCTCCGTTTGTGCGTCCCTGGCCTCTGTCGCACTGTCATCTCCGCTAAATCTGCCCTATCCAGAAGCTGGATGTGGTGGCGCCACTCTTATCCCTGTTATCCTCATTACCCCACAAAAGTCTATCAAAACGCAGGCAAATATTAGGGGCAGAAATGGGGATAGTGGAAGGAAGAGAGGGTGACTAAAGAGAGGTAGTGAAAGGGAGTGCTTCACCCGTGCACCGGTTCTGGTGGCTGGTTTGTCGCTGGGCAAAGAGTTGAGGCATAGAAGAGGTTGCGGGAGGAGAAAGGGGAAGATGGATAGGGACAGAGAAGGAGATTTAGGTGTGGAATAGAGCGAGTGACAGATAAGCAAGGACTGCATAAGGTTTTATTACACAGAACGACCTTGTTGCTATTGCAACACCACACATTTTCTGGGATCAGCCATTGAAGAAAATTAAATTTTAAGCTATACGAAAAGATAAAAACAGGGAGGGGTGTGGGTATTCCAGGTGATGACAATCATGCCCATCATATCCATTTGGAATTTTCCTTCGTTCCGATGACTCCAAAAGAGATTGCAGCTAAAGGACCATACACGCAATTTCAAACGATTTAAGAACTATAAAAGCAATATTTTACTATTTTATTTTTACAAGTTACTAGTAAATAATCCTGCCCGTCCATTTATATCAACGGTAGTTAACGGTGATTTAAATGGTGAATCACCTATCAGGTGATTCATTATAGTCGAAGCCATACATTTTTAAGTAATTGTAGTACTAATTATTAAAATAAATAAAAATAATGAAAAAGATATATGAACAGACCATAATTTTTTCATTGGGGTCTGGAATAAAGTACTATGTTGAGTCCTTTTACAAGATTTTTTTATGATTTTATTCAGTCATTTTTCTTATATTTTTTACAAATTTTTAGATGCATTTATTGTCTTTTTTTCATCTTTACCCCTCATAATTATTGAACATTTATAATTTTTAGATTAGTTAATGTGGGGAATATAATAGAGTTTGACTTACACAAAAAGGATATCGAAAATACTTACAATAAGGGTAAATTTGGAAGTTGCATGATTTTTTTAAAACTAAAATATTAAAAATATTTTTTTAATTTTATTATCTAGCCCTAAAAGTAAAATTCAAATCAAATCAAAGAAAATTCCTTTTTATTCATATAAGATTTTTATTTTTTATCATGCAGATCTAAAAATCACATTCAAATAAAACACAATCTTCTTTAATTTTGAATAAAACTTTATGATCTCTAAATAAGTACAAATAATTAATATAAAGAATATATAGAAAAGGAAATGAGGACTCAATACAAGTAGGGAAAGAATTATAAAGAGGTAATACTATTAAATTTACAAAATATTTTGGAGGGGCCGAATTAAAAATTAATAAAATATTTCATGTGAGATCTATACAATTGGTAAAAAATTAAAAAAAATTGTCCTTTCTTGTTTTAATCTGCGATTAGGAGCGATCCCAAGTGGGCTCTTTATTTGTTCATAGGTTGTAATAGTAGGAAATCACCGTGATGAAACATTATTTCCATTTTCACTTATTTTTTTTATAAAGTTTATAACAGATTATATAAATTGTAAAAATTAAATTTAAAATGTTCTATATATATATGTATGTATGTATAAGTTTAGGGTTTTTTTCAATGTGTATATAATTATGATGAAATATTTAGTAGAAAAATAATGAAATTTTGAAAATAAATTCTTTTATGGAAAAATTTGGGAAAAAACACTTTTGGTAACCATTTGGGGATTAATGTTTAGTGTGAAGGTTGGGTCATTTCATGGTCGATTGGGTATGGTGAATCTATTTCATGTGCAATAAAAAAAAAGGAGGAATATACACGCGCAGGAGTTGAGTAGAGAAAAGAAAGAGAACAATGTAGTTTTATTTAGGGGTGTTCGTGGTTTGGTTTGAATCGGTTTTACGGTAAAAAAATATCTGATCCGATCATTACGGTTTTATCATTTCATCATCCGATTGATTTTGATATTTTTTCAAATCCGATCCAATTTAAATTGTATTGGATTGAATCGTTTTTTAAAGAGGCAATAAATATATAGATAAAAGTAATAAATTTATAATAATAAACATTTTTTATTGGAACATATATTTATTAAAAATATAAAATTATATAAAAAGAATGACATGAGACATGAAACTAAAACTAATTTTAAATTGATGTATTTATAAAAATATTAACATTATGTTAGATATTAGATGATAAAGTTATAAAAAGTATATTAGTATAAGTAATTTTATAAATATATATGTAGGAGGTTATAATACAACACGGTGTAAGTTACACCAAGTGTTACACCGCTGAATAATTTTTTAACGGATCATTGTATTAAATAGTCCACCGTTGGATTGAAAGTTACTATCATATAGATCATACATATAGATTTTTCTATTAATCCGAAATTATTTGATATGTCATTGAGATGTCTCAAGATTAACGTTATATATACATTTGAAATATATGAAAAATCCAACCATTTGATTATCAAGTTATTAGTGTCAAAATTTTACGAAAATTGGCACATATAATCATGATGAAGAACAAACATAATTCAACGGTTGGATTACTAAAAAACATATTCGATTTGTAGTTATTAGCGGTGTAACACTTGGTGTAACTTACACCGGTGTAATTATAACCCTCCTCATATATGTATACAAGTATAAATAATAATTATTTTTAAAATAATAAGAGTCAGGATCTGTTGACACCAGGTGTCAAACTTTATGAGTTACACCTCTTAATAACTTTTTGAAAAATGTGAATTTGACCAATCCAACCGTTGAATTGAAAGTTCTTATAAAGTAGATCAAGCCTATAAAATTTCATAAAATCGAAAATTAATTGATACTTCATCAAACTAATTTATTTTAACGTATAATATGTTTTTAAAATAAAAGTAAAAGTCTACTATTAGATAATATACCTACGAATGTCCAATTATCTGAAATTTGATATACATGATCATGAAGGTAATATAATGTGATTCAACGGTTGGATTGATCAAATTCACATTTTTCAAAAAGTTATTAAGAGGTGTAACTCATAAAATTTGACACCTGGTGTCAACGGATCTTGACTCAAATAATAATATATGTATATATAAGTTCGGTTTGGATTGATGATTGGATCGGTTTTAAACATAGATTCGAATCCCAATCCAATCCAATGAATATTATTTTGTTTTGTGGTTTTTGAATTTCTGGATTTGGTTCAATTCGATTCGGTTTTCAGTTCGGTTTATGCAGTTATATTAGATTGTATTTTAGATCTATGTTAAAAAACTGATCCAATCCAATCCAAATCGAACTTATAATCAACTTTTTATATAGATATATATAATTATTATATATATATATATTTTGAGACCTTACATTGGAGAGTAAGACACTCACTCACACTACTCTCACTCAATGATTTTTATAATTCTCTCGCTTCTCTTATTGGAGAGTGAATTCTACACACTACGTGTGAGAGTGAGACTCTCTCTCAATCCTTAATACTAATATTCTCTCTCGCTATTGAATTTTTAAATGCTAATTAAATTTGAAATTATTAAGATTTAAAATCCTGTCATATTCATTTTTTTATTTCAATCCTTATTTTAATATAAATCTTTATTTTCATCATTTATGATTTTTATTAATTTAAATATATCTTATTATCAAATAATAATGAAAATTAGATTTCAATAATAAAATATATCAATATTTGTTATGAATAATTAGATTATTAATTTGATTTGATATAACTATCTATTCCTTTAATAGAATGAATGATCTTGAAAATATATTGTATAATTGTATGTTACCTCCGTAAAAAAAAATATAATTATATGTTACTTAGTTTCCTTATTAACTTTCATTTATTCTACAAATACCTCTTATGTGAATAAAAATTAAAATAAGACACGACAAGTCTTGGTCTCTTCAACTCTTATCTTACTATATACTCTCAACTTTTATATATATATATATATATATATATATATATTCTAGCATTATTTTCATGATACTATTATAATTTAAAATTGAATAATTATCTAAAACTATCCTATTTTTATTTAAAGACATTAATTTATTATAAACTTAATTTAATTATATAAAATATATTTATGGGTTAATATACTAGTAACATATATTATGAATTACTTATACTAATATACTTTTATGATTTTATTATCTAAATCATGTTAATATTTCTATAAATATATCGATTTAAATCTAGTTTTAAAATAGTTGCTATGTCTTATTTCCTTCTTTTTAATATAATTTTATATTTGTTTTAATAAGTATAAGTACTAATAAAAAAAATGTTTCTATTATTTCATATATTTTTTTACTTTTATTTAATATTTATTGTCTCTTTACGAAATTGAAATCTATCCGATCCAATCCAATTTAAATTTAATCAAATTTTAAAAAAATATCAACGGATTATTAAATAAAAAATCACAATATGAATTTGCTCGAAAACGAATCCAAATCCAACCGCAACCTTAGCTACGCCCGCCCGCCGATATTCAAATCAGGTGTCTATCTAAGGATACTTAATTCAATCTTAAACAAACATTAACACCCAACGTAATCTTCTAATTGTTACATTAAAATAACTTTCTGATTCTCAAATCACCATATCTATCCTGTAATTTTAATTGAATTTAAGATAACTCTATCTGTTTCCTCTTTTTCAATATACATATACATCTTGCTTCAACTAAGGATTCTGTGTGTCAAACACTCCGCGTGATGATGGAGGAGGCAACTAAGGATTGTATCTCCAAGTTTCCATTAGAAGTCATTCATGAGATTCTCTGTCGACTTACCATACAAGATGTTGTGTAGAAAGCAGTTGTCTATCTAAGGCATGGAAAAGCTCTTGTGCTTCTCTTCCTTGGATAAACCTAGATTCTCGTTCTCTTAGTTATGACCTCTTGAAAGATGTCATCAAAGAAAAAGTGGAGAGCATGAGCCTCCACAAGGAACATTTGGTTATGCACAAATGAGGCTACATTTGGATTACAATTTTGTACAACTAGCCAAGAGGATATTGAAAGTTGCATCAGACTAGTTTCAGAGACTCGTACTATCAAAGAGATCGATTTCCAAATCATAAACCTGATAATCCCTTTATGGAAGGTACAATTTTTCATCATATCTATAGAGCTGAGACCTTAACTATGTTGAGGTTAAGTGGTCTGAGATTTTCACAGCCCGTTGGGGATATGATCTTGCCAACCTTCGGATTCTAAGATTAGAAGGTGTGGAGTAGACTTACGGAATATTGACAATATTAATTGGTTCTTTACTAGTTGCCCATGATAATAGAAATTAAGCTTGTAAATTGCCATAGTATAAAGCATTTGAATGTGTTTGGTCTTAATCACCTTGAAAAGTTAGAGATTTTTTGTCAAAGCTTAAGAGGGTTGAAATCCAAGCACCAAGTCTACAGAAGCTTGTGTTTCCGAGTATAGGAGAACTAGGTTTGAGGAATTTTTATGGATTTGAGAATAGATTGGAAACTGTGAAGCCTTAAGGGAATTAACATTGTGCAATTCCACCATTAGAGGAAAAGACTTCAGTACTATGTTTTCTAAATGCTCAATGTAGAGTCTTTGGTACTTGACCGGTGTGTGCATTTTATAAGATAAAAATTGCAAGTCAGAGGCTAAGGAAACTTGTTTGAGAAGATGTTTTCATCTTATTATTACGGACATTGAAGCTCCAAATTTGACTTCATTCAACTTTTGCAATTACCTAACCATCGATACTTTGAATTCGGATGATATGGGTGATCCTTTCAAACACAAACCAAGGAGGAAATCATCCATCATCAAGAATGTATGCTTGATCTTAACTCAATGCTTTGGACAAAAAATATATGGATATCTCTTTGGTTTGATAAATTTAAGGACACTGAAGGCCAAAAGATGGTTATCTACCCAAAGGTAAATTTACCCACAGCCAATTCTTTCTTTTTTGAATTGTTTGAATCATTATTGTTCATCTCATTGATGTTTGTTTTTCCCTCTGGTTTCAGAATAAAAGGTATGATGTTGTTGTATTAGAAGATTGGAGTGCAATGGCAGAACTTTCATTTATGACTAAGATAATTGAAGAAGCTAAAAGAACAACCATTACAACTATGAGTTTTCATGATCTAGCTGATTACATCTTTGGGGACAAATCAAAGAGTGACATGGTGAAAATTTTAGCAATCTCATCCACTGATGAAAGCAAATTATACGAGGTATCACCATTCCTCCTTCAATGCCTTTTGTTAGTAGTTTCTTAGGCATATAATTAACTTCATAAGCTTTCTTCTTTTCAAATTTACATTTAAAAGTTACCTTCATAGTAATTGTTGTGAAAAAAAAAATTCAATAGATAGATAAATGATGCAACAATTATGTTGGATACTAATTATGTATTTTTTAACGGTTGGGATTCTTTTTTGCTTACCTTTTTTGTACCTTTAAAAGAAAGGTTCTTATTTTGTTGCATTAATATATCAAGTTTGACATTATTGATTTGAAAATCAGTTAGTAAACACCTTTGAAGTTGTTAAGTCTTTGCCTGCAGGTGCTAAAGGAAAAGTCATATATTTCAAGTAGGGAGCAATACTTTGCTACAGTCACTGACAAAATAGAAGTGGAGGCATCTTGTCCAGCACAGGTCCTATGCTCTCCATTTGCAACTCCTATAAATCTCTCAATGAGACAGAGTGATCACTGCACCTATGAAAGCAATTTCGTTGCACATTAATTGTTTTGTTTGGTGACATGTTACTCCATGTTACTAGAATTAAAGTAGATATTGCCAGTAGGTTTAAAAAAATAGATATACAGATAGTATGTGTGGTGACAAGACTTATTCAGTTACATGGAAAGAATTATTTATTTATGAATGTGATATAATTTTTTATTAGTTTTTTTGTTAGATGTTATCTATTTTCATCTTAAATAGTATAAACTTATCCTTCAAAGCACTATCTACGAACTCGTGTTAGTTTGAGGGGATTGAGTTTTTCCATTAGACCGGGTTCGTGAATTCGATTAGAGGAAAAAATTATTTAATCTAAAAAGTATATTTCTTTTAAAATGTGACGTATATATTTTATTTTAATTTTTAAAATTAAATAAAATATTTATTCTCAATACGATAATAATACATGAATACCTCAACTTCCAAATATTTATTTAAATTCTTCATCTCTCTTATCTTTTCTATTACATTAAATCTTTTATTATATTTTTTTCTATTTTCTTTTTATATCCGTCTAGGTATAGACACTCTACCATCTATTAATATAACTTGAAAAATAGTAAAATTGAAGTTATAAAATTAAAATGAAATCTCTTTCGTTAAAATATGAGATTCTCAGTACATTCACTTTTTTAGTTAATACTTCTGTTGTTGAGATTCTTCCCTCTTCCCACAACTTTTCTCTCATATTTTGCTGTTGTTTGCGGATGGCCTATTAGCTTTATAGTTTTAGCTTATCCAATTAATGAAACTCGTGAAAGTATTTGAGATTGATAAAGTAAAAAGAAAGAGAAGTAAATAATTAATCCATGGTTTGGGCGTCTCGTGCGATTATTCTAAAATGATGTTATGATTATCTTGAGCATTTATATTTATATATAAAGGGAATTTTTTTTTTTTTAGTTTCTACTTTTTTAGACAATAATACCCCTGATTCGTGCCCCATTCCGATATACTGAATTTTGGTTTTTTTAATGATAACTTTTTAACAAATCCTGATTTTTTTTTCAATTCAAATTCAAATCTTGATTGATTATATTTTTTTCTATTCTAATTTTAATCCATGTTTCTTAATTTAAATTTGAAATATTATCCTTATCATTTAAAATGAATTTTTTAAGTAATTTTGAAAAGTGTAGATTTAATTCAAATTTAAATCATTCTTTAAATTTGGAGGATATACTGAATTCTGGTTTTTTTAATGATAATTTTTTTAACACTAATCCTTATTTTTACAATTCAAATTCAATCCAGATTGATTCTATTTTTTCTATTCTAATTTTAATCCCTATTTCTTAATTTAAATTTAAAATATTATCCTTTTCATTCAAGTCGTGAATTTTTAATATTCTTTTATAAAATTTTTAAGAGAAAGACATTGAAGGAAAATGATTTATAAATACTGAGAAGATCAACATAGATATTGCAGCAGAGATCAACAGAAAGAGGGTGCAGCAGCAGAATTAACGCTTTGAAGAAATTACATACAAGAGGTTGTGTGATGCGAAAAAATAGAACGTGGAGATCAACAAAGATAAGGTTACAAGTAAAAGGATCTGAAATTTAAAAATTAGCAAGAGCATAATCTTCATGTCCTATTTTGTTTTCCATGTTTCTTATATCTGTTCTACTTATTTTCATTTTTTATTCTCAAATGTTGAGTTTGTATGAATGAGATTGATTAATCTCATGAATTTTCTTCAAATAGTTAATTATTTGATGATTTAGTACATTGTAATATAATCAAAATAGTATTGATACGAGCAAAATAGAGTGTGAGTGAGATCAATGTGATTACATTTTTAATTATAATATTGAAGTATAAATTATTAATAAATAAAATAAATTATTTTGTAGACTACAGATTATTATAAAATAGGATTAGATTTAAATTTTTGTACAAATACGGTGAAGATTTTTAGTTATTTCAAATAGGACTGTATTTAATTGAAATAGATGAATATAGATTATATTTAATTGAAATATATTAAATATTTGAAAGAGATAATATAATAGTCATATCTTTATTTAAGAAGAATGTAATATAATTATTATTTTTTATTAAAATAAATTAGGATTACATTTAAATTTAATATAAGAATATATTTAAAATGCATGCAAATTGAATAAAAATTGTTATACTCTTATTTTTTTATAGATTACCGGGAATGAATTTCAAGAGAAATTGATTTGCATCTAAATTTACAACGAATCGTATCCCTAATTTGAGTTTGCACAAATAATATATAATGAAATATTTGCTTAGCACTATTAATTTTTTGTACGGATACAATGAAAATTTTTAGTTATTTCAAATAGGACTGTATTTAATTGAAATAGATGAATATATGATTATATTGAATTGAAATGCATTAAATATTTTAAAAAGATAATGTAATAGTCATATCTTTATTAAGAAGAAGGTAATATAATTTATTATTTTTTATTAAAATAAATTAGTATTACATTTAAATTTATATAAGAATATATTTAAAATGCATACAAATTGAATAAAATTTGTTATACTCTTATTTTTTATAGGTTGTCGGGAATGAATTTCAAGAGAAATTGATTTGCATCTTAAATTTACAATGATTCATATCCTTAATTTAATTTGCTATTTTATTTTAATGAAATATTTTTATAGATTAACTATGAATATTAACATAGTAAATTTTTCATTTAATGCATGGAGGAAAAAATGTTTCTGGAATTTATTCACTGTTTGGGTCTCCCAATTAAAGAAGAGACAGTGTTGACAAAATAATAAGAATTGTAAATAAACAATACTACTTTATATTGTCTTAAATGTAGAGATATCATTCATTCTTTTAATTTAATTTTTATATTTATTTAACTATTGAAATAAGTTGTATTTATTTACCTTTAAATATATACAAACTACATTTTCATTTTATATTGTGATTAATTTAGTTTAATTTAGAATGTTGAATATAATTTTAATTTATTCATATAAATTAATGAGTTTAATATATATACACTGTCAGTGTAAAGAAATTTTACACATACATCCAGAGGTGTCCTGCCACATCATTTAATGAATGTGACACCTCATGTGTTATTAAATTCATTAAATAATGTGGCAGCACATCATTGGATATTGTTGAAGCCTTAATGGCTATGGCTCAGGCAGTAGGCAACTTGAACCAGCATCATCAAGAGGTGGACTGGCTTGCTCAGTTCCCGAGGAACCATCCACCTACCTTCCGTGGAGGTTACGACCCGGATGATGCTGCTGATTGGATCTTTGAGATAGAGAAGATATTTCAAGCTATGGAATGCCCGTTGGTGCAGAAGGTGACGTTGGCTGCTTTCATGCTGTCTGGAGATGTCGGATTTTGGTGGCAAAGTACCTACCGGAGAATGATTGAAGAAGGCGCCCAAATGAGCTGGGAGAACTTCAAGAGACTATTTTTGGAGAAATATTTTCCTCACGACATCCGTAACAAGAAGCAGATAGAATTTCTTGAACTGAAACAAGGAGATGGCACTGTGGCGAACTATGTACCTAAGTTTGAAGCACTGGTTCGATTTTGTCCTACATATGAGGGAGCCAATAATGAAGAGGCGAAATGTGTGAAGTTTATCAGTGGTCTCCGTCCTGAAATCAAGCAGGTCTTCAACTATCAAGGTGATCGAGGCCGTACTCAACCAAATAAAATGAATTAAAGTGCAGTAGGTTGATTAACCCAAAGTCGTCTCTCTCAAGGAATCCAATTACAAATTCAGAAATTCAATTTCACAGCAACTCACACACACATTCAGGGGATTTTGTTTGTTCATGACAGTTTCCAATTTCAAAAACAGAATTCGAAATTCCTAATTCAATTCACAAAAACAGATTGATTCACAAGCTCATTCGCATTTGGATGTCTCACGATTCAGAGATTTATTTCAATTTCCTTAGCAAATCTGAATTAATCAATGAAGCATCAATCAATTCTTAACAATCTCATACAAAGATTAAGCAAATTTGTATCAAGAACCTAATCCCTAACCTATTGAATTAAGCAAACAGTAGATACATTTTAGGATTAAGCAAACTAAAATGTGAATTTCAGATCATGAATAAAAAACCGAATTCAATAAGCATTCATCCAATTCAAGATTCAATAACCTAGAATTCTAGAGATTAGGAGAAGAAGAATTTGCACAGAAAATTAAAATTCAAAATTCAATTAAAGAACCTCAACATCCAATGCTCATGATACTTGAGAATCAATCCTCAATGCTCAGCCTTCCATGGAGGAAGTGGAGAATCTGAAAATACAAGAAGAAGAGGAAGAAGGAGCAAATTGAACAAGAAGAGAGAAAAAGAGGGAAAGTGGAGAGTCTTTTTTCTAAAATCTGAAAAATGAATGTAAAGTGTTCAAACTACTCAGACACACCTATTTATAGAGCCTAAATCACTAACAATCTGATTAGGCCTTAATTGGGCCGAAATTAATTAAAACAGGCCCACAAACTAATTACAAAACTAATCAAATTCGGACTTGTGTCAGACAGCAACAGTAGGCGATTTTCAAACAGCAACTGCTCCTAATTCATGGTAATATGGTCATAGATATCAAATTAAAGCCCCGGAAGTTAGCTTTCCAATGCCACTGGAATCTCTCAAATCGGACACCTATAGCTCCAGATATCATCAAAACAAGACAGGTAGGTCAGTAGGCTTAAAAATCCGAATTTAAACAACATTCACAATTAAAGCCCAATTAAGCCCAATTTGGTAAATTCCAATTAAAACAGTGGATTTAATAACAATTATAGTCCAAGCAAGCTAAGATTAATTATGCAAAGTGTGAATAAAAATGTGTTCATCAAATTCCCCCACACTTGCCCTTTTGCACTCCGGGCAAAACACCACATGAAGCTAAAAATCAATTAGGGAGCACAATGCAAATACAAGTGGCAATTAACAAGAGATCCAAGGAATGCATAGGAGTAGGCATAATACATCATCAAAGGAGTCATGGAGTCAAGAAAATTATGAATGGAATTCCCTACAATTTAGCAAACAAGAGGGTGAATCAAATCAAAGGGGTGAATCAAAAGTGATAGAATCCTCACAAGACAAACTCTCCAACTCTCAAGTGTTTAGGCTTGTGTATATACACTCAAAGCACTCATGAAAGCAAGCACTACCATAGGCTTGGCAAGACTCTAATATCCACAACAATTGAAACACATGCAAGCAAAGATCAAGAGGACTTCAAATAGGATGTAATGGGGCCAAGGTAAAGGTAGGGAAAATGAAGGATAAGAAGTTAAAAACCAAAGAGAATAGAGGAGCAATGGGGAATAAATCCAAGAAGAAATGCAAGTAGCATACATCTCAAGAATACAATTAAACTCCTCTTTTCTACCTTTTGATTTTTGCTATTTCAAGAACACTTTATTTCTTTGCTCTTTTTTTTAACACTTTTCTTTTGAGCTTTTTTTTTTTATTTTTTTTTTTACTTTTCTTTTTTTCCTTTTTCATTTTTTTTCTTTGTAACTAGCCAAAGGTCAACAATATGATATCCACAAGAGGAGATAGATAAGAAATTCAAGCACACCCCCACACTCATTCAAGAGCCTATTCCCAAAACAATTCCAAAGCTCCTTTATCCTCTAAGGCAAGGACAATCATGGTTTTTCACTTTCAAGGCTTGTAATGAGCTTTCAAAAACAAGAAATGGGATCCATAGGCTCAAAGGGGCTAGCAAGTGGAAAATCATCAAGGTAAGCTAATATGGCTAGTAGCTCAATTATCAACAAAAATGCCTCAATCATCTCAATACATGCATGTGAACAAAGTTGAAAATCAAAGAGTCAAGCCAAGTTCTAGAGCACAAGCAAACAAGAGTGAAATCACACAAGAAAAAGAGAGAATGGCATAGAATGGTCCATCCATCAATAAGGCTCAAAATCTCACCAAGGACAACTCTATCACAAAATATTCAACCCAATAATCATCAAAACCAACTTATTCACTAAATTATAAGGAATCCAAACAACATAAATCAAGAAACCAATTGTCCAAATATGATGAAAATGCCACTACCAACACAAATCCTAAAAATCCAATGAAAAACATGCCAAATGTATTTTTTTCCTACTGTCAAAAATTCTGTTTTTGCTGTAAAATTCAGATAACTGTCAAAATTCTGCTGTAAAATGAAATTCTGTGAAAAACTGCTGTAAAAAAAATTCTGCTGTAAACACATCAATAAAAACGTACAGCAGCTACAGTAATGCAAAAACAGCAACAGCAACAGCAAAACAGCAAAACAGACAGATTATAATTTCAGACAGCAAAACAGTAACAGCAGCTAGAATAGCTATGAAAATGCTGACAGCAACTCAAAAACAGCAAATTTCCTATGGAAAACACCAAAAATACAGTAAAACAACATTTTTTTTTTTTTTGAACAGTAAAACAGCAAACAATTTTTTTTTTAACAATCCTAAAAATTACTAACACACAAACATATAATCCTAACCACATACTAATTCCTAAAATCAATCCTAAAGTCCTAAAACTACAAATCTCCTCCCCCACACTTAAATCACACATTGTCCTCAATGGAAAAATAATCAATTATAGAAAAAGGACATAATGCAATAAAATAGTGGGGAAAGAGACTCCCTCATCAAGGTGGAAAAATTTGCACTTGAGGGAATGTGGGAAGCTCCAAGCTCATCTCCTCAACCGTCTCCTCAACCAAAGCGGGACTCTCATGAAATAGCTTGAGACGGTGGCCATTGACCTTGAAGGTCTTGTTGGTGGACTCACTCTTCAACTCTACAACACCATAAGGATAAACATGAGTGACAATAAAAGGTCCAATCCAACGAGAACGAAGCTTACCAGGCATGAGCTTAAGTCTAGAATTAAACAACAACACCTTTTGGCCTACTACAAACTCTTTTCTAGCAATACATTGATCATGAAATTTCTTAGTCTTCTCCTTGTAGAACTTAGAGTTCTCATAGGCCTCCAGGCGGATCTCATCAAGCTCCTGCAGCTGAAGCTTCCTCTGCTCTCCTGCCTGGTCACAATCCAAATTGCAAGCCCTAACTGCCCAGTATGCCCGATGCTCAATCTCCACAGGTAAGTGGCACGCCTTACCAAAAACAACTCTAAAGGGAGACATCCCAAGAGGTGCTTTGTAGGCGGTCCTATGAGCCCAGAGAGCATCATGAAGGCGGCCTCCAATCCTTCCTGTTAGGCTGCACCATCTTCTCCAGAATCCTCTTGATCTCTCTGTTGGAGATCTCAGCCTGTCCATTAGTCTGGGGGTGGTATGGTGTAGAAACTCTATGCACCACCCCATACTTCTTCAGCAAAGCCTCCATGGACCGGTTACAGAAGTGGGTCCCCTGATCACTAACAATGGCTCGAGGCACTCCAAACCTGCAAAAGATGTGAGACCTGACAAAATCCACAACAACTCGAGCATCATTAGTCCTTGTGGCTATAGCCTCCACCCACTTGGAGACATAGTCCACAGCAAGAATATATATATAAAACCAAAAGAAACAGGAAATGGACCCATAAAATCAATACCCCACACATCAAAAATCTCACAAAACAACATAGGCTGCTGGGGCATCTGCTGCCTGCTAGAAATGGCCGCTCCTGCTCTCTGACACTGCTCGCATGTAGAGGAGACTCTCCAGGCGTCTCTGAAAATCGTAGGCCAATAAATCCACAATCCAGCATTTCGTCCTGTCCTCTGGGGTCCAAGATGTCCTCCAACAGGTGAGGAATGACAGAACTGAAGTACAGACTGGATCTCCTGATCTGGAATGCACCTACGGATAACCTGGTCACTGCAAAAACGCCATAAATAAGGGTCATCCCATACATAATACTTGGCATCACTCTTAAGTCTATCTCTCTGAGCCCTAGATGCCAAGGGTGGAAAAACAGATGCAACAAGATAATTAACAATATCAGCAAACCAAGGGGTAAGGGGAGGGGAATGGGAATCAAGCAAAGCCATAAGCTGCTCATCCGGGAAGTCATCCCGAATAGGAAACACATCCTCCGCTCTCTCAATGCGGCTCAAATGGTCTGCTACCAGATTATGCGCACCACTCCTATCCTGGATGTCCAAATCAAACTCCTGAAGCAGTAGCATCCACCTGATCAACCTGGGTTTGGAATCTGTCTTTTTCAAAAGGAACTTAAGAGCAGCATGATCAGTAAAAACCACTACCCTAGAGCCTAGCAAATATGATCTAAACTTATCCAATGCAAAAACAATTGCTAACAGCTCTTTCTCAGTGGTAGTGTAATTTACCTGTGCTGCATCCAAAGTCCTAGATGCATAATATATCACATGAGACAGCTTACCAACCCTCTGTGCCAAAACAGCTCCCAAGGCGTAGTTTGATGCATCACACATCAACTCGAACGGAAGCGTCCAATCCGGTGGCTGAATAATGGGAGTGGTGGTGAGAGCTCTCTTGAGGCGATCAAATGCCTCTCTGCACCGCTCTCCAAACTCAAAGCTGACATCCTTCTGTAGCAAGTTGGACAGCGGAAGGGCTATCCGACTGAAGTCCTGAATGATGACCTGCGCTGATAGAAACATGCATGTCCAAGAAAGACTCGAACCTTTCGCACGACAAGAGGGGTAAAGCAAGTGTTTAAATAAATCTAATTTTGCAGGGATCTACCTCTATGCCCTTCCTAGAGATAATATGGCCTAAGACTGTACCATGCTCTACCATAAAATGACACTTTTCATAATTCAGAACAAGGTTAGTCTCTATGCACCTATCAAGCACTCTAGTCAAGCTATCCAAACATGCATCAAATGAGGAGCCATATACGCTAAAATCATCCATGAAAACCTCTATGTAATGCTCAAGTAAATCAACAACTATACTCATCATGCATCTCTGGAAAGTACCAGGAGCATTGCATAGACCAAAAGGCATCCTCCTATTAGCAAAGGTAACAAAAAGGACAGGTAATATAGTCTTATGTTGCGTCCTCTGGTGCAATACAAATCTGAAAATAACCAGAGAAACCATCTAAGAAACAATAATGTGATTTACCTGCCAGGCGTTCCAGCATCTGATCAATGAAAGGAAGTGGGAAGTGATCCTTCCTGGTCGCCTGGTTGAGCCTCCTGTAGTCGATTGCAGACTCTCCAGCTGTTCTGCACCCCTAGTAGGAATCAACTCATCCTTCTCATTCTTTCACAACGGTAATCCCAGATTTCTTCGGTACCACCTGTACCGTGCTCACCCAAGTGCTGTCTGAAATGGGATATATGATACCCGGCCTGTAGCAGCTTGGTGACCTCCTTCTTGACCACGTCAAGAATTCTGGGGATTCAGCCTTCTCTGAGGCTGCCTCACAGGTTTAACCCATCCTCCAACCGAATCCGATGCATACAAAGGGAGGGGCTAATACTCGGCATATCTGCCAAGTCTAACCTAGAGGCTCTCATGTGCTCTCTATCACATGCAACAACCTCTGCTCCTAATCAGCTGAGAGAACAGTAGAAATGATCACTGTGAAGCTTCTTGCTCATCCTCCAAATATGCATACTTGAGGTGAGAGGGAAATGGCTTCAGCTCCACTGATGGGGGCTGGAAATAGAAGGTAACAATTGGGTACTGGTAGAAACCTCTGCAACCTGCAAATCAATCAAGTCAGATGTATCTGTAAATTGTTGTAATCAAGCCACTGCATTCTGACTCAATTGACTGAACGGGTGCATCGATACCAGAATCTGTAGGAAAATCAGAACAATCAACACAATCAACAATATCAACAGATATGAACTCATCTATCTCAGCACACATACTACACACGGATGAATCAAAACATAAATCACAAGTGTAGACATCACTGAAATCTAAAAAGTCCGAAAAGTCCAAATGTCCTACAAACTCAGAGAAACTATCATCTACAAGTTCAGCAAGCATATCAATATGGAATACAGAATGATCCTCAACAGGATGCTCATGGCATCTAAAATATTAAACTGAACCACATTGTCTCCAAACTCCATGGTAAGTGTGCCTGCATGAACATCAATCTTAGTCCGAGCTGTCTTCGGGAAGGGCCTTGCCCAAGATGATAGGGGCTGCACCAGTGAGTGAATCTCCTCCCTCCATATCCAATATGTAAAAGTCAGCAGGGAAGATGAGGTCATTCACTCAAACCAGCACATCCTCAATAAGGCCTGTAGGGTGGGCAGTGCTCCTGTTTGCCAATTGATGACAACACATGTAGCCTATAAAGGACCAAGAGACAAAGAGGTGAAAATAGATAAAGGCATAACATTAATAGATGCTCCTAAATCAAGCATAGCATTATCAAACTTGTTACTGCCTATAACACAAGGAATAGTAAATGTCCCCGGGTCTTTGCATTTTTCTGGAATGGGAGTCATAGGTCTCTCAATGAGTGCAGAGACATTCCTTCCCATTCTAATCCTCTCATTGCCCTTTAGCCGCCTCCTATGGGTGCACAGATCCTTCAAGAACTTGGCATATCTCGGAATTTGCTTTATGGCCTCAAGTAGAGTTATATTCACCTCTACTTCCTGAAAGTCTCCAAGATCTCCTTGTCAGCCTCTTCCATCTTTTTACTCTTCTGCACAGCTCTCTGAGGGAATGGAAGAGGAATAGAAGGTTGCTCACTGCATGGGGAACTGGGGCTGCTCAAAGGACTAAGAATAGCTCTCTCCTGCGCAGGATCCTCTACAGCTGTATGAATCTCATGTTCTTGCTCAGATCGTTGCCTATCAGGTACTTGCACACTCTTAACCCGACCTCAAATTGATTGCACTAACATTCTTCGGGTTGACAACTGTTTGAGCAGGAAGCTTATCTGAACCCTGAGACTGCAGCTGATTAAGAGTAGTAGCCATCTGGCCTATCTGATTCTCCAGGCTCTGAATAGTTGCCTCTGTCCTCTGCTGGAAATTCATATTATTGACCGCCATCTGCCTCAGTAATTCTTCCAAGGAAGGTTCACTCTTGGAAGGTGCAGCAGTAGGTGGTGTAGGCTGGTGTTGCTGCTGCTGCTGTACATCTAGAGGCTGGTAAGGTCTACTAGGCCCAGCAGCATGAGACTGATAAGGCAATAAGGCTGCTGTGACTGCTGCTGAGAATTCTCCCATCTCAATTTGGATGATTCCAACCCGGATTGTACCTGTTGGAAGAAAGATCCTGATTATACTGTTGCTACTGAGGGGGTCTGCTAGAACCATAAATATTTGCTGCATAAGCCTGAGGAGGAAAAGCACCATCTCCTTCAGGCTCATGTAATCTTATTCTGTGTTTAATTCCCAACTTCTGCGCTTGTGCCGGAGTTATAGGCTAGTGTCTGTGATTAACATTACGACTAGGATTGAGTTTGGGGGAGCGGATACTGAAGAAACTCAAACTCTGAGTGAATAAGAATACTCGGTAACCAGTGCCTGAAACATGGGCGTAGCTAATGATTGATGGGTAGTGACAGTATCCTAATGAAGGGCGTCTAAAGGATAAGCGTGGTTTACCGATAGTAAAGGTCAGTTGATAGTAATCCCAGTGCCTGAAACATGGGCGTTGCTAGTGATTGATGGGTAGTGACAGTATTCTAATGAAGGGCGTCTAAAGGACAAGCATGGTTTGTCAATGAGTCCTTTAACAAACGGAATAATAAGAGTAAAATAAGCCAAGGGTAATTTGTCGCCTGGGAGAGCCCGCATGGATTATCTTTGAGTGGTAAGGCTGCTGGTAACTCGAGGTCTTAGCAATTTAGTTTGTCTACAGTATTATAGATCAAAGCCATAAATAATAAATAGTTTTTACATACACGAAGGGTGCGATGACGCGAAGTTCAATCCTAATCCAAGTAAAGTGTCTCCAATTCTTCCTTTATATTTCATTTGATTATTAATCTGCAATTTATATTTTCCGCACAAAATATTCTCAAAAATCTGTTGTTTTCTCTTGATAAATAGATCACGACTATACACGAGTTAGCTGTTCCATGTGGATACGATATCTTACTTACTATTATACTACTAGATTTTTGGTTCGCTTGCCAGAAACCCATCACTACTCAGGCTGAAGATCTTTTAAAGTCTCAGGCTATGAGCACAAATCCACTATCAAGTGGGGGCATACAGGTTGCAAACACAACTGTTAGGCCTCCCCCATATGGTCTTCCCTTCGATTTTGTTCCTTCTGTTCAAGGAACGATACCAGCCACGTACGCAAGTACAATGACACCTGTGTTCAATCACACTAGTTCTTCGAACTTAGGCGTTTTTGGAACTGGTATTTCTGGATTTAATTCTGGACAGATTTCGAATTCTTTGACAAAATACTGCTTTGAATTCGATTAGGCAACAAGTGGATGAAAGTAACCATGAAATGGTTAACATGTTGTCTACTCAATTGACAACGGTTATAAATCCGCTCATTGAAAACACTAATCAAAATTATAATACATTGGCTAGGCTTGGCTAGGATTGCTGATGTATTCGAGGCTCCCCCAGTTCTTGAAAACCAGCAAGAAAGTTTTCAAACTTAATTAAAAATTTTCACAACAAATACATCCTCTCTGTCAATTGACTACAAAAAAATTCATTATTAGCGAGGGAAAAAATACCTCGCTAAACATGAAAAATCCCTCCCTAAATATTTAGCGACGGATTTTGTGACGGAAACAAAATCTGTCGCTAAGAGTGGCGTCACTAAAATTTTGTGACGGATTTGAAAATTCCATCACAAATAGCGAGGGAA
Source organism: Sesbania bispinosa (assembly GCA_026901365.1). NCBI lineage: Eukaryota > Viridiplantae > Streptophyta > Magnoliopsida > Fabales > Fabaceae > Sesbania > Sesbania bispinosa. The sequence goes on along the minus strand of QLOH01000674.1, from coordinate 390,180 downwards.
ATTTTCCCTCACTAAGATATAAAATTCCGTCACAAACTAATTGAAGAAAAAAAAAACATAATTCCGTCACTAATTGTGACGGAAGAAAATCCGTCATAAATAGCGAGGGAAAACTTCCCTCGTTAAGACATAAAATTCCGTCACAAACTAATTGGAGGAAGAAAACATAAAATTCTGCCACTAATTTTGTAACTGACTTTGTGATTAATTTTTGCGACCGATTTTGTGACGAATTTCTGCGATGGACTTTGCGACCGATTTTCTGCGACGAACCTTGTGACCGATTTTAAAAAATAAAAAATTTCAGTTACTATTTTTCTACTTTATTTAATTTAAAATAATTAAAAATCATTTAAATATTATTTACCTAACTAAATATTTTGGGCCGGATCCAACTTTTTTATTGGCTTAACTCTTTTAATGGTGTTTTTCTAAATTTTTTACTTATTTCATGCTTATTATAATTTGTACATATATGAATATAACAAATTTACTAATTAAAGAAAGAATATAATAGATTTACAATTGTATGTATATATGGTATACAAAGGAATGTAAAAAATAGAAAAATACAAAGAATCAGAAATGGCAAAGAAAATAAAAATCCAAACAAATTAAAATATCCAAATATAGAACCTAAAAAATCCAAACAAACAAAACTAGCCAAATACAAAAATCCAAACAAACAATTGCAGAGGCTTCCTATATCCATCATTGACTACCACCATCTCACAATCACTTGAACATCAGAAGATAAGAGCATTTCACAGAGAAGAAAATGGGCAAAATCAAAACAGAAAAGGGAAAGGACGTCGTTCCTCCAGCCACTGTGACTCACGGCTGTGCACGCCGCTCTACTTCTGTCGCTATCCTTCGCACACCACCGCGTCTCGCCAGCAAGCTGCTCCGCCATCACAGCCGCAGCGCCTTGCGCTGACGCTTACCTCCCAACCAGTCGCCGCGAAGCCCAAATCAGCCATTGTCGTCTTCCTTCCCCGACGTCGTGCAAGGCCGCTGTCGCGCGAGCCTTCCCCGGAACAACGTCGTCCTCGCGCGTGCCACCTCGCCACACCGCCACGGCAGCCACAATGGTCTCCCATTTTCTCTTTACCTTCTTTTGAGTGGGACTAGCAGAGAGGTAGGGATACTAGGGTTGGGTATGGGAGAAGGAAAACTAGAGAAAGGAGAGAAGGAGAGCTAGAGAAAGGAGCGGTTGAGTGTTTCTGAGCTGATGCAAGGGTTTCTAAAAGTTAAATATATGTGAGAGGTTTAGGGTTAGTGAGTGAGTGGGCTTGGTCCAGACTGTGCGCGACCCATCAGAATGTATATAGTCTTGGACCAAAAATATGAATGCAAATAGACCAAGATAATAAATAAATATTATTAAAAGCAAAATAATAAATATAATAAAATTAAACAATAATTATGGAATCATATTAATAAGATTGAAAAAAATCAATTTACAATCACACAATCATGATTGTATAAATAAAATAACAAATTACAAACAAGATTTGGAATACGGTGTTCCTCAACTGGAGATGAAATATTTTGCTAAATTTATATTTTAATATTTAATTAATTATTAAACCATTTTAATAAAATAAATAAAGTATTATTTAATGAACACTATTGTAAATTAATATAATTTCAAAGAAGATAATAATTTTAATATATAATAATTACACAATCATATGATTTTAAAATTAGTAAATTTAAAATAAAAAACTAATTTTAAATTCCAAAAAATTAGGGTTAAAGTTATAACATCTTACACATGCCATCATGCAAATCACTTATCTCCAAATTCCGAAACGCTTCCAAAACCCACCAACATGAATTACCAAGCAAAAGGTGCTTAAAATAATTTTCCCAAAAATTTTTGGCGACTCTTACTATTTATTATTAATTATCCTCTATTAATCTTCAATTAATTCACCATAATTATACTTTATTTCAAAAAATCACCAAACTTCGTCCCAAGGTTCCCCTCACCACCTCCAACATTCCCTGTGATCACCATATAAAAATTCACTCTCGAACTTTGCTTGCACTTCCACTAACTTGAAAGTAAGCACTTAGGGTCAGGGTTATAACATCTTACACATGTCATCATGCAAGTCACTTATCAACCAATTCCGAAACGCTTCCAAAACCCACCAACATGCATTACCAAGAAAAAGGTGCTTAAAATAATTTTTCCATAAATTTTTTGTGACTCTTACTATTTATTACTAATTATCCTCTATTTATCTTCAATTAATTCACCATAATTACACTTTATTTCAAAAAATCACCAAACTTCGTCCCAAGGTTCCCCTCACCACCTCCAACATCCCCTGTGTTCACCATATAAAAATTCACTCTCGAACTTTGCTTGCACTTCCACTAACTTGAAAGTAAGCACTTAAGGTCAAGGTTATAACATCTTACACATGCCATCATGCAAGTCACTTATCCACCAATTCCGAAACGCTTCCAAAACCCACCAACACGCATTACCAAAAAATGTGATTAAAATAATTTTCCCATAAATATTTGGTGACTCTTACTATTTATTATTAATTATCCTCTTTTTATCTTCGATTAATTCACCATAATTACACTTTATTTCAAAAAATCACCAAACTTCGTCCCAAGGTTCCCCTCACCACCTCCAACATCCCCTGTGATCACCATATAAAATTTCACCCTCGAACTTTGCTTGCACTTCCACTAAGTTGAAAGTAAGCACTTAGGGTCAGGGTTATAACATCTTACAGATGCCATCATGCAAGTGACTTATCCACGAATTCCGAAATGCTTCAAAAATCCACCAACATGAATTTTCAATCAAAAGGTGCTTAAAATAATTTTTCCACAAATTTTTGGTGACTCTTACTATTTATTATTAATTATCCTCTATTTATCTTCAATTAATTCACAATAATTATACTTTATTTCAAAAATTCACTAAACATCATTCCAAGCTTCCCCTAAACACCCCCAACATCCCTTGTGATCACCATATAAAAATTCACCCTCGAACTTTGCTTGCACTTCCACTAACTTGAAAGTAGGCACTTAGGGTTACAGTTTCAACATCTTACACATGCCATCATGCAAGTCTCTTATCCACGAATTCCGAAACGGTTCCAAAACCAACCAACATGCATTTCCAAGCAAAAGGTTCTTAAAATAATTTTTCCATAATTTTTGGCGACTCTTACTTTTTATTATTAATTATCCTCTATTTATCTTCAATTAATTCACCATAATTACAATTTATTTCAAAAAATCACCAAGCTTTGTTCCAAGGTTCCCCTCACCACCTCCAACATCCCATGTGATCGATCATCATATAAAAATTCACACTCAAACTTTACTTTCACTTCCACTAACTTAAAAGTAGGCACTTAGGGTTACGATTTTAACATCTTACCTATGCCATCATGCAAGTCACTTATCCAAGAATTCCAAAACGCTTCCAAAATCCACCAACATGCATTTCCAATCAAAAGGTGCTTAAAATAAATTTCCACAAATTTTTGCGACTCTTACTATTTATTATTAATTATCCTCTATTTATCTTCAATTAATTCACCACAATTACACTTTATTTCAAAAAATCACCAAATTTCGTTCCAAGGTTCCCCTCACCACCTCCAACATCCCCTGTGATCATCATATAAAATTTCACACTCGAACTTTGCTTGCACTTCCACTAACTTGGAAGTAGGCATTTAGGTTTACGGTTTCAACATCTTACACATGTCATCATGCAAGTCACTTATCCACGAATTTCGAAATGCTTCCAAAACCCACCGACATGCATTGCCATGAAAAAGGTGCTTAAAATAATTTTTCCACAAATTTTTAGCGACTCTTACTATTTATTATTAATTATCCTCTATTTATCTTCAATTAATTCACCACAATTACACTTTATTTCAAAAAATCTCCAAACTTCATTCCAAGGTTCCCCTCACCACCCCCAACATCCCCTGTGATAACCATATAAAATTTCATGCTCGAACTTTGCTTGCACTTCCACTAACTTGAAAGTAGGCACTTAAGGTTAGGGTTATAATTAACATCTTACACATGCCATCATGCAAGTCACTTATCAACGATTTCCGAAACACTTCCAAAACCCACCAACGTACATTACCAAGCGAAAGGTGCTTAAAATAATTCTTCCACAAAATTTTGGCGACTTTTACTATTTATTATTAATTATCCTCTATTTATCTTCAATTAATTTACAATAATTACACTTTAATTTAAAAAAATCACCAAACTTCGTTCCAAGGTTCCCCTCACCACCCCCGACATCCCTTGTGATCACCATATAAAAATTCACACTCGAATTTTTCTTGCACTTCCACTAACTTGAAAGTTGGCACTTAGGGTACGTTAGGGTTATAACATCTTACACATGTAAGTAATAGCATAATTTTATTTTTTAAAGGGGGAAAATAAATATTTTTAAAAGTTTTGGTTTGAACCACATGTATCCTCCACCCAATGCAGTATTCCTGTTCGAGCCAGGAACATCCACATCATGGTGGGGTTAGTGTAAGGTCCAAGACCCTTTGAGCAAAGGTTTTAATGACAACAAACTTTCACAACAATATTCTAAGTGTTCTGAATACTTTGGTACTAATGCTTTCACTTGAGAATGCTTGAAAGAATACAGGAAAAGTTACAGAAGGAAGGTGTAAAGATCAAAAACATCATTTAACATCAGAACATGTGTCCAGAAGCATGCTACATAGAGCTTTCATGTCAAAAGTGATGAAACGAGTTCAAGAAGTAGCTTCTTAGCTTCAAGAAGGTCAAGATAGTTCATCTAAGATCCCATGAACATTAAACTGAGTTGGATCAAGCTTCAGAAGCAAAGTTAAAGCTTTGGAAGGATCATTCAAGAACACTAGAAGCATGAGAAGGAGCTTTTCATGAAATTGGACACCTTTTGAATGTGAAATATCACTTAAGCAATTCAAGCATATTCATTCCAAGTGTTGCTAATGCAAACAAAGCAATTAGAGAAGATCAATATCACTAGAAACACAGTTTTGTCCTTAGAAGCAAAACTTACAGTTTCTGCAGAAGCATCAAATTCTTATTTCAAGTTGAAAACATGATCAAAGTATCTCTAGAAGCATTGAACAAGTTCCCACACTCCTCAAGATATTATCCTTGAATATTTCAAGTTGAAGAACACTAAAAGGAGCTTCCATAAGCATAATTACTTCTCTCACAATGCAAATAACGCAAGGACAAAAGATTGGAAGCTTTACAAGCATATTTGAAGAAGAAACAGAATTTCTGCACATTTCCAGAAGATGCAGTTTGCTTCTGTAGAAGAAACAGAATTTCTGCACACTTCCAGAAGCAAGAAGAAGCATCTCAAGAACTCCAAATGAAATTGTTTTAGAAGGAAGATTCATTTTAGGAGGAAATTCTAAGTAGAAAGCATAAACATAATTTCATTCTTAAGATATATCAACTGCAGAACATGAAACATGTCACAGAAGCATAAGAATCATCTGCAGTTGATCAGAAACAATTCTGCAGAAGGAATGTGCAAGTACAGACTCTGCAGAAGCAGCAAATTAAACCAGAAAGTCTAAAATGAATCTCCTGCTGATTTAGCTGAGTAACACAAGTTGAAATACACTTGAAATAATCCAGAAATCATCCTCAGCAAATTCACAGAAGCATTGGTGAAGAAATGAGCCAGTTTTGCTGTCTGCAGAAGCAAGTTCTGCAGAAGCATGAAGACCAGTCAACAAGACAGCTGTACCAGTCAGCTTTTGCAGCTGTACCTGAAAGGGACTTGTCAAAGCATCACAGCTGGATCATTTTGACTGCATTCCAACGGCTACAAGGCTCCTCACCTATAAAAGGAGGTGCTCTCTTCACATTGAGACACACCTCTCACTCCAGAAGCATAAAATAATCTCTGAGCTTTCACTGCCAGCTTCTGGAACCTTTTCTCTCTCCTCAAATTCTTTCTAATCTGCTTATGCAAGTTGTTGAGGGGGAGTTTTGCTCACTAGGATATTCTACTACTACTTTGATTGTAATCTAGTGAGCTTTTTGCACTTTACCTTGCTGTTTCTGTGCTTCTGTAAGGTCAGAGAGATTGGTCTGTTATAAAATCTCTTGTGGCACATTAGGTAAAGTTATTGGAGAGGTTGTAAAGGCTCTGGTGTGAGCCTGTGTGTGTTTGGAGTCTGCAGAAGGAAGTTCTGCAGATTTCTGGACCTGTGCTTCTGCAGAAGGAAGTTCTGCAGATTTCTGGACCTGTGCTTTTGCAGTAAGTCATGGTCTATTTCCGTGAGTTTGTTGATTATGTAGAAAGCCTGAAGAGGCTGTGGAAAAAGAATACTAGTGGTGAGGAGCACCCAAGAAGTCATTGTATCAAGGTTGATATAGTGGAAAATCCTACAGGGAGTAGGGACTGGACGTAGCCTCAAGGTTGAGAGGTGAACCAGTATAAAAATAATGTGTGCAATATCTCTTACCCTTACTCTCTTTAATTTTTTGCACATACATCTATTGCTTGGTTAGTTATTGTTCATACTTTGAATATTTAGCAAGCTACAAACCATATTTTGATAAACTTGTTTTTAAACTGATATTTTCATATAAAACACATCCATATCAGTTAAAATACTGATCTGGAAAGTTTCATTACATTATGAAACTGTTTGGTGCTCCAGAAGCACATTTCTTAAATGATGTTCATTGTTCAACATTGGAACTTGAGGTTCAAACTACTAAATTTTGATAAACCTATTTTTGAACTAATATTTTCACATAAATTACATCCATATCAGTTAAAATACTGATATGGAAAGTTTCATTAAATTATGAAACTGTTAGGTGCTTCAGAAGCACAATTCTTGAAATCTGTCCATTGTTCAACATTGAACTTGGGGTCCAAACTACCAGATCTTTATAATCATTATTTTAATTCAATCTAACTTGATATTCTAATTGATTACTACTTAAATATATGATCTGGAAAGTTTCATAAAGTTTCAAGTTCATTTGACCCTTCAGAAGATAGGTTTAAAGTGACAGATTCAATGTTTTGCTTCTGCATAACTGCAGAAACTTTATACTATGCTTCTGAACAGTTTTTCTCACATAATATTATTAGTTATTGGTTAAATAACTATTCTGGAAAGTTTTATTAAAATACAAAATCATTTGACTCTTCAGAAGATTGGTTTAAAGTGACAGATTCATTGTTTTGCTTCTGCATAACTGCATAAACATTATATTATTCTTCTGAACCTTATTCTAAGTTGTAACTACATTAAAAACATTATATGGAAGAATAAATTTTAATGAGATCAGTCCTTATGATTTGGCTTGCCTTTAAGAAGATAGTTTTAATCTACTTAGTTGGCATTATACACTAACCACTATCTTCTATAAGGAACTTCTGATAGCCAAGACATTCCTTGAGCAAAGATCAGTAAGTTGTTCAAAGTACTTGCAGGTTGGACCAAAAGTTTTCAAGGGTCACAATTCAACCCCCCCTTCTTGTGACTCTGTGATTTACTTCAGTTAGCTTTCCCTTCGGGAATTTACACGTTGATTCAAAAAGTAAAGCCTTATAGATATGGGTTTAATTTCAAAATTTAAAAAAAATTAACAATAGGTATTTAATGCAATAATTCTTTAAAAAAATCCATAATTAAAAAAAATTATGAATATGTTTATTAATAAAAGTTGTAAATAAATTTCGTTTTTTTCAAAAGGGGAAAATAGAGAGGAAACAGAAAATTACTCGCTAATTAGAGAGGGAATAAACATTTCGTCGCTTAATAGAGTATAGATTATTGTTACTTTGTGAGGGAATTGAATCTCTCGATAATTAGAGACAGAATAAAATTTTCCTTGCTAAATAGAGGGTATAGATTATTGTTATTTTGTGAGGGAATTAAAATCCCTCGCTATTTAGAGAGGAAATCTGAAATCCCTCGCTAATTAGTGAGGGAATCTGAAATCCCTCGCTAAATAGAGGGTATAGATTATTGTTATTTTGTGAGGGAATGGAAATCCCTCGCAAATTAGAGAGGGAATCTAAAAATCCCTCGCTAATTACAAAGGGAATTTTCCCTCGCTAAATTGTTTTTGATTTAGCGAGGAATTTTGTGACGGATTTATTAGAGAGGGAATAAATCCATCACAATTTCCCTCTCTACTTGTTCAATGAAATTTTTGTGACGGAATTAACGATGGAATTTAGCGAGGGATAATTTCCCTCTCTAAATCCGTCACAAAAATGGGAAAATTCGATCTGTTACAAAATCCCTCGCAAATAGAGATTTTTTAGTAGTGATTTTTGTTTGTCAATGCAAACGGTATTTCTTCTTCAGATGTCATGTTTGTTCCTTCACTTAAATGCAATCTTCTGTCTGTCAGTCAACTAACAAAGTCTCATTACTGTTTCATCACTTTCTTTCCAACACATTGTGTCATACAAAATATCCATACCAAGGAGAAGATTGGTAATGGTAAAAGGAGTGGTGACTTGTGCTATCTAGAAGATAACTTCCAACACAAAAAAGGAGAAGTTTGTAGAAACAAACTGGGAAACACTAGAAGGGGGTTGAATAGTGTTTCAATAAAACATTAACAGTTTTTGGAAACCTTTTCGTAAACAGGGAGTTTTTGCAAAAGTTTTCAGATGAGGAAATATAATCTGAAGATTAACGTTCCGTCTGAAGCACCTTCAGATTGAAAAACATGTTTTTTTTTTTTTCTGAAAACAGAGTTTACGTTAAAAACTTTTATATCTACCAATTCAAATCCCTTCTTGTTAGCTTTAAACTGAATTTAAAGAGATTAGAGAAGAGAGAACTTAGCCAGAAGATTTATCCTGATTCACTCAACCACAGTGAGCTACGTCCAGTCCCAGAGCAAAACACATCACCTAGATTTTCACTAATCTTCAGAAGAGTACAAGTATTCTTTTCTGTCAAGCCTCTTTAGGCTCTACAACAAAAAGTATTCTTTCCCAACAAGCCTCTTCAGGCTCACAACCAAGTATTGTTTAACAAACAAGCCTCTCCAGGCTCAACACCCAAAAGTGTTTAAGAATGAAGGATTTTGTTCAAGCTAAAGAACTACAAACAGTTCAGAGCTTAAATTGAATGATGTAAAAATAAACTGAGTAAGACTCAGGGTATGAAAGTTATTGTACAAGAATGAAATTATCAGAGTGTTTTACAGTGTAAAACTTGCAACGTAATGACTCTTTCTTTCTTAGGTTGTTCTCTATCTTGCAAGGACGTGCATGAAGCTATTTATACTTTACTTGAAATGATGCCCGTTGAGTTCGTCGTTGAGAGATAGCATTTAATGCTATTAATCCTATTGTGAAACAGCGTCAGATGGCTTCTGACACAGTACAAGGTAGATGGTGCAGAACTGTCTCTGTTTTGTGCACTGCAAAGATTGCATTGTAGAAATTTCCTTTCTGGTGCATGTATTTGAAATATGCAGGAAAGTCTCTGAACAACTTGCCTTAATAAGGTTAGACCAAAGACTTGTTTCAGAAGGCGTTGAATTGACTTGAGTATTTATCAGAGATCTTCAGAGGGCTTCACTCTTCAAATGGTTTCTGATCTCATACAATCTGCCATGTCAGACGTCTTCAGATGGTCTTCTTGGCTTCAGATGATGTTATGCTTCAGATGAACGAACCACTTCAGATGATCCTACTTCTTCAGACAATAGATCACTTCAGATGGTCATCTTGCTGAAACATGAAAAACACATTAAAAGCATAGGCAATTCTTGCAATTGTAATTTTAACAGAATTTGTTACTCATTAAAACTTAGGAAAATGAGACCCAATCATTGTTAAATACTTAATGATATTTTTAAGACTCAACATTCTGCCCCTTTTTAATGATGAAAAATCTATTTAACTATAAAATCTGAACGAGGTTTAAAATGACATATGAGTATATGAGTTTAGAGTTTTCCTCCTCTTCAATCAGATAATCTTAATGCTCCCCCTGAATAAGATGCTCCTTGTTCTGAAAACACTTTGCACTTCAGATTTGGGTTAGTTTGTACCCCCCCTTTGTCATCAATCAAAAGGGACTCTCGAGCATTAACTTTAAAACCATGAAGCATCAGAGTAATAAATAGCGTTCAGAGCGTAATAAGTATGACAACAATCATATCATTTAGAGCATTGATAACACATACGCAGATAAAAGCATGATATTCAACGTCAATAACATAGAATTAAACACGTGTGCAAAATATATCAGAGCCAAAACGTGATAACTTTATAAATTAGGTAACTAAAAAAGTAAGAGTTTAAAACAACAAGGTATTGTCTGAGCTAAGTATAGGCTAAGAATCAAGAACAGGTGTTGATTGGTTTCGTGGACAAGAGTTGGAATGAATTGACTGTATCGAAGGTTGTGTAGAATGCTGACGCTCCGGCCTGGTCGAGGCTAACGTTCACGATGTGGTGACAGGTGTGTTAGTTCCACAGGCAACACTAGAAGGGGGGGTTGAATAGAGTTTTGAATATTTTGACCATTTTTGGAAATCTTGAAAAACAATTTCGAAGCCATTAAGACATAATAAAGTGAAAACCTTATAACCAGAGTTAATACATAAATTACGAAAGATAAGAAGGACATATTTTGATAAACTTAGAGACTATGAAAAGTTGAACAAAACATTGACTAGCTTGGACTCTTAGTTAATTAATCTTAGCCATCCAGATGCATCTCAAGATACCTTCTGAAAGATACTACAGAAAATCTTTTCAGAACTGTTTCTGAACTTCATCAGATGATTGATAATCGTCTGAAGTATACTTCTAACTTCTAAACTGAGACCTTTTCAAATCCACTTCAGAGAGTTATTTCAGAAGTTCTTCAAAGTGCATTTTCTGTTCTTCTTCAAATGATATGAGATCAACTGAATGATTTATTATCTTAGAAAACTTATTTTATTGAAACTGTTGAATTAAGTTCATTATGAAAAATACCGTTCAATCCCCTTCAGAAATATAAAGCTGTAAATAAAAGAGTTTAAGGGAAAGAAGACTTAGCCAAGATTTTATCCTGGTTCACCCACCAAACTAGTGAGCTACATCCAATCCCAGGGCAAACCACCACCGGCTTTTCCACTATCTGAATCACAGATACAAGTATTCTTTCTACAGCCTCTTCAGGCTCAACACAAGTATTCTTTCATTTCCAACTGCCTCTCCAGGCAACTCATGCAACATTCTTTCACACACAAGACTCTCCAGGCTTAACACGTATTCTTTCTTACAGAGCCTCTCCAGGCTCAACACAAGTATTCATTCATTTTCAACTGCCTCTCTAGGCAACTCATGCAGTATTCTTTCATACACCAAAGCTCTTCAAGCTCTCACACGAGTATTCTTTCTTACACCAAGCCTTTCCAGGCTCTCACACGAGTATTCTTTATTCCACCAAGCCTCTCCAGGCTCTCAGACACATAAAGTGTTTACAACTCAATCTAAGTTTAAGTTCATTAGAAACATAAACTCAGATTCTTCTTGTACATAGTGATTACTGAGTCTAACTCAGGATACAGAAATTACAATCTAAGTACAAGGGTAAGACAGAGATACAAGAATATGAGTTAGGTACAATCTCGTCTTCTAAATGAGGTACATCTCCCTCAACTAATTTGGCTAAGTAAGATATGAGATTATGCTTCGACCATTTCTCTGGTGGACTTCAGAGTCCCCAGTTTGGTTGACTTGATTTATCTACATGATTGTCAATGTCAATCAATATTGATCCATTTTTACCAATTTCTACCAACCTGGTTCAAATTCTTTCTTGGGGCTATTTATATGTTCTGATGAAATATAGCCGTTGAAGACTTGTTGGTTACCATTAGAGAGGAAGTGATTTTGGCTCAAGTAGCCGTTGTGAAATAGCTTCTCTAAACGGTTGCTTCTTCTAAAGCAAAATAGGTGTGCATAAAGCTTTAGTTCTGACACACTACTGATGAGCTCTTTATCCATGAGAGAATTTCCTTAATCAGATGGATGTCTTCTTTTCTTTTATCTCTCTTCTTCTGCTTTTCTGATCCTCTGAACTTTCTGTGAATATGAGGATGTATCCGTTGAGTTTGTCCTTTAGCCCGAAATGTGCAAGCTTTCTTTTGGCTTAGCTTTTGACAATCTGATGCTTTCTCCTTTCTTTCTTGATCAGAGTTCATTGCTAATGTTTGAATAATATCTTAGCCATTTGAACCACTGGTGTTCACTTTAATTGAGACTTCTCATATTTGACTCTGTTTAATTAATAAGTATTGAGAGTCTTTAATATCCAGAATATGTTCAGATTATATAAGCTCTTCATATCTTCAGATGATTTGTAAACTTTCATCTTCAGGCATTATCACATTAGATTTCATCTGCTTCATTGTTTCTTCATTCTTAGAATTCATTCAGCAAGATTCTTTCTTCTGTTAGGAGTTTTTTCTTCTTTTCTTCAGACGATTCAGGCTTTGTTCTTCTTTTGACTTTTCTTGTTCTTCTGATGCACAGATGGATAAAGATATTGAATTAATTATATATAGCTCAAACACCTTTTTCGTCATTTTCTGGTTTAGACTTCTGATTTGCTTTTAGCCAGCAGCAGGTGCAGTGTGTCTGTGTACACAGTATCTCTTTTGTTGCAGGTGCAGCAACTTTTGCAGAATTTCCTTATTTGTACAAGTCTTTTGATCGAGGCAGAAAAGTATGCCTAGCTCTTGTACTGAAATGATATGCACCATTGGATAGAGTGTTCTTCATGCTTGAAAATTCTTCATAATATCATTTCTTGACTCTGTCGCCTTCAACTTTCGGATTACTTTAGTTCAGCTTCAATTCTTCAGATGATAGATATTCTTCAGACTAGGTTATTTTGACTTCAAGTCTTCAGATTGTGTGTTGCTTCATCTTCTGATTCCTACATCATTTTCTTTCTTCTGATCTTCTTCTTATAATTTGTTCTGATCTTCTTCTTCTTCTTCTTCTTCTTCTTCTTCTTCTTCTTCTAATTCTTCTTCTGATCTGTTCTGATTTTCTTCCTCTTCTAATTCTTCTTCTGATGTTTACTTTAGATGAATATTCCAACCTGAAACACAATCAGCAAAACAATACCTTTCTCAGTAGAACTTGCTTATATGATCTTATTTGTTAATCATTAAAACTTAAGGATGCTAAGTCTTAAGTCAAGTTTGAATGCTCAAACTTATTTATAGACTTCACAATCTCCCCCTTTTTAATGATGACAAATAAGATATGTAAAACTTACAAAATGTTTTAAGGAAAGAAGGTTAAGTAAATAGAAGGCTCCCCTATCTATATTACTCCCCCTGAGAAAAACATTAAAGTTTTTAAAGCTAATTGTTAACTCCTTAGAAATCAATTATTAGTCTTTTAGATACCAAAATGTTAGATACCACTTGTTATTAAATTACACCAGGTGTTTAATGCTTCTTAGATATCACTCGATAACTATTTTAGTTTCACCAAATGTTACTTGTTTTAGGGTTGAAGAATTTTGATGCTTCACAGATACCAATTTTTGGACAAATTTTAATGGTTCACAGATTCCACTTTGTTAGGATTTAACTGTTATTACTATTGTTATGTTTTCTTAAGAACATCTGAATGCTTGTTATCTTCTGAGTTTCTTACCAATTGTGTTATTATTACCAATTGTTACTTCTGAAATCTTATCTTTTGAATTTCTGAACTTATTGCATTTTGAACATTTATTTGTATTTCTCCCCCTTTTGTCATAGATTAAAAAGGTTTTGTTATTAACTTTCTGATTTTTCATACCTAATTGTAAATAAAAAACAAACCACTGTTATATACCAATCTGTTATAAGTTATTAGATGTTAGGAGATGTTGTTATAATGAATGTTAATACCAATTGTTAAAAAGAACTTAAAGATACTGATACCAAATATTTAATGCTAACAGTTAAAAGAATTATTAAATGTTAACCAGATGATAGGAGTTATTAAACTTAAATTTTATATCTTCTTAAACAAGAGATTCTGAAACAGAAACAGAGACACATAAATATGTACAGAATACATTCTGAAATAAAAAGAAATTACATTCAAATCAAACAAAAATACATTGAGAAAAACAAGACTTTTATTTACAAAGTAAAATTTTGAAAAACACAAAATACATTTATCATCTCTACCTCTCTCGATTCATATGAAGGCTGAGGCATAGCCCTATAGCTTCATTCATCTCTTTCAGAGCTACCCTTGCTTCCTTGGCTGTAAAGCCTTAGAAGTGCCTCTTGAGCCTGTGTTCTCCTCCCAACCGTGCAATCTGCACACAGTCTCCTTGTGACAACTGAAACAGTGGAGGTGCGTCATTTAAGACGGTATTTCGACCACCAGCCACAACCTTAATCCTAAGGACCACATTTGAAGTGGTTCCCATCATAAGATTGGCTATTCTGGGATTTCCCAGTGGTCTTCCAGTCCACTTGTGATGCAACAAGATCACCATGGTCCAAGTGTAGAGAAACGGGTTTTCAGATGAACCCTTTCCCTTACACATCATTCCATCCATCATCCAAGATGATTTGATCTTTGCCTCAACGAGTTCCAGAATTCTTTCTCTTGTTTTCCTTTGCTTCTTCATCATCCTTCTGAGAGCAACACACTCAGAATCTTGGTCAAAGCTATAGAAGAGCTTTGAAGATATGAGTTTGCGTAAAGAGCTCTTGTGAATTTATAGGACTTTGAAGTAGGGGTAAAAGAGAGAAGTAAGGAGATTGAATCTTTTGGATTGTTGTTCACAGGATACATATGGGCTCGGGTAGCTTTTATGATGACAGTTTCAGACCTTGGGAGTATCGAAATGTACATCATTGATTGGTCATAGATGAAGCACTATAGACATAGGAACCTGAGTCAGTAGCATTGATAAAGAAGGTTTTGGAAAACGTTTCTGAAAGACAACAAAGAAGAGATACACAAATACATGTTTGAGAAACACTTTAGAGATATAAAAAATTGATAAATAGAAAAAACATTTAAAACAAACTTTTTCCGACACAGCATAAAAGAAAACACACAACAAAGTTTTTATGGTTATTATCTGAGAAGTTTTAAGTCTTTTAAGTTTTGCTTATTAAAGAAATTAAGGTTTTAAAGGATTTAAAGTTTTAAAGAATTTAAAGTTTTATTAGAGATCAATTTTTCACAGATATCTAAGATATAGGGTGAAAAGATGTTACCATTAGATCTGCTTATTGTTCTCTGGTTGGAAGAATGTATTTCTGACACTTCACTTTTCTTCAAAAACTTTTTCTTCTTCTGAAGTTGCTTGTTGCCAGCATGTTTACAGTATGCCTTTTATCCTTTGTGCTCCAAGAGATTCCTTTAACAATCATCTTGACCTATCCCTCAAGGATTTAGATAGACTTTTATGATTAGAGTATCAATCATCTTAACATTCCTGACCCACAATTTCATTAAGTTTACTTGGAACTTTCTGAACAGGTTCAACAAATGAGGATGATATCTTTTCATACTTGTCTCTCAGGATTTGAGGTAGTCCAAGAGTGTTGAATATTAATCACCTTAGTATTTCCGACCCACAATTTCAGTAAGTTCATTGAGAACCTTCTGAACAGGTTCAGAATGTGAAGATGAAGTTATATCAACTACTCTATTAGATGATGTTTTCTTAAAAAGTTCAATTTTTAAGAGAATCTTAATTCCTTTTATCTGCATTAATCACAACAAGAAATACCTTTCAGTAGCATCTGATTATTTTACATTATTTGTTAAGTGTTAATTTTAAGTGAGATCAATTGTTGATAATTAAATTTAAGATTCAATTAATTATGCACAGATAAAAATATAAAAACACATTAATACAGATAAGACACTTAAGAGCTTAAACAAAGAAACTTATAGCAAAACAGAACTTTAATTTTATTAATTTAAAAATTTTAAAAAAAGGACAAAAACTTAATGACAAGACACAAATAGATCATTGATCATCAGAATGGTCCTCATCAGCCTTTCCTTTTTCAGCCCTGAGCTTTTGAAGCTCCTTCTCAGCAACTCTCAGTCTTTTTGCAAGCCGGGAAACCCTACCATTCACCTTCTTCAGATAGTATACACCCAACATCATCCTTTTCCTTTTACGAGTCTTCAGGTGGGTAGCATTCATTTCTTCTGCATTGCGTGGAGCAAAGAGAGGATGAATCACCACCTGATTCTCTGGAGCTTCTTCTCTTTCAGTTAATGTTCGGTCCAACTCAGTATATGCTGCCAGAGTGAAGAAGTCAGGAGATGGTTAGACAAAGAGACTTTCCACTGGAAATCCCTCGTGCATGAGAATTTTCATGATCAAGGTGTTGTGAGGGTAGAAGTTCTCATTCCCCATCTCATCTCTGAAGGTCATCTGAAATAACAGCACCCAAGGGAGATTGATTTTCTTCTTTGTCAGCAAATGTCCCAGCACAAACCTTTCCATCATATTGATCACCAGATTGCTTCTTCCTCTGGGAAGAATACAACAGTTTAGTACAGCAAGAAGTGCTCTGGGTGTGCTCAGAAGTTGAGAAGGTCTGAAAGGGGCTAGCCGTCTTCTCCCAAAGATATGGTGATCAAATACAGAGGTTCCACCATGAAGGGATTCCCACCTTTGAAAGTATTGTTCCCCTCTGTCCGGTACACCAATCACCTCAGCAATCAGTTTGGTGTCCACAAATAATGATCTTCCCATCACCTTTGTTTCAATTCCAGTCCTTCCGGGTTCAGATACAAGCTTGATATTATTCTAAAATTCCATCACACTTTCCTCATGCCAAGAGGAGGAGATGCTGTTGAAATATGGAGTCCATCCAACGGCATTGAAGAGTTCAGAAATATTGTAATTTGCTTCATCAAATTCTGAGAGATTCACCAGATTGCAAGGAATAATTCTCTCGTCAAATACGGAGGGATTTGAGTTACTTGAAGATGCAGACATGTTTTCCATGGAGAGAGATAGAACGGTTGAACTTTTGATGAGAGTGATATTTGAGACACTTTTGCCTTTTAGAGAAAGGATTGAATGAAGTGTAATTTCCATGTTGATCTTCCAATCCTTTTAAATAGGGAACCGGGCATGCTTCGGGCATTGATGAGAGACAGTTACATGTACTAAACCGATATGGAGAGTTGTGCATCGTGCCGATTATGAGAAATCGGTTGATGATTCAATGATTCTCGTTGCGCCGTATCACATTTATTGACATAATGATTAACATAAATGACTCTTTAACTAATATGAATATGACATACATGACATGCAGCAATTTATTTTTGCAAAAATATTAACACGCATGCATTAACAATTTCAATAACATAATGTAAATCACACAGTAATAAAACAACTATATTTAAACTAAGCTAAGATAGGAGAGATGTTACCCATATGTGATCTTGAGATAGATGCACTTTCCTTTTTCCTTCATGTCCTTCGGTAAGATGCCTTAATTGCGTGAATAATGAGTTTTAAGAAAATGATTTTCCTTTTTTCATTATCATTCTTTAGAGTTGCTTCAGCTTGGTGAGATTTCCATCTTCTGAGGATCTACTCCTTCTGCATTTGTTAGATGCTCAACCCGAAGGTGAGCTCTGATACCAATTGTTAGTTCCACAGGCAACACTAGAATGGGGGGTTGAATAGTGTTTTGAATATTTTGACCATTTTTGGAAATCTTGAAAAACAATTTCGAAGCCATTAAGACATAATAAAGTGAAAACCTTATAACCAGAGTTAATACATAAATTGCGGAAGATAAGAAGGACATATTTTGATAAACTTAGAGACTATGGAAAGTTGAACAGAACATTGACTAGCTTGGACTCTTAGTTAATTAATCTTAGCCATCTAGATGCATCTCAAGATACCTTCTGAAAGATACTACAGAAAATCTTTTCAGAATTGTTTCTGAACTTCATCAGATGATTGATAATCGTCTGAATTATACTTCTAACTTCTAAACTGAGACCTTTTCAAATCCACTTCAGAGAGTTATTTCAGAAGTTCTTCAAAGTGCATTTTTTGTACTTCTTCAAATGATATGAGATCAACTGAATGATTTATTATCTTAGAAAACTTATTTTATTGAAACTGTTGAATTAAGTTAAGTATGAAAAATACTGTTTAATCCCCCTCAGAAATATAAAGCTGTAAATAAAAGAGTTTAAGGGAAAGAAGACTTAGCCAAGAATTTATCCTGGTTCACCCACCAACCTAGTGAGCTACATCCAGTCCCAGGGCAAACCACCACTGGCTTTTCCACTATCTGAATCACAGATACAAGTATTCTTTCTACAGCCTCTTCAGGCTCAACACAAGTATTCTTTCATTTTCAACTGCCTCTCTAGGCAACTCATGCAATATTCTTTCACACACAAGCCTCTCCAGGCTTAACAAGTATTCTTTCTTACAGAGCCTCTCCAGGCTCAACACAAGTATTCTTTCATTTTCAATTGCCTCTCCAGGCAACTCATGCAGTATTCTTTCATACACCAAGCCTCTTCAGGCTCTCACACGAGTATTCTTTCCTACACCAAGCCTCTCCAGGATCTCACACGAGTATTCTTTATTCCACCAAGCCTCTCCAAGCTCTCAGACACATAAAGTGTTTATAACTCAATCTAAGTTTAAGTTCGTTAGAAACATAAACTCAGATTCTTCTTGTACATAGTGATTATTGAGTCTAACTCAGGATACAGAAATTACAATATAAGTACAAGGGTAAGACAGCGATACAAGAATATGAGTTAGGTACAATCTCGTCTTCTAAATGAGGTACATCTCCCTCAACTAATTTGGCTAAGTAAGATATGAGATTATGCTTCAACCATTTCTCTGGTGGACTTCAGAGTCCCCAGTTTGGTTGACTTGATTGATCTACATGATTGTCAATGTCAATCAATATTGATCCATTTTTACCAATTTCTGCCAACCTGGTTCAAATTCTTTCTTGGAGCTATTTATATGTTCTGATGAAATATAGCCGTTGAAGACTTGTTGGTTACCGTTAGAGAGGAAGTGATTTTGGCTCAAGTAGCCGTTGTGAAATAGCTTCTCTAAACGGTTGCTTCTTCTAAAGAAAAATAGGTGTGCATAAAGCTTTAGTTCTGACACACTACTGATGAGCTCTTTATCCATGAGAGAATTTCCTTAATCAGATGGATATCTTCTTTTCTTTTATCTCTCTTCTTCTGCTTTTCTGATCCTCTGAACTTTCTATGAATATGAGGATGTATCCGTTGAGTTTGTCCTTTAGCCCGGAATGTGCAAGCTTTCTTTTGGCTCAGCATTTGACAATATGATGCTTTCTCCTTTCTCTCTTGATCAGAGTTCATTGCTAATGTTTGAATAATATCTTAGCCATTTGAACCACTGATGTTCACTTTAATTGAGACTTCTCATATTTGACTTTGTTTAATTAATAAGTATTGAGAATCTTTAAAATCCAGAATATGTTCAGATGATATAAGCTCTTCATATCTTCAGATGATTTGTAAACTTTCATCTTCAGGCATTATCACATTAGATTTCATCTGCTTCATTGTTTCTTCATTCTTAGAATTCATTCAGCAAGATTCTTTCTTCTGTTAGGAGTTTCTTCTTCTCTTCTTCAGACGATTCAGGCTTTGTTCTTCTTTTGACTTTTCTTTTTCTTCTGATGCATAGATGGATAAAGATATTGAATTAATTATCTTTAGCTCAAACAACTTTTTCGTCATTTTTTGGTTTAGACTTCTGATTTGCTTTTAGCCAGCAGCAGGTGCAGTGTGTCTGTGTACACAGTATCTCCTTTGTTGCAGGTGCAACAACTTTTACATGATTTCCTTATTTGTGCAAGTCTTTTGATTGAGGCAGAAAAGTATGCCTAGCTCTAGTACTGAAATGATATGCACCATTGGATAGAGTGTTCTTCATGCTTGAAAATTCTTCATAATATCATTTCTTGACTCTCTCGCCTTCAGCTTTTAGATTACTTTAGTTCAGCTTCAATTCTTCAGATGATAGATATTCTTCAGACTAGGTTCTTTTGACTTCAAGTCTTCGGATTCTGTGTTGCTTCATCTTCTGATTCCTACATCGTTTTCTTTCTTCTGATGTTCTTCTTTTAATTTGTTCTGATCTTCTTCTGATCTGTTCTGATCTTCTTCTTCTTCTTCTAATTCTTCTTCTTCTAATTCTTCTTCTGATCTGTTCTGATTTTCTTCTTCTAATTCTTCTTCTAATCTGTTCTGATTTTCTTCTTCTTCTAATTCTTCTTCTAATTTGTTCTGATTTTCTTCTTCTTCTAATTCTTATTCTGATGTTTACTTTAGATGAATATTCCAACCTGAAACACAATCAACAAAACAATACCTTTCTCTGTAGAACCTGCTTATATGATCTTATTTGTTAATCATTAAAACTTAAGGATGCTAAGTCTTAAGTCAAGTTTGAATGCTCAAACTGATTTATAGACTTCACAACGTGATGATCAGGAACCAACGAAACTCTGGATGCACGTCGTGGTGAAGGTTGACGTTCAGAGCCTCCTTCCTGTTCAGCAAGATGACGTTGAAGTCCCTGTAACTGTTGTTCCGTCTCCAGTTTCTCGAGTCGTTGTGTGTACTGTTCAAGCATGGAGCCTTGGCGGCGGATAAATTCCATAAGTTCTCCATGGGAAGGCTGATTCGGTGGAGTTGCAGGTGAATCGTGGCTCCCGTGAGGAGAAGGAGGACGAGGTACAGTTGGACGCGGTGGAGGAATTCTTACTGTGGTTGAGACAGGACCGGTGGTCGCAGAGAAAACTGTCGGTGCCGTCCACTGGTTAAAAATGGGCTTGCATTATCTTCGGCGGAGGAGCTGCTCTTGGTTCCTACCATTTCAGATTGCGTGGAAGATCCTCAAGATTCAAAAGAATTCACAAGAGTTTGCAAGAGCAAATGGGAAAACTCAAGAGAATGCCTTTCCCACAGACGGCGCCAATGATCTTCCGTAAATCTGGCAACGGCGGCAAAAAACAATCTTCACGACGGGTTGACGGCGGCGGACGATGGAGGACGGTGGTGTACCTGCAGGGACTCGATCTGATGCTTAAGTCTTGTTTGCTCGAGCATAGTTTCAGTAGGTATGAATTAGAAGCGTACCTGAAAAGGAAGCACCACCGTGTATTTATAGGGGCAAATTGGCGGGAAATTTCGTTAACGGTTGTAACGGATCCCTGAAATTACGCTCACGCGCTTGACCGAGGTTAGGCGCACGCGCCGTGATACGATAGTAATTGAGGCCGTGATGTATTACACCGACATGTGGACGCGGGTTATACTTGGGTATGTCACGAATGTCATAAACAAAAGAATAGTTCCATGATGTCCCTGGAAGCGGATATGTCAGATACTCTTAGAATTGATCTCGGAATTCATGCATGGAGTCGAATCTGACCGTGTATTATCTCGGTCGTGAACAAATTTAACGTAAATACAAAGACAATTTTACCGTGATCCATACATTTGTTAAATATGAAATAATAATTCGACTATCCATGACAAAGTCATGCCTATCTAATCTAAAGATATTCTATTAAAATTATTCTATAGCCCAATTATCGGCTGAAGTGATGGCATGATTAAATAAATTAATATGACTTCGTGCCCTCGTATCCATGGCGAGTAAAGTATCGACTAATCAATGCATTTGTTTATCTTCCACGAAACTTTTTTGTTTGGCTTTCCAATTATACAAAGTCTCCACGATTATTGTGAGTTTGTTACAGTACTCTTATCAGCTATTTGAGGTAGTTCTAAAAATATTTTAACACTAATATTATTGTGAGTTTGTTACAGTACTCCACGGTTATTATAATATTTAATTAGTATAACTTACACTTATATAATTTTATCTCTCCTCTATTTTTATATATATAGACATGGTCATGGGTGGCACTCTCTCAACCGAGGAGTATTGGAGTTTGATTCATAGGTTAACTCGGAACTAGCTCGACTGGTCTGGCGGCCTACCATCTAACTCGGATTTTGGCCTACTCCATCTCGGATGGCTTATCATACAAACCATCTCGGTTGGCCTACCTCAGCCATCTCGGCTGGCCTATCAACCATCTCGGTTGGCCTACCTCAGCCCTCTCGGTTGGCCTATCAACCATCTCGGCTGGCCTACCAACCATCTCGGTTGGCCTACCTCAGCCCTCTCGGCTGCCTACCAGCCATCTAGGCTGCACGAACATTTAACAACTGTGCAACCCGGGGACCACCAACTAGCTCCTCACCCTACCACTTGCCTATGCTTACGCGGACTGACACCAATAAAGGGCACTTCCCATAACATAGACTGAGCAACTTACCCACTGACACAAGCAATCAGGCGTAGGTTGGACTACATCACAGGCTAGCTCTAGCTAGACCCCATGCTATAAATACCCCCTCCCATGGAGGGTCAGGTACGCTCATTCTCCCCTGCTCACACTCTGTCTCAAACCCATTCTAACTTGGGCGTTGGAGTGTCTTCGCAGGTCACTCCCTCCTCCACCATCGGAGCTACTGTTCAGAGCAACCACCACCGCATCTCAACCTCAGACCATCTTGGATCCCTATCTCGAACAGCCTGAGAACATCTCGGATTACACCCAGAACCACCCTGGAACACCCAGGAATGATCACCTATGCCACGATCTTTTGTCTGGCACCATCAGAGTTATTATTGTTTAGAAGAGTGAGAATGCATTTCCTATATTCTTTTAAAAACTCGCATCTTCAATATCAATCATATATTTGGTTCTCTTTTTTAAATAATTTTTTACTCTTCTTAAATATTACTAACTAATAAATAAAAAATTTAATTACTATATAATATATGGGGTGACTCATATTGATTAATAATGTGAGAATATATCATTAGATAATACTATATTTTTTTTACACTCACAATATGTAGTTATTAAATTCATATAGAATTTAATCTATGATTCTTATCTCAAAATGCATTCTATAAAACCTTGCTAAAAAAACTAATAAACATGGTAGTATACTTGATTTGTCCTGTAATTATTTTTAGGGTTCAATATATTTTTAGTCCCTGAAATATAGTTGAGATTTAGTTTTAGTCCCTGTAATTTAAAATCAGTGATTTTGGTCCTTCATAAATTGAAAATACATCAATGTAGTCCTTATCGATAAAAATCAGTAGCTAATCCGTAGCAAAATCAGTAGCAAAACTAGGCATTAGAGACTAAACTGGTGTATTTTTAACTTTTTGAGGAACCAAAACCACCGGTTTTAAATTACAGATTTACAGGGACTAAAACCAAATCTCGACTATATTTCAGGGACTAAAAACATATTTAACCCTTATTTTTATAATTTCAAAATCCCATTCCTTAAATAAACTTGTATATAATAAAATTAATTTAAGTATTCTCAAGAACGAAGATATCTTTTATTAAGGCACACGACTTCACCATTATTTAACACACACACACATATATGTTAACATATATAAATCTTTATATATTAAAAGTAAGGTAGTCTTGAGGTTGTCCTAACAATAATTTTCCCTCCTAAATTAAGGGTAAAAGTGTCATTTTGCTTAAAATATTTTATTTAGAATTTTTTTAACCTTTATTAATACATATTAACATAAATCATATTAATGTATTTTTTAATAGAGGTGATTGTTTTCCAAAAACACCTTTTCAACTTCCATTTTTGAAATGTATATCACTTCCATAGAATTTTGCAGTTTGAGTGGAGTTTCATCTTTTATTATTCCTTTGAGTGCTTTTACACATTTTTTTCATTTGTTAATAATTTATATCTTCATGACATTATCGTTTCTTCTTTTGCATTTTTTCTTTTATGTAATTAGTAAATAAAAATATTAAATGAATTAATATATTTTAAAAAAAATGGAAAAATAAGATATATTTTATTTGAAATATTTAAATATAGTAATATATTTACTTTAATATAATTGAGACATTTAGATAATCCTATGTTTGTTTCATTATGTTGCTTTTCAATCATTTTTTTATGTTGGCATTTTTATATCTTTTGTTTTTTATGA
Source organism: Sesbania bispinosa (assembly GCA_026901365.1). NCBI lineage: Eukaryota > Viridiplantae > Streptophyta > Magnoliopsida > Fabales > Fabaceae > Sesbania > Sesbania bispinosa. Next base: position 366,040 of record QLOH01000674.1, on the reverse strand, counting down.
ATATTGATTTTCAGTGCGATATTAGTATTTAATCAGAAAATGTGAGTATTTTAAGACATTTTCTGATGAGCAAATGAGACTACAACCCTAACCTTCAAAAAGGAAAGAGGGATACCCGATATAAAAGGAGTAAGGGAAAGTCTCAATATTTGTTCAAGTTCTCTTTTAAATAATTTTAAAATCTAGGCACCATAATAATACCATTAATTCATGTCAGACACATTAGTCATGTTATCAGTTTCTGTTAACAATTGGATGATCACTTAACGGTGGGACTATACATTTGTCACAATTAAAAAATAGAAGGATTAAATTTGAGCAATTAAAAATTGAGGGACTAACTTAGGGGGCCAAAAGTATAATAAGCCTTTAATTTTTTTCAAAGACACATTTTCGACTTCCTTTGTTGAGATGACTATATCACTTCCATAGAATTTTTCCTCCCTTAATGTTGGGGCTTTTCATATTCATCATTATTACAGTAACCATTCCAATTTGAGTGGGATTTCATCTTTTATTATTTCTTCGAGTGTTTTTACACATTTTTATTCATTTGCTAACAATTTATACCTTCCCATCATCGATTCTTCTTTTGCACTTTTTCTTTTATGTAATTATTAAATTAAAATATTAAATGAATTAATATATTTTTAAAAATTTAGAAAGACAAGATATATTTTATTTAAAATATTTAAATATATTAATATATTTACTTTAATATAATTAAAATATTTAGATAAAAATTTATTTATATCTTTATTGTTGGAGTAAAAATACAAATAAATAAAATAAAATAAATTAATGAAAAGTTATTTCGTTAATAATAAAAATTAGCTTCATAAATATTTTTATCAAGTTTTCAAGAAAAATTAACTTAGTTAATGTTGAGAATTGCAAATCTTTTTCTTTTTTAGTAAAAAATTTTAAAAAAAACAAAGTCACATCGTAGTGGGTTATTTAAAGTATAATTAATTAGCATGTAAATATGTGCAGTTGTGATATATATTTTTAAGAATTTATTATCTCTAACTGATAGCTTTTTATACATGTTGTTTCAACTCCTTTAACATCACTTCTTAACATCTTATATGTTGTGAACGTAATAGACGAACCTTTGATATTAAAGCACAAACACAATAAAATTACTTGAATATAATACAATAAGGTATTTTAGATTTATAACTCCACACTTCAATTAATACTAAACAATAGTATGGAGTTATACTAAATGAAACACTAATGGTATCACACTTGAACATACTATAAAGTCTATATTGTTATCCTACATAAATTATTCATCTTTTGTTATAATGTTGTGAGTAATATTTTTATGTAGAAAATACAACTTCGTATAATTTAAATGTGATGTCTTTAATAATAATTAGTGATTCAGTTAACAATTGTGACACCCTTCTACCCCAAGCTCTTATACATTCAACAATTAGGAATATTTAGGAAAAGTAACAGACCTCATTGGGTAAAAAGGTTCACATTCTCTCATTAAAACATCATTTGTTTCAAAGTCAACTCGATTATAATCGAATTGAAGGCAAAGGTTTCCAAAGTAAATAAAACATCAATATCTCCAAAGTTAACATCAAAATATCCCTCTTTGGCCCCATAAGGCCCTTAAAATAATTTTCATAATCTCTTCCTAAAAGAAAATCATAAAATAAAACCCCTAATAATAAGCCCTGATGTCACAAGTATCAGAGCGACACTCCCTTCAATCAATATTCGACACCGGTCGTGTCATCATCATCACCTATTCGACACCGGCCGTGTCATCATCATCACCTGTAAAATTAACCACAGTGTAACGGTGAGAAAAAGAATACCAACTCATACATACACACAGAAGGCTACCCTATCCTCACCCACATATAATCATTATCATCAAGTAATATTATACTCATATCATCTTACACCCTTTATTAGCAATTATATTATCTCATCACCAGTTTATAAATCACACTCGCAAATCACCAAGAAAACACATTCTGTAACATCCTAAATTTTATTAAGTAAAATAAAATAAAATAAAATAAATAAAGTAGAGAAATAAATAAATAATAGTATTAATATTATTAGTAGTTTTATCCATAAGAGCCATTTGAAATTTAAAAGAGGATAAGGGGGTGAGAGTGGGTCCAACCCATTTAGGCATTTGAGTAAGGAGGGGTTACCAGTTCACCCTAATCCTTATTTTTCAAATCGTCAGAGAGCGAAACGCTAAGGAGGGGAGAAACGACGTCTCAAGAGAAGGTTGCTGCAGAGTGATCATCAAGAAAGAGTCTCCCTTGTTGTTCGATCTTCGCTTCAAAGTACGATGGGGGAGAGGGTGCTGCTTGTATGTGCATGTGGGGGTGCTTGGGTAGTGATCTAAGGCTTTAAATTCAATTTGATATGTATATGTTGAGTATGGTGTGATGAAAATTGTTGATTGATGACTGATTTTATGATTCTTGATGAATTCTTGAATGAGATTGAAGAGGATAGAAAAATAGCGAAAGAGGTAAATAAGGGTTTGATGATTTGGGGTTTTAATTGAATAACTGTATAATATGTGTAAAGATTGGTGTTTTTACTGAGTTTAGTTGATATGAACGTATATGAATGATGTTTTAACAAAGAGGATTGATTAGAGATTGAATAGAGAGGTTTAGAAGGGGTAGAAGTCGCGAGAACTGCGATCTGCGTCGCGGGTAATCGATTACAGAGGTCGATTACAGAGGTCTGTAATCGATTACCAAGGCTGTCTGGGCAGCCTGGAGTGCTGTTTGCTTGCAGGTAATCGATTACCAGGGTGTTTGCTTGTAGGTAATCGATTACAGAGAGGCTGTAATCGATTACCAGGGTGATTGCTTGCAGGTAACCGATTACAGAGATGCTGTAATCGATTACCAGAGTGTGTGCTTGCAGGTAATCAATTACAGAAGGTGTGTAATCGATTACCAGAGGCTTTGTTTGCAGGTAATCGATTACAGGAGGCTTGTAATCGATTACCAGTGTGGATTTTGTGATCTTAGTGCTTGATGATGATTGTTATACTTTGATTTCAGTGTGACTATGATGATATGAGTATACCCTTGATGAATAGATGTCTATTATGATGATGATGATGTATATAACCTTACGATGGGTGTGATTTAATGTTTATATAATGATGTATTGAGCATGCGATGAGTGTTATGCTTATGATGATTTATGATGAGGATGATTGATGATGATTTTATGATGATGATAATGATGATGATGATGATGATGATGTATTTAATCTTATGATGTTGATTATGCCTTGAGCATATGAGATGTGGTACCTGAGATGCACAAGCCTAGAGTGGGGTGAAGTGCAACTCAGGGAGGTGTTGTACCTGAGATGCACAAGCCTAGAGTGGGGTGGAGTGCAACTCAGGGAGGTGTGGTACTTGAGATGCACAAGCCTAGAGTGGGGTGAAGTGCAACTCAGGGAGGTGAACTGCGCGGACCCATTAGAGGGGGGTGCAGAGACCATGATGGGAGACATTCTCTGTACAATCCTAGAGTGGGGTGATGTACAACTTACCGGCCTGAGTGGTGTTTAACGGCAGGGCCATCATTGGTAACAAATAGGGAGATTGATGAGGTGCTCCCATTGTGCGGAGTTCCAAGTCATGATCCTTGGGATGAGATTGATGATGTTTTGGTGTACATGATGATAGATGAACATGCATTGTATTTAATGGTGATGTTGAATTATATTATGATGTTATGAGTATTTTCGATGATATGAATAGTATGTGTTGAGTGTAGAGCATGTGCTTTGATGATTTGTAAAGTGTGATATATATAATTGTGATGAGGTAATTTATTTGATGATAAAGGGATGTAAGATGATATGAGTATGTGATTACTTGTTGATAAGTATGATTATATGTGGGTGAGGATAGGGTAGCCTCCTATGTGTATGTATGAGTTGGTATTCTTTTCCTCACCATTACACTGTGGTTAATTTTACAGGTGATGATGATGACACGACTGGTGTCGAGTATTGATTGAAGGGAGTGTCGCTCTAATACATGTGACATTAGGGCATATTATTGGGGTTTTACTTTATGATTTTATTTAGGAAGAGACTTTGTAAACTATTTTATGTGTCTTACATGGCCAGTAGGACAATTTGATGTTGACACTTGAGATTCCGCTGCTTTAAGTATTTCAAAAACCGTTGACTTCTATTTCTATTTTAATTAAGTTGACTTTGAAATAAATGACGTTTTAAATGATGAGAAATGTGAACCTTTTTTACCCGTTGTGGGACACTACTTTTCTCTATATTTCGATTTATTGATTGTATAAGAGTTTGGGGTAGAAGGGTGTCACACATTCTCTATTCTCAACGCATAATACTCATATCATCAATAATACTCATATCGTCATAATATAATTCAATTTCATCATCAAATGCAAGGCATGTTCGTCTATCATCATGAACACCAAACCTCATCAACCTCATCCCAAGGATCATGACTTGGAACTCCGCACAATGGGTGCACCTCATCAATCTCCCTAGTTGTTACCGATGATGGCCCTACCGTTAATCACCACACAGGCCGATAGGTTGCACAATGCCCCACTCTAGCCTTGTACAGAGACATTCGCCCCACAATATAGCCCTACTGTTAATCACCACACAGGCTGATAGGTTGCATTTCACCCCACTCTAGGCTTGTGCAAAAATGTCTCCCATCATGGTCTCTGCACCACCCCTTAATGGGTTCGTACAGTTCACCTCCTGAGTTGCACCCTACCGTTATCACCACAAAGTCTGATAGGTTACACAACACCCCTCTCTTGGGCTCGTGCAACTCAGGTACCACACCTCATATGCTCAATGCATAATCATCATCATATCATAACTCATATGCTCAATCAATCTATATCATCATCATCACTTAGCTCATATGCTCAACGCATCAATATATCATCATCATCATAACACACATTATATGCTCAATGCATCAATATATCATCATACACCTCATTCCTCATAAGCTCATTACATCAATACGTTATCATCACACATCACATACCTCATACATTCAATACATCAATACCTCATCATCACACATCACATACCTCATACACTCAATACATTAATACATCATCATACATCGCAGTAATATAAACATCTATCATCAAGGAGATAATCATATCATCATACTCACATTACAATCAATGTATAATAATCATCAACAAACACAAGGGTCACAAATCCACTCTAGTAATCGATTACAAGCCTCCTGTAATCGATTACCAGCCAATCACCTCTCTGGTAATCGATTATAGGCCCCCTGTAATCGATTACCTGCAAGCAAAACCTCTGGTAATCGATTACACACCCTCTGTAATCGATTACCAACAAACAAACTCTCTGGTAATCGATTACAGACCCCTGTAATTGATTACCAGCAAGCCAAAATCACTCCCTTGCTTCCAGAAACACTCTGTAATCGATTAAAGACCCCTGTAATCGATTACGCGCAACACGGGATGCCAGTTCTTACGATTTTTACCCCTTTTAAACCCTCTTATTCATCCTCTAATCAATCCATAATGTTAATACCCCAATCATATACGTTTATTGTAACATCTTGAAATTTATTAAGTAAAATTTAATTAAATTAAATTAATAGAGTAGAGGAATAAATAATTAAATAAATAAATAATAGAATTTATATTATGAGTAGTTTTACCCATAACGCTAATTTAAATTTTAAAAAAAGAATATAAGGGGGTTGAGGTTGGGCCCAAGCCCAATTAGACATTCTAGTAAGGAGGGGTTATCAGTTCACCCTAATCCTTATTCGTATAATCACCAGAGAGCGAAACGCTAAGGAGGGGAGAAACCAAGTCTCAAGAGGAGGTTGCTGCAGAGTGATTATCAAGAACCAAGAAAGGGACTTCCTTGCTGTTGTTCGATCTTCGCTTAAGGTATGGTGGGGGAGATGGTGTTGCTTGTATGTGCATGTAGGGGTGCTTGGGTAGTAATTTAAGACTTTAAATTCATATTGATAAATGATATATTGAGTATAGATAATGAAAACCTATGATTGATGAGTAGTTTTATGATTCTTGATGAATATTGAGTGGATTGAATGAGAATAGTGAAAAGGGGTTAATAAAAGGTTTGATGATTTGGGGTTTTGATGGGAAAACTGTGTAAAACTGTTAAAGATTGATGTTTTTGTTGAGTTTGATGAATATAATCGACCATGAATGATGTTTTAACAAAGAGGAGTGATTAAAGACTGAATAGAGTGATTTAGAAGTGTTAGAAATCGTGCGAACTGTGATCTGCGTCGCGGGTAATCGATTACCAGGGGTGGTAATCGATTACCAGGGTGTTTTGGGCAGCCTGAGAGTGTTGTTTGTTCGCTGGTAATCGATTACAGGATTGTTGTAATCGATTACCAGAGAGATTGCTTGCATGTAATCGATTATAGGGATGCTGTAATCGATTACCAGTGTGTTTGCTTGTAGGTAATCGATTACAAGGGGGTTGTAATCGATAACCAGAGACCTTTTTTGCAGGTAATCGATTACTGGAGGTTGGTAATCGATTACTAGTGTGGATTTTGAGATCCTGAGTGCATACCAGAGACCTTGATGTTGTTTGATGATGCTTTATAATGATTATGGTGCTGATGATTGATGATGTTTATGATGAATATGATGATGGTGATTGATGTTGTTATATGATGCTTATAATAACTTATGATGATGATATTTGATGATGAGTATAACGATGTATGATGTATGATGATGATATTTGATGATGAGTATGATGATGTTTGATGATGAGCATGATGATGCAAAATGATGATGTTTGATGATGATGGTGTATATCACTTTATGATGATGATGTTACCTAAGTTGTGCGGACCCATTGAGGGGGTGCAACTTAGGAGAGATGCCTTAAGCATATATGATGATACCTGAATTGTGCGGGCCCATTGAGGGGGTACAATTCTGGAGGTGAACTGAGTTGTGCGGGCCCATTGAGGGGGTACATTTCAGGGGACCATGATGGGGCGTTCGATGCACGGGCCCAACGAGGGGGTGCAACCTAGGGATGATGGTTTGTACTGGCCCATTGAGGGGGTGCAACCTTGGGCCGAATGTCGTTGTGCGGGCCCATTGAGTGGGTACAACCTATCGAATTGTGTGGTAACACTGGTAGACTATCTTGGTACTAACTAAGGTGATTGCAAGGTGCGCCCTTTGTGCGGAGTTCCAATCTTTGGGACGATGTTGATAAGTTTCGGTGCATATGGTGATGGATATATATATGTGTTATACTTGATGATGAATTTGAGTTGTATAATGATGTTATGAGTATTAATGATGAATGAGTATTATGTGTGAGAATAGCGTATGTGATTTCTTTGGTGAATGATGGTATGAGACTTATATGATGATATCGATGAATTGTTATATGATGATTTATAGATGATTATATTCTGATGAATTATTTGATGTTTGGGTATATGGTGTGATAAATGATGATGTTATTTATATGAGGGTGAGGATAGGGTAGCCTCCTATGAGTATGTATGAGTAGTATTCTTTTCCTCATCGTTACACTATGGATATTTTACAGGTGATGACGATGACACGATTGGTATCGAGTTTTGATTAAAGGGAGTGTTGCTCTGGTACATGTGACATCAGGGCATATTATTGGGGTTCTTTTCTTTATGTTTCTAGTTCGGAAGGTTTTTGTTGTAAACTATTTTGGATGCCTTGCACGGCAAGTGGGATGTTTTGTTATTTTTATTTTTGGAGATTCCGCTGCTTGAGTATTTGATCACGTTTGAGTTCTAATTTTATTTTAATTGAATTGTTTTGAAACAATGAGGTTTTTAATGAAGAGTTATGTGAACCTTTTTACCCGTTGTGGGACGTTACCTTTCTACACTTCGATTTATTAAACGTATAAGAGTTTGGGGTAGAAGAGTGTCACATTAGTTGGTATCAGAGCAGGTCGGTTCACCAGCCTTGAGTTATGAGCTTACTATGCATCTGTGGTGTTAATCTGATTGTATGATTGAGTAAATTGTGTTGTTTGCTTTGATTGAATTGTGTTGCATTGACTAAATTGTTTATTTGATTTCTTTACTCTTTTGATTCACCTAGTATGTTTGTTTATTCTTTCTTTACTCCAGAAAGAGTAATGGCTGGGGGTAGGAACGATCGAGCGATGGTCGATGCCTTAATGGCTATGGCACAGGCTGTTGGCAACCTAAACCAACATCACGAGGTGGATTGGCTTGCACGGTTCCAGAGGAACCATCCACCTACTTTTCGTGGGGGTTATGACCCTGATGGAACTGCCGATTGGATATACGAGATTGAGAAGATCTTTAGAGCGATGGACTGCCCGATGCTACAAAAGGTGATGTTAGCAGCATTCATGTTATCAGGGGATGCCGGATTCTGGTGGCAGAGCACCTGTCAGAGGATGATCGATGAGGGCACAACGTTGAGCTGGGATAACTTCAAGAGGTTGTTCCTGGAGAAGTACTTCCCACATGATGTTCGTAACAAGAAACAAATAGAGTTCCTGGATTTAAAACAAGGGGATGGCATTGTGGCAGACTACGCATCAAAGTTTGAAGCACTAGTACGATTCTGCCCGACATATGAGGGAGCTGCTAATGAAGAATCAAAGTGTGTCAAGTTTCTCAGCGGTCTTCGTCCTGAGATTAAACAAGTGTTCAACTATCAAGGGATAACGCGTTTTCACGAGCTGATGAGCAAATGCAGAATTTATGGTGAAGACAATCGGGCAAAGGCGGTGCATTACAAGAGTGGAGGGCCTTTGAGGAATCAGAACAAGTTTCAATCAACTAACAAGGGCAAGTTGTATTCTCGTGCAACAGGAAATTCCAAGATTGGAGGTGGCAGTGAAGGTACGGTGCAAAAGAAGAGTTATGCTCCAGCTGCTGGTCAAGCGTCAAAGGGTGGGAGTGTTGGTTCCATCACTCCTATTACTTGCTTCAAATGCGGAAAGGAGGGTCATCGAGCAAATTGATGTGGAGATAGGGAGGTCACCTGCTACAGTTGTCACGAGAAGGGACATATTTCTCGTGATTGTCCTCAAAATACACAAGGAATGGTAGCGGCAAGTGGAGATGCGAGTGGAAGCGCCAGTAAACCTAAGGCTACTGGGAGAGTCTTTGCCTTGAGTGGTACTGAAGCTGCTCAATCCGAGGACTTGATCCAAGGTACTGGTTTCATTGCGGGTAATCCTTTAGTTATTTTATTTGATTCTGGTGCAACTCACTCTTTCATATCACATGCTTGTGTATCTAAGTTAAAATTGCCTGTTTCTTCCTTGCCTTTTGTATTGAGTGTGGAAACGCCAGCTAGTGGATCAGTTTCTACTTTTGATGTGTGCTTAAATTGTTCTGTTTATGTTAATGATAGAAAATGCCTAGTTGATTTGATTTGTTTACCTCTAAGTCAACTAGACATTATTATGAGAATGGACTGGTTATCTTCCAATCATGTCCTATTAAACTGTGCTGATAAAACTGTCATGTTTGGTCACCCTGTTGAGAGTAAGAATAAGGACTTTATGACTGCCAATCAGGTAAAGGCGTCTCTAAGGGAAGATGCCCGGGTTTACATGCTTTTAGCTTCTTTGAAATATGAGAGTAGTACTGTGGTTAGTGAGATACTTGTAGTGTGTGAGTACCCTGAAGTGTTTGCAGATAATGTGTCTAGTCTACCACCTGAGAAAGAGATAGAGTTTTCTATAGACTTAGTTCCGGGTACAGGACCGATTTCAACTAACACCTTATAGGATGTCACCTATAGAGTTAGCGGAACTTAAGAAACAATTAGAAGACTTGTTAGAGAAAAAGTTTGTGAGGCCTAGTGTGTCACCCTGGGGAGCGCCTGTCTTGTTTGTTAAGAAGAAGGATGGTAGCATGAGGTTATGTACAGATTACCGCCAGTTGAATAAGGTAACCATTAAGAATAAATATCCTTTGCCTAGGATAGATGACTTGATGGATCAGCTAGTGGGGGCATGTGTGTTTAGCAAGATAGATCTTAGATCGGGCTATCATCAAATTAGAGTTAAGGAAGAGGATATACCTAAGACTGCTTTTAGAACTAGGTATGGGCACTATGAGTATCTGGTAATGCCTTTCGGTGTGACTAATGCTCCTGCAATTTTTATGGATTACATGAACAGGATTTTTCACCCTTATTTGGATAAATTCGTAACTGTCTTCATAGATGATATACTAATTTATTCAAAAACTAAGGAGGAGCATGAGGAACATTTAAAGGTAGTACTTCAGGTTCTTAAGGATAAACAACTATATGCTAAGATGTCCAAGTGTGATTTCTGGTTAGAGGAGGTGAGTTTCTTAGGTCATGTAATTTCTAAAGGAGGTATAGGTGTTGATCCTTCTAAGGTAGAGGCCGCGCTTAAGTGGGAGGCTCCTAAGTTAGTGAGCGAGATTAGAAGTTTCCTTGGGTTGGCTGGGTACTATAGAAGATGTAACATCCCAAAAATTTAGAAATCTAAAATTATAACAAAAATAATAATCATAATAAAATTAAAATACTTATAATTGTATTTCGATAATATTGGTGATGAAAAGAGAATCTTTATAATAATAACAATAACTATTAATAAAATAATATTATAATATTAATGATATAATAATGACACGATAATATGAACACTAAAAGAGAGATATCAAATCTGATATTAGAAGATATAATAATTGTTATTAATATAACAAGATAATAATAAAATTATTAGAAGATAAATTATATTATTAATGTTTCAATTAACCTTAATTGTTATAAATGTAGTAGTTATTATATTATTAATATTAATATAATAATATCAGAACCGATTGGGATATCCTCAAGAAAGAGAGAGTAATATCAAGTTTAGGATAATGTTTAAATATAAGATTCGAATTCAAATTTGAATGTAGATGGATAAGGAAAAGCTTAAGAGGCAAAAACTAAGGTTGTTGCTTGATGTTGGTTCTAAGCCTAATGACCTTGGTGCACTAAATTGCAAATATCTAGAGTTGTAGATGTCCTATTGAGAGGATTCCACTCTCATTAGAAAGCTTATTTCCGGGGCTTCGGTTTGATAGGTTATATGATAGGGTTTGGATTAAAACTGCACCGTAACAAGAAGGGAAAATTTCACTCTGGTTTCCTCGCTCGAGCGCAGCCTGAGCGCAGAAAAACAGAGAGCAATTCGAGGAAATTCAGCTCGAGCTGAGCTCGAGCGCAGCCTGAGCGAGAACTCGCGCTTGAGCTGCGCTCAAGCGAGGCTTAAGCGCAGGTCCGATTTCTGCACTTTAAAACACGTTCGTGGACGGTTTCTGTCCGTTCCTTCTTCAATTCTTTCGTATTTTCAGAGAGAGAGAGAGAGGTTCTAGTGAGAGAAAGTCCCAGCAAAGGCCAGGAACGAATTCTACTCATCAAGAACGAGTCTTGCTTCAATCTTTCTCCCTTCAAGGCCCTCCGTTCTTCGTTCTTTCTCCGTCTTCTCATCCCACAGGTGGGTGGACTTTCACTTATCTGTTCTGAATGATTGCCATTGTATGCTCCCTATTCTCTTTCCCCTTTCCCTCTAGGAATTAGTGATATATGTGTAGTAGGAACATAAGAATTGTGAATATGCTGTTTATTGTATGTGTTGGATTGTCAAAACCTTAGGGTAGATGATTGGATGATTTTGTATGATAATTCTTGATTATGTTTGGTGATTCTTGATTGTATTATTCTGTAATTCATGGGCCTTTGGCCATCACAGTCATGAAATTCTGAATTTAAGAGAAATCATAGAGCCTTCAGGCTATCACAGGGTCTTTGACCATCACAGGCCTTCGGGCAAATCAATTAATAACAACGGGGTAATCACATCGAACTCATGGCCAAGAGGGAGATGGGGTCCCCAATCACAGAATTGTATTTTAATGTCATTTAAAACTTAATCATAGGTAGCCCTGGACGACGGTCCTTGGTTACATGGCCGAGCGCTCATCACAGTCACGTTACAGTGTAAAGACCCCGGGTGTCGGGAATAACACCTCACAGCCATGCATTGCATCTTGATGATTGATTTCCTTTGTATTGAATTATGTATTATTATCTCTGTTATGTCTATTAAAATTGTATGTATGCCATGATGGTTCTTGGTTGTTTTCCCCCACACTGCACACACAGTTACACTCACTGGGACGTTGGTCTCACCCCATTCTATGGGAACAATATTTTCAGTGGTGCAGGATGCTGAGCAAAGTTATGACGAGTAGTAGATGGCATGTGAAGACCATTAGTCTTATTGCTTATTTTTCTTGATGATGTTCATGTTGTTAGGACCACTAGTGTTAATTGTTAAAGCTACTTTAGGAATCATTATGTTAGTTTAATATCCTAATATTTTTGTATTGGTGCCTTGACGGCAACATTATGTCATTATTTCATTGAGTTATGTATGTATTGTTGGAGCTTTAGTAATTGTTGGGTTACTCAAGCGATTATGTTTTATTTTGATACGCGAAATTGACGAATTAATTTTATGAATTTGGAAATAGTGCTTCCAACAGGCATTATTTCCGAATTTAGAAATTAGGACGTTACAGAAGATTCATAGAAGGGTTTTCTAAATTAGCTTTGCCTTTGACTGAGTTGACTAGGAAAGGAGTTGCCTTTGTGTGGAATAGTAAGTGTGAGACTAGTTTCCAAACCCTTAAGGAGAAGTTGACTAGTGCACCAGTGTTAGTGTTACCTGACCTTAGTAAATCCTTCGTAGTGTACTGTGATGCCTCTAGGATGGGTTTAGGTGGAGTGCTAATGCAAGATGGTAAGGTAGTGGCCTACGCTTCTAGGAAATTGAAAATCCATGAGAGAAACTATCCTACCCATGACCTTGAGCTAGCGGCAGTAGTGTTTGTGTTGAAGATATGGAGGCATTACTTGTATGGCTCCAGGTTTGAGGTTTTTAGTGATCATAAGAGCCTTAGATATGTGTTTGACCAGAAAGAGCTGAACATGACGCAGATGAGGTGGTTAGAGTTTCTTAAGGATTATGATTTTGAGTTGAGTTACCATCCCGGTAAGGCTAATGTAGTGGCTGATGCGTTAAGTAGAAAATCTATCCATGTTAGTTTCCTGATGATTAAGGAGATGGATCTTTTAACCCAATTTAGGGATTTGAGTTTAGCTTGTGAGGTGACTTCTGATAGTGTGAGGTTAGGAATGACTAAAGTAAGTAATGATCTGTTGAAGGATATTAGCAAAGCTCAATTGGAGGATCTGTTTTTGGTGCTTAGGCGAGAGGCCATAGAGGGAGGTAATGGTGGAGAGTTTGTGATAGGTAACGATGGGGTAGTGGGGTTTGGAGACCGAGTGTGTGTGCCTAGTGAACCTACCATTAAGCGTTTAGTGCTTGAAGAGGGTCATAGGAGTAAGCTTAGTTTCCATCCAGGTTCAACTAAGATGTATCAAGACTTGAAGAAAGTGTTTTGGTGGCCTAGCATGAAGAAGGACATAGAAGATTTTGTGAGTGCTTGTTTAGTGTGCCAAAAGTCTAAGGTAGAACATCAAAATCCTTCAGGATTGCTTCAACCCTTAAGTATACCTGAGTGGAAGTGGGATAGTATTTCCATGGACTTTGTAGTTGCTTTGCCTAAGACTGTAAGGGGGCGTGACTCTATATGGGTCATTGTGGATAGGTTAACTAAGAGTGCTCATTTCCTTCCCATTAACATTAAGTACTCCTTAGAGAAACTAGCTCAGTTGTACATCAGTGAGATTGTGAGGTTGCATGGCATACCATCTAGTATAGTTTCAGATAGAGATCCCAGGTTTACCTCTAGATTTTGGGAGAGTTTGCAGCAGGCCTTGGGGACCCAACTTAGGCTTAGTTCAGCTTATCACCCTCAAACTGATGGTCAGACCGAGAGAACCATCCAATCCTTAGAGGATTTGCTTAGAGCTTGCGTGTTAGACCAAAGGGGTAGTTGGGATAGCTTCTTACCTTTGATAGAGTTTACTTACAATAATAGTTTTCACTCTAGCATAGGTATGGTGCCTTATGAGGCATTGTATGGTAGGAGGTGTAGAACACCCTTGTGTTGGTGTGAGTCGGGAGAGGGCCTTGCGTTAGAACCGGAAATAGTGCAACAAACCACTGATAAGGTTAGGATAATCCAGGAGAGGATGAGAATAGCTCAGAGTAGGCAGAAGAGCTATGCTAATAAGAGGAGGAAGGAGTTAGAATTCAAAGAAGGAGATCATGTATTCCTGAAAGTCACTCCGTGGACTGGGGTTGGTAGGGCATTAAAGTCTAGAAAGCTTACGCCTCGATTCATTGGTCCTTACCAAATTCTCAAAAGAGTCGACAATGTTGCCTATCAGATTGCTTTACCTCCACACCTGTCAAACCTTCATAATGTTTTCCATGTTTCTCAACTCCGGAAATACATTCATGATCCTTCGCATGTGATTGAGTCGGATCACCTTGAGATTAAGGAGAACCTGACGGTGGAAACCATACCGGTGAGAGTTGAGGATCGGAGGGTGAAACAACTTCGAGGTAAAGAAATTCCTTTAGTTAAGGTAATCTGGGGAGGACCTACACCCGAGAGTGCTACTTGGGAACTTGAAGAGAAGATGAAGGAGTCCTACCCAGAGTTATTCGCTTCCGGTAAAATTCGAGGACGAATTTTCCTTTAGGAGGGGAGAGTTGTAACATCATGAATTTTATTAAGTAAAATTTAATTAAGTTAAATTAATAGAGCAGAGGAATAAATAATTAAATAAATAAATAATAGAATTTATATTATGAGTAGTTTTACTCATAACGCTAATTTAAATTTAAAAAAAAAAGAATATAAGGGGGTTGAGGTTGGGCCCAAGCCCAATTAGACATTCTAGTAAGGAGGGGTTATCAGTTCACCCTAATCCTTATTCGTATAATCACCAGAGAGTGAAACGCTAAGGAGGGGAGAAACCAAGTCTCAAGAGGAGGTTGCTGCAGAGTGATTATCAAGAACCAATAAAGGGACTTCCTTGATGTTGTTCGATCTTCGCTTAAGGTACGGTGGGGGAGAGGGTGTTGCTTGTATGTGCATGTAGGGGTGCTTGGGTAGTAATTTAAGACTTTAAATTCGTATTGATAAATGATATATTGAGTATAGATGATGAAAACCTATGATTGATTAGTAGTTTTATGATTCTTGATGAATATTGAGTGGATTGAATGAGAATAATGAGAATAGTGAAAATGAGTTAATAAAGGGTTTGATGATTTGGGGTTTTGATGGGAAAACTTTGTAAAACTGTTAAAGATTGATGCTTTTTTTGAGTTTGATGAATATAATCGACCATGAATGATGTTTTAACAAAGAAGAGTTATTTAGAAGTGTTAGAAATTGTGCAAACTGCGATCTGCGTCGCGGGTAATCGATTACCAGGGTGTTCTGGGCAGCCTGGGAGTGTTGTTTGTTCGCTGGTAATCGATTACAGGATTGTTGTAATCGATTACCAGAGAGATTGCTTGCAGGTAATCGATTACAGGGATGCTGTAATCGATTACCAGTGTGTTTGCTTGCAAGTAATCGATTACAAGGGGGTTGTAATCGATTACCAGAGACCTTGTTTGCAGGTAATCGATTACTGGAGGCTGGTAATCGATTACTAGTGTGGATTTTGAGATCCTGAGTGCTTGATGATGATTGATGTTGTTTGATGATGCTTTATAATGATAATGGTGCTGATGATTGATGATAATTGACGATGTTTATGATGAATATGATGATGGTGATTGATGTTGTTATATGATGCTTATAATAACTTATGATGATTATATTTGATGATGAGTATGACAATGTATAATGATGATATTTGATGATGAGTATGATGATGTATGATGATGATATTTGATGATGAGTATGATGAAGTAAAATGATGATGTTTGATGATGAGCATGATGATGCATGATGATGGTGTATATCACTTTATGATGATGATGTTACCTAAGTTGTGCGGGCCCATTGAGGGGGTACAACTCAGGGGACCATGATGGGGCGTTCGATGCACGGGCCCAACGAGGGGGTGCAACCTAGGGATGATGATTTGTACTGGCCCATTGAGGGGGTGCAATCTAGGGTCGAATGTCGTTGTGTGGGCCCATTGAGGGGGTACAACCTATCGGATTGTGTGGTAACACCGGTAGACTATCTTGGTACTAACTAAGGTGATTGACGAGGTGCGCCCATTGTGTGGAGTTCCAAGTCATGATCTTTGGGACGATGTTGATGAGTTTCGGTGCATATGATGATGGATATATATATGTGTTATACTTGATGATGAATTTGAGTTGTATAATGATGTTATGAATATTAATGATGAATGAGTATTATGTGTGAGAATAGCGTATGTGATTTCTTTGGTGATTGATGGTATTAGACTTATATGATGATATCGATGAATTGTTATATAATGATTTATAGATGATTATATTCTGATGAATTATTTGATGTTTGGGTATATGGTGTGATAAATGATGATGTTGTTTATATGAGGGTGAGGATAGGGTAGCCTCCTATGTGTATGTATGAGTAGTATTCTTTTTCTCACCGTTACACTGTGGATATTTTACAGGTGATGACGATGACAAGACTGGTGTCGTGTTTTGATTAAAGGGAGTGTTGCTCTGGTACATGTGACATCAGGGCATATTATTGGGGTTCTTTTCTTTATGTTTCTAGTTAGGAAGGTTTTTTTTGTAAACTGTTTTGGATGCCTTGCACGGCAAGTGGGATGTTTTGTTATTTTTATTTTTGGAGATTCCGCTGCTTGAGTATTTGATCACGTTTGAGTTCTAATTTTATTTTAATTGAATTATTTTGAAACAATGAGGTTTTTAATGAAGAGTTATGTGAACCTTTTTACCCGTTGTGGGACATTACCTTTCTACACTTCGATTTATTAAACGTATAAGAGTTTGGGGTAGAAGGGTGTCACATTTATATCAAACAAACTCAACAAAAACACCAATTTTTACACATATTTGCACAGTTATTCCATCAAAATCCCCAATCATCAAACCCTTATTTATCCCTTTTCGCTATTCTCGCTACTCTCTTCTAATTCAATCAAGATTCACAAAGATTCACAGAATTAATCATCAGACAACAGGTTTTCATCATGCAATACTCAATATATATATATATATATATATATCAATTTCGAATTTAATGTCTTAAAGGCACTACCCAAGCACTCCCACATGCACATACAAGTAGCACCTTTTCCCCACCGTACCTTAGAGTTGACGATTAGAAAACAAATAGTAGCACTCCACTCCCTTGGTGATCTATTCTGCTACACCTTTCCCTTGTGAGGTTGCTTCTCTCCTCCTAGGGTTTGGTTATCTGACGTTTTAAAGCTAACCGGGTGAAATAGATAACCCTCCCCCTATTTAAATATCTAATTGAGTTGGGCCTACTCCTACCCACCCATTAAATATTATCTTTTTCTGAAACATAATAATATAATGATATTATTATTATTTTCTTCATAAATCTTATTTTATTTTATTTATTCATTATGAATTATTAGGATATTATAGAGTTCTTATCCATCTACATTCAAATTTAAATTCAAATCTTATAATTAAATCTTATCCTAAATTTGTATTGATTCTTATCTTTAATCCTCGTGATCTCATTATCCCTATTTTAAAATCTGATCTTAATTTAAAATACTAAACCATATCTCTCTCCTAAGATTGTCCTTATTAATCCTGGTATTATTATATTAATATAACAATTACGATATTTATAACAATTAATGTTAATTGTAATCTTATGATTTATCCCTTAATAATATTATTATTATATTCAATATAAACATATTTGATTAAGATCCTAATAATCTAACATCTCTCCTAATATTTATAGCATTATATCATTATTATCTCATAAATACAGGTATATTAATATTTGCTATTATTATTATGTAACTTCTATTTTTACAGCTAACGTCATCGAAATATAATTATACATATTTAAATTATATTTCTAAATTTCTAAATTTTTGGGATGTTACAACAATAGCTTTATATATATCATTTTATTTTCTTATACATTCCATATATGTTTTCTTACTTTCTCTTTTCAATAAAAAAAATATTCAATTGACTTTTGTTTTATATCTTTAACTTATAATATTTTTCTATTTTTTTCCAGTAGTTTTAAGAACATATTGTATTTAAAATTTTATTTATTATTTATTCATTTGCTTATTTTATGAGTTTATTTTGTACTATTTCATATAGTATAAACAATTACTAGCTCGTTTGGTTGGGTGTTAAGAAAATTAAAACCATGGTTTTGCGGAATTGATTTTAAATCACTTCCGTCTAACGTGCTTCGTAAAACATGCATCACTCATCTCAACCATTGATTTTCAGAATCAATTCTACTCAACTATAAATCAAACGGACACGTACATAATTCTAATAAAGTTAAATTATTTATAATGTAGGGTATCAATTTTTTTTTTCAATTTAAGTCTATTGCCAATAGATATGTTAATACATGAATATTAATTAATTTATTACATTATATAATATTTGTTTATTGAAAAAATATATTAAATTATTAAAAATTAAAAGACATTATTTTTGTATCGTTATATTCCCGTGCATTGCACGGGTTCACACACTAGTATATACTTGGAGGGAGAGCTTTGCCGCCCATAGAGGTCCTACCCGGCTCGAACAGGATTGTCTACCGTGGAGAATACCTGTGATATTGCACCCAAAAAAAAAAATAATGGTGAAGAAGTTGTTCCAAAGTTTCATATGCATGTTGGCCTTATCCATGGCATTCAAACCATGATTGGTAGGGATTGGTTGATAGAGTTAAACCACATTCCAAGGAAAGGCAATCAATGTGCCAATGTCATAGCTAAGAAGTGTGCTCTTGCTAGTTCTCCAACTACTGTAACTTTAGACTCCATGGGAGACCGAGAGTTTGCTATTTTGGTTTTAGTTGATGTTAGGGGAATATTTTCCCTAGGGTAGAATAAGGTGATGCGTTTTTTTTTGTGTTTTTTTTCTTGTTTTTTTGTATTTTAATTTCATATTGTTTACCAAAAATAAATAAATAAATTCTTCTAAATTTATTTATGTTTTATATTAAAATTTACTTATTTTTTCATTTTAGCTGCTTATATTTATTTACTTACTTATTTAAAAGAATTATGCACATTTATCTTATAATTTGAAATATTCTTTTTCTTAAAATATTTTTATTTAATTATATTTTTAAATTCAATCCAAATTTAAAAGGCTCATACAATACACGAAGTATTTTTTAATTACTGAAAAAAAATTTATAAGCTCTTAAGCAGATCGTGACACATAGTGTAACAAAAAATAATGATGAAAAATAGCGAATCATTCAATCATACGGAAACCAACAATTAATAATACCTAACGTCAAAAAAAAACAATTGATAATACCTGTTAATTAATTTTCTTTATTTAATCTATTGTAACATTTTTATAACTGAAAGGATGTTTACATCTCCCGAAAATTGGGCCAAGGATACTTTCCGTAAACCATCCAACGACCATAAATATTTGTATCACGTTTTTTTACGAGAAATGCTAGCAACACACTCTTTTGAACACTCTCTCTAACACACTCCATGTGAATTTTAACCAATCACATGGAGTGTGTTTGAGAGAGTGTTCAAAAAAGTGTGTTCCTAGCACTCCTCTTTTTTTATTTATTTAATCCAAAAAATAAAAATTTGAATGGTCAAGATCTCATCCAATTTTTTTTAATGGTGTAACAATTTACTCAACAAATTACCAACCATAAAATTTGGACTATCTACCAACGGGATTGGTTGTCTCGGATTCGAGTCTTGTGGATGGAAAAAATCCCCACCATGGCTAGCCCCACCATGATGTGGATTTTCCTGAGTTGAACAGATTGGCTCCGTGGAGGATACATATGGTTAAACCAAAAAAATTTGGGCTATCTTATGCAACCACCAAAAAATATGCTGTTACAAAGTTGAAATATGCAATTGGATAAAATAAGGTCGACAGGGTAAGCAACCATGAAAAATGTCCAAAATTATAGTAACCATTGACATTCCTTGCTTCCCACGAAGTCACTATATTTGAAACAACACACATATTCTATATTCATGAACAACTCAATTATCAAATAAAAACATATCATGCAGGATATTTGAAAGCTGTCATCTTGTGACACTAATTAATATAATAATATAATCACAAAGTAAACAAACCTTGTTCAGACCGCTTGTGTCCAACAGTATGATCAGCATCTAGGCACAACTTTTCTTTGTCAACTTCGTCCAACTGGAAGAGGAAAGAGGGTATGCCTCTATTCACACTACTTGATTGCTTCCAAAACCCATGTCAAGCTTCTTTCTGCAATTTTATCCATCATCATGAACTTAAGCTTTTGCTATGTGGTCTTTTTGTTTTTGTCACTGAACATGGTCTTGTGTGTTGAGATTAAGGATTTCTATCCAGAAGAAAGAGATGCTTTGTTGCTCATAAGGGATTCTTTAAATTCTTCTCTCAATTTGCATGGGAATTGGACAGGACCTCCTTGTATAGAAAATCAGAGTAGATGGTTTGGTATAACATGTTCCAATTGGCATGTTGTTCACATTGTCCTTCAAGGAGTTAATCTTAATGGTTATTTACCTCCTACATCCTTTCAAAATATAACTTTCTTGAGCCAACTTGACTTCAGAAACAATGCACTTTTTGGGCCACTACCAAACCTCACTAGTTTGGTGTTTTTAGAACAAGTCTTATTCTCATCTAATTATGTGTCAGGGTCAATTCCTGTGGAGTATGTTGAACTTCCCAGGCTACAAGTCTTGGAGCTGCAAGAAAACTACTTAGATAGTCAAATTCCACCCTTTGATCAACCATCATTGACAAGTTTCAATGTGTCATACAATCATCTGGTAGGGTCAATTCCTGAAACTTCTGTGCTTCAAAGGTTCCCAAAGAGTTCTTTTGATAATAATTCAGATCTTTGTGGTAAGCCATTGGATAAGTCATGTCCTGTTGAACCTCCTGCCCCATCTCCAGCTCCATTTCCTGTTGTTGTTCCTCCAAGCCCTGCAGTGGAAAAAATTAAGAAGAGACTTCAAGTATGGGTTATTGCTTTGATTGCTACTTCAGCTGGACTCTTTCTTTTTATGATCATTATTATTGCTTTCTTGTTTTCTAGAAAACAAGCAAGTGGAAAAGCAAAAAGAAGAAATGATTCAGCTGGTAAGATATTTCTTATACATATTATGTTATCCTACCATTGGTTTTCTTAATATAGACTTTATGAGAAACAAATGTGAAGAAACAATTGTCAAATAAATTAAGAATGTCATAAAGTAAATTATGCTGTCTTATACTGGTTCAGGATTTCTAAATGTTTTAAACTTTTTGCATTTCTCTTATAGGGTATGTTTTTGGAGCATGGGCAAAGAAGATGGTGTCTTATCCAGGGAAGAGTGATGATTCTGAAAGATTAGGCAGATTGGAATTTTCCAACAAGAAATTTCCAGTTTTTGACATGGATGATTTATTAAGGGCATCAGCAGAAGTGCTAGGAAGAGGGAATTTAGGTGTTACATACAAAGCAACACTTGAAACTGGTACTGTTGTTGCAGTGAAGAGACTTAGCTACATGAATGAATTGAGCAGGAAGGAATTTCTCCATCAGATGCAAATGCTAGGTCAGATAAAGCATGAAAATCTAGTAGAAATTGTCTCTTTTTATTATTCAGAAGAGCAAAAGCTGGTCATATATGAACTAGTCCCTGATGGCACTTTGTTTGAGCTCCTACATGGTTAGTTTTATTCTTTCTTTCCTTAAATTTCAAGTCAATTCCTAAAGGCCTGACTAGTATGCATTTTCATTTCCTGTTTCCATTCTCTGTTTTCTGCTTCCAGCATTTCCAGTTTTTCCTTTGTAAAATTTAAGAAAACAGGAAATGGAAATACAAAACAAACATGCTCTAAAGAAAACACAAAATAACTGAATTAGCACACTAACATTCATAATATGATGGTACTAGAGGGTGGAGGAGTTGGAAGAACACCTCTTGATTGGACCACAAGACTGGCTATTATCAAAGACATAGCAAAGGGTCTTGCTTTCCTTCATCATTCCTTGTCTTCTCATAAGGTTCCTCATGCCAACCTCAAATCATCCAATGTCCTAATTCATCAAAATAGCCAAGGTTACCATTCCAAGCTCACAGACTATGGCTTCTTGCTTCTACTCCCAGCTAAAAAAGATACAGAAAAGCTAGCCATAAGCAAGTCACCAGAATTTGTTAAAGGAAAGAAGCTGACACACAAAGCTGATGTCTATTGCTTTGGTATCATTATGCTAGAGATTATAACTGGCAAAATTCCTGGTCAAATATTAGGTGAAGTTGAAGAAACAGCCAATGATCTTTCAGATTGGGTAAGAACAGTGGTGAACAATGATTGGTCCACTGATATACTTGATTTAGAAATACTAGCAGAAAAAGAAGGGCATGATGCAATGTTGAATTTGACAGAGTTAGCTCTGGAGTGTACAGATATGACACCAGAGAAGCGGCCTAAAATGAGTGTAGTGTTGAGAAGAATAGAAGAGATAGAGCAAATGAAACCAGAGAATGAATGAAACAAATATGTCACTACACAGCAGGATCTATTGTCTTGCATATAGAGCACCATCAGAAGAGTCAGTTCAGATGACAGTGACACATGATCCAATGCAGTAATAGCTTAACAACTGCGAGCATATTTGGTTTAGCGTTGAAACGTAGTAAACTCACGTTTTCAAAGCTAAAAATAGTTTCTTTGAGAAATCCAAATTTGAGTTTGACTGGACATACACTGCATATTGTAATTGAGGAAGAACAATTTTTTTTTTCTTCTCATTTTCCATTCAGATGACAATGTCAATGACACATTATCCAAAACATTATGTGCGAAGAATATTTTTTCAGAAGAGATCAAAATCTCTTTGATAATGAGAAATTATTGTTTCCAATTTTCCATTGCTTTTTTTTTTGTTTTATGTTTTTATTTTGGATGACACTCTAGTAGTAAGGATCAGAAGATCTATTTTTAGAATTTGTACCAAATAAAAACAAAATGAAAGTATGCTTATACTCTCCATAGTTAGATTCATTTGAGTGAAGGATCGTAGTGTCAGTTAGGCTTTTGAGTTTGAAAGCCACTAGAATTAGACCTGAGGGAAGGGACTTAGGTAATTTGTATGAGGTAAGGTACAAGGTTTAAATATCATTGCTGCCATTATACATAAAAGGAAAAAAAGAAAGCTTTTGAATTTGAAGATGATAAAGTATGGTGATTTATGCAAGTTAGTAAATGTAATATTGTTGGTACATAAAAATTTGTTACATGATAACAGAAAATATGAAGAACTTGAACTGGGCCAAAAATTTTGGGCTACCTAAGCTTATCTACACATATGGTATTTTTCTGGGACTTTCTTTCCACACCCCCTTTTAGCTTTTTACACCCTCCCCAAAAGTCCTTTCCCACCCATACCCCTATCTTTTTTCCGGAAATTAACTTCCGGAAGTTTTCGGAAACTAATTTTTGAAAGCTAAATGATAAAAATGACTTTCGAAAATTAATTTCTGGAGACTTATTTTCGGGTTTTTACTAGAAATTAATTTCTAGAAGTTTTTCTTAAATAAAAACTAATTTTCGGAAGTGTTTTTTTTAATTTCCGAGAAGAAAAAAAGAATAAAAGGTGAGAGAAACTACAGTGGGGAGTTTAGGGTTCAGAGTTTAGGTGATAGTGACGATGGGGTGAAGGTGGAAGAGGGTAGTTCAGGGAAAATACTTTTCAAAAATGAAGGAAAGGGGTGTTAATAGCAAAAAGGATGGTAAAAGCAACTCCAGTTTTTTATGCAAGCAAGGACGGCAAGGACACGTCATATATAGCTGACAATTTGGGATATTCGCTTGATTCGACATAGATAGCGAGTTTTATCAAATTAGGTTAAACAGGCTGAAAGTTATTCGGGCTTCTAAAATAAGTGTCTGAACCCTACATTTTTACATGCTTTTTGCGGCTAGCTTGGTTTTTTTTTATGAATTTTGCACGCTACCTAATTTTTTTTTCAGTTTTTGTTGATAACATATGTTATCGGATTGGACTAAAAAATCTGCGAATTATTCATATTTTTAAAATAAGTGTCTGAACCCTACATTTTTATGGACTTCTACATGCCGACCCAATCGAACTAGCCTATTTAGGTCTGCCAAATAAATCAAACGATAATATAATATATTACCATAAATTATATTTAACAAATTTAATAGATAAAAATTGTCTGTAAAAATATATTTTACACTAATAACACTATTATTCAAAAATACATTTTCACATAAGTTATTCAAATTTAATGAGATTCATTTATAATATAAAACATTTTATAATTTTGATTGTGCATAAATCCATTTAAATCTATATTTTTTAAATAGTGTAGCCTATCTATAATTTTCCGGACTCATCCACCTCATTCCCAGGAATAATAATTTGCGGTTTCTGCATTTGACAGATGGAGTATAATGGACCAATATAAAAATGAAATGAAGGAAATACTGCACATATAATTTTGTGAAAATAATATAATAAATTAAATTTGGACTCGTGCAATGTGCGAGTGAATAAATAATTTTATAACAATTTTAAATTAGAAATTATAATATATAATATATCAATATTAATATTAATATAATTCATATTTTGATATAAATTAAATAAAAATTAAATTTACATTTGATTGAACAAACTTGTCTGACAATAAAATGTTTTTTATTTTAAAATTATGACAAATTGATTATTTTAAGTTACATATAAAATATTAAATTTTATAGTTCAACCAAATAAAAAAACAGAGAGAGTAAGCGGGTGAATTTCACACATCGGGCCATGTGGGAAAAACAGTATGCACTATTTTATGTAAGTGAGTCAGAACTCTATATCAAAGGAAAAGTATTAACTTACATAACACAATGGATACAACAATTGTACCACTGTGTTATTTTAGCTCAACGAAAAAATAGTGAGAGAAAGCGGTGAATTGCGCACACCGGGCAATGTGGGAAAAATAGTGTATGCACTGTTTTATGTAAGTGAATCATAACTCTTTATCAAAGGAAAAGTATTAACTTACATAACGAAGTGGATGCAACAATTGTACCACAGTGTTATTTTAGCTCAACCTAAAAAAACAGAGAGAGAAGGCGGGTGAATTGAGCACACCGGGCCATGTGGGAAAAACAATGTATGCACTGTTTTATGTAAGTGAATCATAACAATTTATCAAAGAAAAAGTATTAACTTACATAACACAATGGATACAACAATTATACCATTGTGTTATTTTAGCTCAACCAAAAAAAATACAGAGAGAGAAAGCGGGTGAATTGCGCACATCGGGCCATGTGGGAAAAACAGTGCATGCATTGTTTTATGTAAGTGAATCAAAATTCTTTATCAAAGGAAAAGTATTAACTTACATAACACAGTCTATACAACAATTGTACCATTGTGTTATTGTAGCTTAAGCGGGTGAATTACGCACACCGGGCCATGTGGGAAAAATAGTGTATGCATTGTTTTATGTAAATGAATCAGAACTCTTTATCAAAGGAAAAATATTAACTTACACAATACAATGGATACAACAATTGTACCATTGTGTTCCGGGTCATGTGGGAAAAACGTGTATGCACTGTTTTATGTAAGTAAAAAAAACTCTTAATCAAAGGAAAATTATTAACTTACATAACACAATGGATACAACAATTGTACCACTGTGTTATTTTAGCTCAAAAAAAAAATAGAGAGAAAGCGGGTGAATTGTGCAAACCGGGCCATGTGGGAAAAACAATGTATGCATTGTTTTATGTAAGTAAATCAGAACTCTTTATCAAAGGAAAAGTATTAACTTACATAACACAGTCGATACAACAATGGTACCACTGTGTTATTGTAGCTCAAAAAAAAAAAACAGAGAGAGAAGGCGGGTGAATTACGCACACCGGGCCATGTGGGAAAAAAGTGTATGCACTATTTTATGTAAGTGAATCAGAACTCTTTATCAAAGGAAAAGTATTAACTTACATAATACAATGGATACAACAATTGTACCATTGTGTTGTTTTAGCTCAACAAAAAAAATAGAGAGAAAAAGCGGGTGAATTGCGCACACCGGGTCATGTGGGAAAAACGTGTATGCACTGTTTTATGTAAGTAAAAAAAACTCTTAATCAAAGGAAAATTATTAACTTACATAGCACAATGGATACAACAATTGTACCACTGTGTTATTTTAGCTCAACAAAAAAAATAGAAAGAGAAAGCGGGTGAAATGCGCACACCGGGTCATGTGGGAAAAACAGTGTATGCACTATTTTATGTAAGTGAATCAAAACTCTTTATCAAAGGAAAAGTATTAACTTACATAACACAGTGGAAACAACAATTGTACCACCGTGTTATTTTAGCTCAACAAAAAAAAACACAGAGAAAAAGCGGATGAATTACGTACACCGGGTCATGTGGAAAAAATAGTGTATGTATTATTTTATGTAAGTGAATTAGAACTCTTTATCAAAGGAAAATTATTAACTTACATAACACAGTAGATACAACAATTGTACGACTGTGTTATTTTAGCTCAACAAAAAAAAACACAGAGAGAAAGCGGGTGAATTGCGCATGTAAGTGAATCAGAACTCTTTATCAAAAGAAAAGTATTAACTTACATAACACAATGGATACAACAATTGTACCACTGTGTTATTTTAGCTCAACAAAAAAAAAACAGAGAGAGAAAGCGGGTGAATTACGCACACGGGGCCATGTGGGAAAAACAGTGTACGCATTGTTTTATGTAAGTGAATCAGAACTATTTATCAAAGGAAAAGTATTAACTTACATAACACAGTGGATACAACAATTGTACCACTGTGTTATTTTAGCTAAACCAAAAAAAATAGAGAGATATAGCGGGTGAATTGCGCACACCGGGCCATGTGGGAAAAATAGTGTATGCATTGTTTGATGTTAGTGAATCAGAACTCTATCAAAAGAGAAGTATTAACTTATTAACTTACATAACACAGTGGATACAGCAATTGTACCACAGTGTTATTTTAGCTCAACAAAAAAAGAACAGAGAGAGCAAGCGGGTGAACTGCGCACACCGGGCCATGTGATAAAAACAGTATGCATTGTTTTATGTAAGTGAAATCATAACTCTTTATCAAAGGAAAAGTATTAACTTACATAACACAGTGGATAAAACAATTGTACCACTGTGTTAGTTTAGCTCTAAAAAAATAAACAGAGAGAGAAAGCAGGTGAATGCATTGTTTTATGCATTGTTTTATGTAAGTAAATCAGAGCTCTTTATCAAAGGAAAAGTATTAACTTACATAACACAGTCGATACAACAATTTTTGTAGCTCAACAAAAAAAAAAACAGAGAGAGAAGGCGGGTGAATTACGCACACCGGGCCATGTGGAAAAACAGTATATGCACTATTTTATGTAAGTGAATCAGAACTCTATATCAAAGGAAAAGTATTAACTTACATAATACAATGGATAAAACAATTGTACCATTGTATTGTTTTAGCTCAACAAAAAAAACAGAGAGAGAAGGCGGGTGAATTACGCACACTGGGCCATGTGGGAAAAACAGTGTATCCACTATTTTATGTAAGTGAATCAGAACACTTTATCAAAGGAAAAGTATTAACTTACGTAATACAATTGATACAACAATTGTACCATTGTGTTGTTTTAGCTCAACAAAAAAAACAAAGCGGGTGAATTGCGCACACCAGGTCATGTGGGAAAAACGTGTATGCACTGTTTTATGTAAGTAAAAAAAAATCTTAATCAAAGGAAAATTATTAACTTACATAGCACAATGGATACAACAATTCTACCACTGTGTTATTTTAGCTCAATAAAAAAAAATAGAGAGAGAAAGCGGATGAAATGCGCACACCGGGCCATGTGGCAAAAACTGTTTATGCACTATTTTATGTAAGTGAATCAAAACTCTTTATCAAAGGAAAAATATTAACTTACATAACACAGTGGAAACAACAATTGTACCACCGTGTTATTTTAGCTCAACAAAAAAAACACAGAGAGAGAAAGCGGGTGAATTACGTACACCGGGTCATGTGGGAAAAAGAGTGTATGTATTATTTTATGTAAGTGAATTAGAACTCTTTATCAAAGGAAAATTATTAACTTACATAACACAGTAGATACAACAATTGTACGGCTGTGTTATTTTAGCTCAACAAAAAAAAATAGAGAGAGAAAGCGGGTGAATTGCGCACACTGGGCCACGTGGGAAAAAAGTGTATGCAATATTTTATGTAAGTGAATCAGAACTCTTTATCAAAGGAAAAGTATTAACTTACATAACACAGTCGATACAACAATGGTACCACTGTGTTATTGTAGCTCAACAAAAAAAACAGAGAGAGAAGGCGGGTGAATTACGCACACCGGGCCATGTGAGAAAAACAGTGTATCCACTATTTTATGTAAGTAAATCAGAACTCTTTATCAAAGGAAAAGTATTAACTTACGTAATACAATTGATACAACAATTGTACCATTGTGTTGTTTTAGCTCAACAAAAAAAAACCAGAGAGAGAAAGCGGGTGAATTGCGCACACCAGGTCATGTGGGAAAAACGTGTATGCACTGTTTTATGTAAGTAAAAAAAAATCTTAATCAAAGGAAAATTATTAACTTACATAGCACAATGGATACAACAATTCTACCACTGTGTTATTTTAGCTCAACAAAAAAAATAGAGAGACAAAGCGGATGAAATGCGCACACCGGGCCATGTGGGAAAAACAGTATGCATTGTTTTATGTCGGTGAGATCATAACTCTTTATCAAAGGAAAAGTATTAACTTACATAACACAGTGGATAAAACAATTGTACCACTGTGTTAGTTTAGCTCTACAAAAAATAAACAGAGAGAGAAAGCGGGTGAATTGCGTACACCGGCCATTTGGGATAAACAATGTATGTATTGTTTTATGTAAGTGAATCAGAACTCTTTATCAAAGGAAAAGTATTAACTTACATAACATAGTGGATACAATAGTTGTACCACTGTGTTATTATAGCTCAACAAAAAAAATAGAGAGAGAAAGCGGGTGAATTGCGCACACCGGGCCATGTGGAAAAAACAGTGTATGCATTGTTTTATGTAAGTGAATCAAAACTCTTTATCAAAGGAAAAGTATTAACTTACATAACACAGTGGATACAATAATTGTACCACTGTGTTATTTTAGCTCAACAAAAAAAAAGAGAGAGAGAGAGAAAGCGGGTGAATTTCGCACACCGGGCATGTGGGAAAAACAGTGTATGCACTATTTTATGTAAGTGAATCAAAACTCTTTATTAAAGGAAAAATATTAACTAACATAACACATGGATACAACAATTGTACCACTTTTTTATTTTAGCTCTACAAAAAATAAACAGAGAGAGAAAGCGGGTGAATTGCGTACACCGGCCATCTGGGATAAACAATGTATGCATTGTTTTATGTAAGTGAATCAGAACTCTTTATCAAAGGAAAAGTATTAACTTACATAACATAGTGGATACAATAGTTGTACCACTGTGTTATTATAGCTCAACGGAAAAAATAGAGAGAGAAAGCGGGTGAATTGCGCACACCGGGCCATGTGGAAAAAACAGTGTATGCATTGTTTTATGTAAGTGAATCAAAACTCTTTATCAAATGAAAAGTATTAACTTACATAACACAGTGGATACAATAATTGTACCCCTTGTTATTTTAGCTCAACAAAAAAAAGAGAGAGAAAGCGGGTGAATTGCGCACACCGGGCATGTGGGAAAAACAGTGTATGCACTGTTTTATGTAAGTGAATCAAAACTCTTTATCAAAGGAAAAATATTAACTAACATAACACATGGATACAACAATTGTACCCCTTTTTTATTTTAGCTCAACAAAAAAAAAAACAGAGAGAGAAAGCGGGTGAATTGTGCACACTGGGCCATATGGGAAAATCAGTGTATGCACTGTTTTATGTAAGTGAATCAGAACTCTTTATCAAAGGAAAAGTATTAACTTACATAACACAGTGAATACAACAATTGTACCATTGTGTTCCGGGTCATGTGGGAAAAACGTGTATAAACTGTTTTATGTAAGTAAAAAAAACTCTTAATCAAAGGAAAATCATTCACTTACATAACACAATGGATACAACAATTGTACCACTTTGTTATTTTAGCTCAAAAAAAAATAGAGAGAAAGCGGGTGAATTGTGCACACCGGGCCATGTGGGAAAAACAATGTATGCATTGTTTTATGTAAGTAAATCAGAACTCTTTATCAAAGGAAAAGTATTAACTTACATAACACAGTGAATACATCAATTGTACCATTGTGTTCGGGTCATGTGGGAAAAACGTGTATTCACTGTTTTATGTAAGTAAAAAAAAAACTCTTAATCAAAGGAAAATTATGAACTTGCATAACACAATGGATACAACAATTGTACCACTGTGTTATTTTAGCTCAAAAGAAAATAGAGAGAAAGCGGGTGAATTGTGCACACCGTGCCATGTGGGAAAAAGTGTATGCATTGTTTTATGTAAGTAAATCAGAACTCTTTATCAAAGGAAAAATATTAACTTACATAACACAGTCGATACAACAATGGTACCACTGTGTTATTGTAGCTCAACAAAAAAAAACAGAGAGAGAAGGCGGGTGAATTACGCACACTGGGCCATGTGGGAAAAACAGTGTATCCACTATTTTATGTAAGTGAATCAGAACACTTTATCAAAGGAAAAGTATTAACTTACGTAATACAATTGATACAACAATTGTACCATTGTGTTGTTTTAGCTCAACAAAAAAAACAAAGCGGGTGAATTGCGCACACCATGTCATGTGGGAAAAACGTGTATGCACTGTTTTATGTAAGTAAAAAAAAAATCTTAATCAAAGGAAAATTATTAACTTACATAGCACAATGGATACAACAATTCTACCACTGTGTTATTTTAGCTCAACAAAAAAAAATAGAGAGAGAAAGCGGATGAAATGCGCACACCGGGCCATGTGGCAAAAACTGTTTATGCACTATTTTATGTAAGTGAATCATAACTCTTTATCAAAGGAAAAATATTAACTTACATAACACAGTGGAAACAACAATTGTACCACCGTGTTATTTTAGCTCAACAAAAAAAACACAGAGAGAGAAAGCGGGTGAATTACGTACACCGGGTCATGTGGGAAAAAGAGTGTATGTATTATTTTATGTAAGGGAATTAGAACTCTTTATCAAAGGAAAATTATTAACTTACATAACAAAGTAGATACAACAATTGTACGGCTGTGTTATTTTAGCTCAACAAAAAAAATAGAGAGAGAAAGCGGGTGAATTGCGCACACTGGGCCACGTGGGAAAAAAGTGTATGCAATATTTTATGTAAGTGAATCAGAACTCTTTATCAAAGGAAAAGTATTAACTTACATAACACAGTCGATACAACAATGGTACCACTGTGTTATTGTAGCTCAACAAAAAAAACAGAGAGAGAAGGCGGGTGAATTACGCACACCGGGCCATGTGAGAAAAACAGTGTATCCACTATTTTATGTAAGTAAATCAGAACTCTTTATCAAAGGAAAAGTATTAACTTACGTAATACAATGGATACAACTATTGTACCCCTTTTTTATTTTAGCTCAACAAAAAAAAAACAGAGAGAGAAAGCGGGTGAATTGTGCACACCGGGCCATATGGGAAAATCAGTGTATGCACTGTTTTATGTAAGTGAATCAGAACTCTTTATCAAAGGAAAAGTATTAACTTACATAACACAGTGAATACAACAATTGTACCATTGTGTTCCGGGTCATGTGGGAAAAACGTGTATAAACTGTTTTATGTAAGTAAAAAAAAACTCTTAATCAATGGAAAATTATTAACTTACATAACACAATGGATACAACAATTGTACCACTGTGTTATTTTAGCTCAAAAAAAAATAGAGAGAAAGCGGGTGAATTGTGCAAACCGGGCCATGTGGGAAAAACAGTGTATGCATTGTTTTATGTAAGTAAATCAGAACTCTTTATCAAAGGAAAAGTATTAACTTACATAACACAGTCGATACAACAATGGTACCACTGTGTTATTGTAGCTCAACAAAAAAAAACAGAGAGAGAAGGCGGGTGAATTACGCACACCGGGCCATGTGGGAAAAAAGTGTATGCACTATTTTATGTAAGTGAATCAGAACTCTTTATCAAAGGAAAAGTATTAACTTACATAATACAATGGATACAACAATTGTACCATTGTGTTGTTTTAGCTCAACAAAAAAAATAGAGAGAAAAAGCGGGTGAATTGCGCACACCAGGTCATGTGGGAAAAACGTGTATGCACTGTTTTATGTAAGTAAAAAAACTCTTAATCAAAGGAAAATTACTAACTTACATAGCACAATGGATACAACAATTGTACCACTGTGTTATTTTAGCTCAACAAAAAAAAAATAGAAAGGCGGGTGAAATGCGCACACCGGGCCATGTGGGAAAAACAGTGTATGCACTATTTTATGTAAGTGAATCAAAACTCTTTATCAAAGGAAAAGTATTAACTTACATAACACAGTGGAAACAACAATTGTACCACCGTGTTATTTTAGCTCAAAAAAAAAAAACACAGAGAGAAAGCGGATGAATTACGTACACCGGGTCATGTGGAAAAAATAGTGTATGTATTATTTTATGTAAGTGAATTAGAACTCTTTATCAAAGGAAAATTATTAACTTACATAACACAGTAGATACAACAATTGTACGACTGTGTTATTTTAGCTCAACAAAAAAAAAACACAGAGAGAAAGCGGGTGAATTGCGCACACTAGGCCACGTGTGAAA
This sequence comes from Sesbania bispinosa, assembly GCA_026901365.1. Classification (NCBI taxonomy): domain Eukaryota; kingdom Viridiplantae; phylum Streptophyta; class Magnoliopsida; order Fabales; family Fabaceae; genus Sesbania; species Sesbania bispinosa. Next base: position 332,904 of record QLOH01000674.1, on the reverse strand, counting down.
AAAGTGTATGCACTATTTTATGTAAGTGAATCAGAACTCTTTATCAAAAGAAAAGTATTAACTTACATAACACAGTGGATACAACAATTGTACCACTGTGTTATTTTAGCTCAAGAAAAAAAAACAGAGAGAGAAAGCGGGTGAATTACGCACACCGGGCCATGTGGGAAAAACAGTATACGCATTGTTTTATGTAAGTGAATCAGAACTATTTATCAAAGGAAAAGTATTAACTTACATAACACAGTGGATACAACAATTGTACCACTGTGTTATTTTAGCTAAACCAAAAAAAATAGAGAGATATAGCTGGTGAATTGCGCACACCGGGCCATGTTGGAAAAATAGTGTATGCATTGTTTGATGTTAGTGAATCAGAACTCTTTATCAAAAGAGAAGTATTAACTTATTAACTTACATAACACAGTGGATACAACAATTGTACCACTGTGTTATTTTAGCTCAACAAAAAAAGAACAGAGAGAGCAAGCGGGTGAACTGCGCACACCGGGCCATGTGATAAAAACATTATGCATTGTTTTATGTAAGTGAAATCATAACTCTTTATCAAAGGAAAAGTATTAACTTACATAACACAGTGGATAAAACAATTGTACCACTGTGTTAGTTTAGCTCTAAAAAAATAAACAGAGAGAGAAAGCAGGTGAATTGCGTACACCGGCCATCTGGGATAAACAATGTATGTAATGTTTCATGTAAGTGAATCAGAACTCTTTATCAAAGGAAAAGTATTAACTTACATAACATAGTGGATACAACAGTTGTACCACTGTGTTATTATAGCTCAACAAAAAAAATAGAGAGAGTAAGCAAGTGAATTGCGCACACCGGGCCATGTGGAAAAAACAGTGTATGCATTGTTTTATGTAAGTGAATCAAAACTCTTTATCAAAGGAAAAGTATTAACTTACATAACACAGTGGATACAATAATTGTACCACCGTGTTATTTTAGCTCAACAAAAAAAGAGAGAGAGAGAAAACGGGTGCATTGCGCACACCGGGCATGTGGGAAAAACAGTGTATGCACTGTTTTATGTATGTGAATCAAAACTCTTTATCAAAGGAAAAATATTAACTAACATAACACATGGATACAACAATTGTACCACTTTGTTATTTTAGCTCAACAAAAAAATCAAAGAGAGAAAGCGGGTGAATTGTGCACATCGGGCCATATGGGAAAATCAGTGTATGCACTGTTTTGTGTAAGTGAATCAGAAATCTTTATCAAAGGAAAAGTATTAACTTACATAACACAGTGAATACAACAATTGTACCATTGCGTTCCGGGTCATGTGGGAAAAACGTGTATGCACTGTTTTATGTAAGTAAAAAAAACTCTTAATCAAAGGAAAATTATTAACTTACATAACACAATGGATACAACAATTGTACCACTGTGTTATTTTAGCTCAAAAAAAATTGAGAGAAAGCGGGTGAATTGTGCACACCGGGCCACGTGGGAAAAATAGTGTATGCATTATTTTATGTAAGTAAATCAGAACTCTTTATCAAAGGAAAAGTATTAACTTACATAACACAGTGGATACATCAATTGTACCACTGTGTTATTTTAGCTCAACAAAAAAAACAGAGAGATAAAGCGGGTGAATTATACACCCCGGGACATGTGGGAAAAACAGTGTACGCATTGTTTTATTTAAGTGAATCAGAACTATTTATCAGAGGAAAAGTATTAAGTTACATAACACAGTGGATACAACAATTGTACCACTGTGTTATTTTAGCTAAACCAAAAAAAATAGAGAGATATAGCGGATGAATTGCACACACCGGGCCATGTGGGAAAAATAGTGTATGCATTGTTTGATGTTAGTGAATAAGAACTCTTCAACAAAAAAATAGAGAGAGAAAGCGGGTGAATTGCGCACACCGGGCCATGTGGAAAAACAGTGTATGCATTGTTTTATGTAAGTGAATCAAAACTCTTTATCAAAAGAAAAGTATTAACTTACATAACACAGTGGATACAATAATTGTACCACTGTGTTATTTTATCTCAACAAAAAAGAGAGAGAGAAAGCGGGTGAATTGCGCACACCGGGAATGTGGGAAAAACAGTGTATGCATTGTTTTATGTAAGTGAATCAAAACTCTTTATCAAAGGAAAAATATTTACTAACATAACACATGGATACAACAATTGTACCACTTTGTTATTTTAGCTCAACAAAAAAAAAACAGAGAGAGAAAGCGGGTGAATTGTGCACACTGGGCCATATGGGAAAATCAGTGTATGCACTGTTTTATGCAAGTGAATCAGAACTCTTTATCAAAGGAAAAGTGTTAACTTACATAACACAGTGAATACAACAATTGTACCATTGTGTTCGGGGTCATGTGGGAAAAACGTGTATGCACTGTTTTATGTAAGTAAAAAAAAACTCTTAATCAAAGGAAAATTATTAACTTACATAACACAATGGATACAACAATTGTACCACTGTGTTATTTTAGCTCAAAAAAAAATAGAGAGAAAGCGGTTGAATTGTGCACACCGGGCCATGTGGGAAAAACAGTGTATGCATTGTTTTATGTAAGTAAATCAGAGCTCTTTATCAAAGGAAAAGTATTAACTTACATAACACAGTCGATACAACAATTTTTGTAGCTCAACAAAAAAAAACAGAGAGAGAAGGCGGGTGAATTACGCACACCGGGCCATGTGGGAAAAATAGTATATGCACTATTTTATGTAAGTGAATCAGAACTCTATATCAAAGGAAAAGTATTAACTTACATAATACAATGGATAAAACAATTGTACCATTGTATTGTTTTAGCTCAACAAAAAAACAGAGAGAGAAAGCGGGTGAATTGCGCACACCGGGTCATGTGGGAAAAACGTGTATGCACTGTTTTATGTAAGTAAAAAAAACTCTTAATCAAAGGAAAATTATTAACTTACATAGCACAATGGATACAACAATTGTACCACTGCGTTATTTTAGCTCAACAAAAAAAAAATAGAGATGAAAGCGGGTGAAATACGCACACCGGGCCATTTGGGAAAAACAGTGTATCCACTATTTTATGTAAGTGAATCAGAACTCTTTATCAAAGGAAAAGTATTAACTTACATAACACAGTGAATACATCAATTGTACCATTGTGTTCCGGGTCATGTGGGAAAAACGTGTATGCACTGTTTTATATAAGTAAAAAAAAACTCTTAATCAAAGGAAAATTATTAACTTGCATAACACAATGGATACAACAATTGTACCACTGTGTTATTTTAGCTCAAAAAAAAAATAGAGAGAAAGCGGGTGAATTGCGCACACCGTGCCATGTGGGAAAAAGTGTATGCATTGTTTTATGTAAGTAAATCAGAACTCTTTATCAAAGGAAAAGTATTAACTTACATAACACAGTCGATACAACAATGGTACCACTGTGTTATTGTAGCTCAACAAAAAAAAAACAGAGAGAGAAGGCGGGTGAATTACGCACACTGGGCCATGTGGGAAAAACAGTGTATCCACTATTTTATGTAAGTGAATCAGAACACTTTATCAAAGGAAAAGTATTAACTTACGTAATACAATTGATACAACAATTGTACCGTTGTGTTGTTTTAGCTCAACAAAAAAAACAAAGCGGGTGAATTGCGCACACCATGTCATGTGGGAAAAACGTGTATGCACTGTTTTATGTAAGTAAAAAAAAAATCTTAATCAAAGGAAAATTATTAACTTACATAGCACAATGGATACAACAATTCTACCACTGTGTTATTTTAGCTCAACAAAAAAAAATAGAGAGAGAAAGCGGATGAAATGCGCACACCGGGCCATGTGGCAAAAACTGTTTATGCACTATTTTATGTAAGTGAATCAAAACTCTTTATCAAAGGAAAAATATTAACTTACATAACACAGTGGAAACAACAATTGTACCACCGTGTTATTTTAGCTCAACAAAAAAAAACACAGAGAGAGAAAGCGGGTGAATTACGTACACCGGGTCATGTGGGAAAAAGAGTGTATGTATTATTTTATGTAAGTGAATTAGAACTCTTTATCAAAGGAAAATTATTAACTTACATAACACAGTAGATACAACAATTGTACGGCTGTGTTATTTTAGCTCAACAAAAAAAAATAGAGAGAGAAAGCGGGTGAATTGCGCACACGGGGCCACGTGGGAAAAAAGTGTATGCAATATTTTATGTAAGTGAATCAGAACTCTTTATCAAAGGAAAAGTATTAACTTACATAACACAGTCGATACAACAATGGTACCACTGTGTTATTGTAGCTCAACAAAAAAAAACAGAGAGAGAAGGCGGGTGAATTACGCACACCGGGCCATGTGAGAAAAACAGTGTATCCACTATTTTATGTAAGTAAATCAGAACTCTTTATCAAAGGAAAAGTATTAACTTACGTAATACAATTGATACAACAATTGTACCATTGTGTTGTTTTAGCTCAACAAAAAAAGCAGAGAGAAAGCGGGTGAATTGCGCACAACAGGTCATGTGGGAAAAACGTGTATGCACTGTTTTATGTAAGTAAAAAAAAATCTTAATCAAAGGAAAATTATTAACTTACATAGCACAATGGATACAACAATTCTACCACTGTGTTATTTTAGCTCAACAAAAAAAATAGAGAGACAAAGCGGATGAAATGCGCACACCGGGCCATGTGGGAAAAACAGTATGCATTGTTTTATGTCGGTGAGATCATAACTCTTTATCAAAGGAAAAATATTAACTTACATAACACAGTGGATAAAACAATTGTACCACTGTGTTAGTTTAGCTCTACAAAAAATAAACAGAGAGAGAAAGCGGGTGAATTGCGTACACCGGCCATTTGGGATAAACAATGTATGTATTGTTTTATGTAAGTGAATCAGAACTCTTTATCAAAGGAAAAGTATTAACTTACATAACATAGTGGATACAATAGTTGTACCACTGTGTTATTATAGCTCAACAAAAAAAATAGAGAGAGAAAGCGGGTGAATTGCGCACACCGGGCCATGTGGAAAAAACAGTGTATGCATTGTTTTATGTAAGTGAATCAAAACTCTTTATCAAAGGAAAAGTATTAACTTACATAACACAGTGGATACAATAATTGTACCACTGTGTTATTTTAGCTCAACAAAAAAAAAGAGAGAGAGAAAGCGGGTGAATTTCGCACACCGGGCATGTGGGAAAAACAGTGTATGCACTATTTTATGTAAGTGAATCAAAACTCTTTATTAAAGGAAAAATATTAACTAACATAACACATGGATACAACAATTGTACCACTTTTTTATTTTAGCTCTACAAAAAATAAACAGAGAGAGAAAGCGGGTGAATTGCGTACAACGGCCATCTGGGATAAACAATGTATGCATTGTTTTATGTAAGTGAATCAGAACTCTTTATCAAAGGAAAAGTATTAACTTACATAACATAGTGGATACAATAGTTGTACCACTGTGTTATTATAGCTCAACGGAAAAAATAGAGAGAGAAAGCGGGTGAATTGCGCACACCGGGCCATGTGGAAAAAACAGTGTATGCATTGTTTTATGTAAGTGAATCAAAACTCTTTATCAAAGGAAAAGTATTAACTTACATAACACAGTGGATAAAATAATTGTACCCCTTGTTATTTTAGCTCAACAAAAAAAAGAGAGAGAGAAAGCGGGTGAATTGCGCACACCGGGCATGTGGGAAAAACAGTGTATGCACTGTTTTATGTAAGTGAATCAAAACTCTTTATCAAAGGAAAAATATTAACTAACATAACACATGGATACAACAATTGTACCCCTTTTTTATTTTAGCTCAACAAAAAAAAACAGAGAGAGAAAGCGGGTGAATTGTGCACACCGGGCCATATGGGAAAATCAGTGTTTGCACTGTTTTATGTAAGTGAATCAGAACTCTTTATCAAAGGAAAAGTATTAACTTACATAACACAGTGAATACAACAATTGTACCATTGTGTTCCGGGTCATGTGGGAAAAACGTGTATAAACTGTTTTATGTAAGTAAAAAAAACTCTTAATCAAAAGAAAATTATTCACTTACATAACACAATGGATACAACAATTGTACCACTTTGTTATTTTAGCTAAAAAAAAAATAGAGAGAAAGCGGGTGAATTGTGCACACCGGGCCATGTGGGAAAAACAATGTATGCATTGTTTTATGTAAGTAAATCAGAACTCTTTATCAAAGGAAAAGTATTAACTTACATAACACAGTGAATACATCAATTGTACCATTGTGTTCCGGGTCATGTGGGAAAAACGTGTATGCACTGTTTTATGTAAGTAAAAAAAAACTCTTAATCAATGGAAAATTATTAACTTGCATAACACAATGGATACAACAATTGTACCACTGCGTTATTTTAGCTCAACAAAAAAAAATAAAGAGTGAAAGCGGGTGAATTGTGCACACCGTGCCATGTGGGAAAAACAGTGTATGCACTGTTTTATGTAAGTAAATCAGAACTCTTTATCAAAGGAAAAGTATTAACTTACATAACACAGTGAATACAATAATTGTACCACTGTGTTATTGTAGCTCAACAAAAAAAAAAACAGAGAGACAAGGCGGGTGAATTACGCACACTGGGCCATGTGGGAAAAACAGTGTATCCACTATTTTATGTAAGTGAATCAGAACACTTTATCAAAGGAAAAGTATTAAGTTACGTAATACAATTGATACAACAATTGTACCATTGTGTTGTTTTAGCTCAACAAAAAAAACAAAGCGGGTGAATTGCGCACACCAGGTCATGTGGGAAAAACGTGTATGCACTGTTTTATGTAAGGAAAAAAAAATCTTAATCAAAGGAAAATTATTAACTTACATAGCACAATGGATACAACAATTCTACCACTGTGTTATTTTAGCTCAACAAAAAAAAATAGAGAGAGAAAGCGGATGAAATGCGCACACCGGGCCATGTGGCAAAAACTGTTTATGCACTATTTTATGTAAGTGAATCAAAACTCTTTATCAAAGGAAAAATATTAACTTACATAACACAGTGGAAACAACAATTGTACCACCGTGTTATTTTAGCTCAACAAAAAAAACACAGAGAGAGAAAGCGGGTGAATTACGTACACCGGGTCATGTGGGAAAAAGAGTGTATGTATTATTTTATGTAAGTGAATTAGAACTCTTTATCAAAGGAAAATTATTAACTTACATAACACAGTAGATACAACAATTGTACGGCTGTGTTATTTTAGCTCAACAAAAAAAAAATAGAGAGAGAAAGCGGGTGAATTGCGCACACTGGGCCACGTGGGAAAAAAGTGTATGCAATATTTTATGTAAGTGAATCAGAACTCTTTATCAAAGGAAAAGTATTAACTTACATAACACAGTCGATACAACAATGGTACCACTGTGTTATTGTAGCTCAACAAAAAAAACAGAGAGAGAAGGCGGGTGAATTACGCACACCGGGCCATGTGAGAGAAACAGTGTATCCAATATTTTATGTAAGTAAATCAGAACTCTTTATCAAAGGAAAAGTATTAACTTACGTAATACAATTGATACAACAATTGTACCATTGTGTTGTTTTAGCTCAACAAAAAAAAAAACAGAGAGAGAAAGCGGGTGAATTGCGCACACCAGGTCATGTGGGAAAAACGTGTATGCACTGTTTTATGTAAGTAAAAAAAAATCTTAATCAAAGTAAAATTATTAACTTACATAGCACAATGGATACAACAATTCTACCACTGTGTTATTTTAGCTCAAAAAAAAAATAGAGAGACAAAGCGGATGAAATGCGCACACCGTGCCATGTGGGAAAAAGTGTATGCATTGTTTTATGTCAGTGAGATCATAACTCTTTATCAAAGGAAAAGTATTAACTTACATAACACAGTGGATAAAACAATTGTACCACTGTGTTAGTTTAGCTCTACAAAAAATAAACAGAGAGAGAAAGCGGGTGAATTGCGTACACCGGCCATTTGGGATAAACAATGTATGTATTGTTTTATGTAAGTGAATCAGAACTCTTTATCAAAGGAAAAGTATTAACTTACATAACATAGTGGATACAATAGTTGTACCACTGTGTTATTATAGCTCAACAAAAAAAATAGAGAGAGAAAGCGGGTGAATTGCGCACACCGGGCCATTTGGAAAAAATAGTGTATGCATTGTTTTATGTAAGTGAATCAAAACTCTTTATCAAAGGAAAAGTATTAACTTACATAACACAGTGGATACAATAATTGTACCACTGTGTTATTTTAGCTCAACAAAAAAAAAGAGAGAGAGAAAGCGGGTGAATTTCGCACACCGGGCATGTGGGAAAAACAGTGTATGCACTATTTTATGTAAGTGAATCAAAACTCTTTATTAAAGGAAAAATATTAACTAACATAACACATGGATACAACAATTGTACCACTTTTTTATTTTAGCTCTACAAAAAATAAACAGAGAGAGAAAGCGGGTGAATTGCGTACACCGGCCATCTGGGATAAACAATGTATGCATTGTTTTATGTAAGTGAATCAGAACTCTTTATCAAAGGAAAAGTATTAACTTACACAACATAGTGGATACAATAGTTGTACCACTGTGTTATTATAGCTCAACGGAAAAAATAGAGAGAGAAAGCGGGTGAATTGCGCACACCGGGCCATGTGGAAAAAACAGTGTATGCATTGTTTTATGTAAGTGAATCAGAACTCTTTATCAAAGGAAAAGTATTAACTTACATAACACAGTGGATACAATAATTGTACCCCTTGTTATTTTAGCTCAACAAAAAAAAGAGAGAGAGAAAGCGGGTGAATTGCGCACACCGGGCATGTGGGAAAAACAGTGTATGCACTGTTTTATGTAAGTGAATCAAAACTCTTTATCAAAGGAAAAATATTAACTAACATAACACATGGATACAACAATTGTACCCCTTTTTATTTTAGCTCAACAAAAAAAAACAGAGAGAGAAAGCGGGTGAATTGTGCACACCGGGCCATATGGGAAAATCAGTGTATGCACTGTTTTATGTAAGTGAATCAGAACTCTTTATCAAAGGAAAAGTATTAACTTACATAACACAGTGAATACAACAATTGTACCATTGTGTTCCGGGTCATGTGGGAAAAACGTGTATAAACTGTTTTATGTAAGTAAAAAAAAACTCTTAATCAAAGGAAAATTATTCACTTACATAACACAATGGATACAACAATTGTACCACTTTGTTATTTTAGCTCAAAAAAAAATAGAGAGAGAAAGCGGGTGAATTGTGCACACCGGGCCATATGGGAAAATCAGTGTATGCACTGTTTTATGTAAGTGAATCAGAACTCTTTATCAAAGGAAAAGTATTAACTTACATAACACAGTGAATACAACAATTGTACCATTGTGTTCCGGGTCATGTGGGAAAAACGTGTATAAACTGTTTTATGTAAGTAAAAAAAAACTCTTAATCAAAGGAAAATTATTCACTTACATAACACAATGGATACAACAATTGTACCACTTTGTTATTTTAGCTCAAAAAAAAATAGAGAGAAAGCGGGTGAATTGTGCACACCGGGCCATGTGGGAAAAACAATGTATGCATTGTTTTATGTAAGTAAATCAGAACTCTTTATCAAAGGAAAAGTATTAACTTACATAACACAGTCGATACAACAATGATACCACTGTGTTATTGTAGCTCAACAAAAAAAAAATAGAGAGAAGGCGGCTGAATTACGCACACCGGGCCATGTGGGAAAAACAGTGTATGCACTATTTTATGTAAGTGAATCAGAACTCTTTATCAAAGTAAAAGTATTAACTTACATAATACAATGGATACAACAATTGTACCCATCTGTTGTTTTAGCTCAACAAAAAAAAAAACAGAGAGAGAAAGCGGGTGAATTGCGCACATCGGGTCATGTGGGAAAAACGTGTATGCACTGTTTTATGTAAGTAAAAAAAACTCTTAATCAAAGGAAAATTATTAACTTACATAGCACAATTGATACAACAATTGTACCACTGTGTTATTTTAGCTCAACAAAAAAAAATAGAGAGAGAAAGCGGGTGAAATGCGCACACCGGGCCATGTGGGAAAAACAGTGTAGGCACTATTTTATGTAAGTGAATCAAAACTCTTTATCAAAGGAAAAGTATTAACTTACATATAACAGTGGAAACAACAATTGTAACACCGTGTTATTTTAGCTCAACAAAAAAAAAACAGAGAGAGAAAGCGGGTGAATTACGTACACCGGGTCATGTAGGAAAAATAGTGTATGTATTATTTTTTGTAAGTGAATTAGAACTATTTATCAAAGGAAAATTATTAACTTACATAACACAGTGGATACAACAATTGTACCACTGTGTTATTTTAGCACAACAAAAAAAAAGAACAGAGAGAGAGCGGGTGAACTTCGCACACTGGGCCATGTGATAAAAACAGTATGCATTGTTTTATGTAAGTGAAATCATAACTCTTTATCAAAGGAAAAGAATTAACTTACATAACACAGTGGATAAAACAATTGTACCACTGTGTTATTTTAGCTCAACAAAAAAAAAAGAGAGAGAGAGAAAGCGGGTGAATTGCGTACACCGGGCCATGTGGGAAAAACAATGTATGTATTGTTTTATGTAAGTGAATCAGAACTATTTATCAAAGGAAAAATATTAACTTACAAACACAGTGGATACAACAATTGTACCACTGTGTTATTATATCTCAACAAAAAAAATAGAGAGAGAAAGCGGGTGAATTGCGCACACCGGGCCATTTGGAAAAAACAGTGTATGCATTGTTTTATGTAAGTGAATCAAAACTCTTTATCAAAGGAAAAGTATTAACTTACATAACACAGTGGATACAATAATTGTACCACTGTGTTATTTTAGCTCAACAAAAAAAAAAGAGAGAGAAAGCAGGTGAATTTCGCACACCGGGCATGTGGTAAAAACAGTGTATGCACTATTTTATGTAAGTGAATCAAAACTCTTTATTAAAGGAAAAATATTAACTAACATAACACATGGATACAACAATTGTACCACTTTTTTATTTTAGCTCTACAAAAAATAAACAGAGAGAGAAAGCGGGTGAATTGCGTACACCGGCCATCTGGGATAAACAATGTATGCATTGTTTTATGTAAGTGAATCAGAACTCTTTATCAAAGGAAAAGTATTAACTTACATAACATAGTGGATACAATAGTTGTACCACTGTGTTATTATAGCTCAACGAAAAAAATAGAGAGAGAAAGCGGGTGAATTGCGCACACCGGGCCATGTGGAAAAAACAGTGTATGCATTGTTTTATGTAAGTGAATCAAAACTCTTTATCAAAGGAAAAGTATTAACTTACATAACACAGTGGATACAATAATTGTACCCCTTGTTATTTTAGCTCAACAAAAAAAAAGAGAGAGAAAGCGGGTGAATTGCACACATCGGGCATGTGGGAAAAACAGTGTATGCACTGTTTTATGTAAGTGAATCAAAACTCTTTATCAAAGGAAAAATATTAACTAACATAACACATGGATACAACAATTGTACCCCTTTTTTATTTTAGCTCAAAAAAAAAAACAGAGAGAGAAAGCGGGTGAATTGTGCACACCGGGCCATATGGGAAAATCAGTGTATGCACTGTTTTATGTAAGTGAATCAGAACTCTTTATCAAAGGAAAAGTATTAACTTACATAACACAGTGAATACAACAATTGTACCATTGTGTTCTAGGTCATGTGGGAAAAACGTGTATAAACTGTTTTATGTAAGTAAAAAAAAACTCTTAATCAAAGGAAAATTATTCACTTACATAACACAATGGATACAACAATTGTACCACTTTGTTATTTTAGCTCAAAAAAAAATAGAGAGAAAGCGGGTGAATTGTGCACACCGGGCCATGTGGGAAAAACAATATATGCATTGTTTTATGTAAGTAAATCAGAACTCTTTGTCAAAGGAAAAGTATTAACTTACATAACACAGTCGATACAACAATGGTACCACTGTGTTATTGTAGCTCAACAAAAAAAAATAGAGAGAGAAGGCGGGTGAATTAGGCACACCGGGCCATGTGGGAAAAACAGTGTATGCACTATTTTATGTAAGTGAATCAGAACTCTTTATCAAAGGAAAAGTATTAACTTACATAATACAATGGATACAACAATTGTACCCATCTGTTGTTTTAGCTCAACAAAAAAAAAAAACAGAGAGAGAAAGCGGGTGAATTGCGCACACCGGGTCATGTGGGAAAAACGTGTATGCACTGTTGTAAGTAAAAAAAACTCTTAATCAAAGGAAAATTATTAACTTACATAGCACAATGGATACAACAATTGTACCACTGTGTTATTTTAGCTCAACAAAAAAAAATAGAGAGAGAAAGCGGGTGAAATGCGCACACCGGGCCATGTGGGAAAAACAGTGTAGGCACTATTTTATGTAAGTGAATCAAAACTCTTTATCAAAGGAAAAGTATTAACTTACATATAACAGTGGAAACAACAATTGTAACACCGTGTTATTTTAGCTCAACAAAAAAAAAACAGAGAGAGAAAGCGGGTGAATTACGTACACCGGGTCATGTAGGAAAAATAGTGTATGTATTATTTTTTGTAAGTGAATTAGAACTATTTATCAAAGGAAAATTATTAACTTACATAACACAGTGGATACAACAATTGTACCACTGTGTTATTTTAGCACAACAAAAAAAAAGAACAGAGAGAGAGCGGGTGAACTTCGCACACTGGGCCATGTGATAAAAACAGTATGCATTGTTTTATGTAAGTGAAATCATAACTCTTTATCAAAGGAAAAGTATTAACTTACATAACACAGTGGATAAAACAATTGTACCACTGTGTTATTTTAGCTCAACAAAAAAAAAAAAGAGAGAGAGAGAAAGCGGGTGAATTGCGTACACCGGGCCATGTGGGAAAAACAATGTATGTATTGTTTTATGTAAGTGAATCAGAACTATTTATCAAAGGAAAAATATTAACTTACAAACACAGTGGATACAACAATTGTACCACTGTGTTATTATATCTCAACAAAAAAAAATAGAGAGAGAAAGCGGGTGAATTGCGCACACCGGGCCATGTGGAAAAAACAGTGTATGCATTGTTTTATGTAAGTGAATCAAAACTCTTTATCAAAAGAAGAGTATTAACTTACATAACTCAGTGGATACAATAATTGTACCACTATGTTATTTTAGCTCAACAAAAAAAGAGAGAGAAAGCGGGTGAATTGCGCACACCGGGCATGTGGGAAAGACAGTGTATGCACTGTTTTATGTAAGTGAATCAAAACTCTTTTTCAAAGGAAAAATATTAACTAACATAACACATGGATACAACAATTGTACCACTTTGTTATTTTAGCTCAACAAAAAAAAAATAGAGAGAGAAAGCGGGTGAATTGTGCACACCGGGCCATATGGGAAAATCAGTGTATGCACTGTTTTATGTAAGTGAATCAGAACTCTTTATCGAAGGAAAAGTATTAACTTACATAACACAGTGAATACAACAATTGTACCATAGTGTTCCGGGTCATGTGGGAAAAACGTGTATGCAGTGTTTTATGTAAGTAAAAAAAAAAACTCTTAATCAAAGGAAAATTATTAACTTACATAACACAATGGATACAACAATTGTACCACTTTGTTATTTTAGCAAAAAAAAAAAAATAGAATGAAAGCGGGTGAATTGTGCACACCGGGCCATGTGGGAAAAATAGTGTATGCATTGTTTTATGTAAGTAAATCAGAACTCTTTATCAAAGGAAAAGTATTAACTTACATAACACAGTCTATACAACAATGGTACCACTGTGTTATTGTAGCTCAACAAAAAAAAACAGAGAGAGAAGGCGGGTGAATTACGCACACCGGGCCATGTGGGAAAAACAGTGTATGCACTATTTTACGTAAGTGAATCAGAACTCTTTATCAAAGGAAAAGTATTAACTTACATAATACAATGGATACAACAATTGTACCATTGTGTTGTTTTAGCTCAACAAAAAAAACAGAGAGAGAAAGCGGGTGAATTGGGCACACCGGGTCATGTGGGAAAAACGTGTGTGCACTGTTTTATGTAAGTAAAAAAACTCTTAATCAAAGGAAAATTATTAACTTACATAGCACAATGGATACAACAATTGTACCACTGTGTTATTTTAGCTCAACAAAAAAAGGAGAGAGAAAGCGGGTGAAATGCGTACACCGGGCCATATGGGAAAAATAGTGTATGCACTATTTTATGTAAGTGAATCAAAACTCTTTATCAAAGGAAAAGTATTAACTTACATAACACAGTGGAAACAACAATTGTACCACCGTGTTATTTTAGCTCAACAAAAAAAAACAGAGAGAGAAAGCGGGTGAATTACGTACACCGGGTCATGTGGGAAAAATAGTGTATGTATTATTTTATGTAAGTGAATTAGAACTCTTTATCAAAAGAAAATTATTAACTTACATAACACAGTAGATACAACAATTGTACGGCTGTGTTATTTTAGCTCAACAAAAAAAAAACAGAGAGAGAAAGCGGGTGAATTGCGCACACGGGGCCACGTGGGAAAAAAGTGTATGCACTATTTTATGTAAGTGAATCAGAACTCTTTATCAAAGGAAAAGTATTAACTTACATAACGCAATGGATACAACAATTGTATCACTGTGTTATTTTAGCTCAACAAAAAAACAGAGAGAGAAAGCGGGTGAATTACGCACCCCGGGCCACGTGGGAAAAACAGTGTACGCATTGTTTTATGTAAGTGAATCAGAACTATTTATCAAAGGAAAAGTATTAACTTACATAACACAGTGGATACAACAATTGTACCACGGTGTTATTTTAGCTAAACCAAAAAAAATAGAGAGATATAGCGGTTGAATTGCGCACACCGGGCCATGTGGGAAAAATAGTGTATGCATTGTTTGATGTTAGTGAATCAGAACTCTTTATCAAAAGAGAAGTATTAACTTATTAACTTACATAACACAGTGGATACAACAATTGTACCACTGTGTTATTTTAGCTCAACAAAAAAAAAAGAATAGAGAGAGCAAGCGGGTGAACTGCGCACACGGGGCCATGTGATAAAAACAGTATGCATTGTTTTATGTAAGTGAAATCATAACTCTTTATCAAAGGAAAAGTATTAACTTACATAACACAGTGGATAAAATAATTGTACCAATGTGTTAGTTTAGCTCTACAAAAAATAAACAGAGAAAGAAAGCGGGTGAATTGCGTACACCGGCCATCTGGGATAAACAATGTATGTATTGTTTTATGTAAGTGAATCAAAACTCTTTATCAAAGGAAAAATATTAACTTACATAACATAGTGGATACAATAGTTGTACCACTGTGTTATTATAGCTCAACAAAAAAAATAGAGAGAGAAAGCGGGTGAATTGCGTACACCGGGCCATGTGGAAAAAACAGTGTATGCATTGTTTTATGTAAGTGAATCAAAACTCTTTATCAAAGGAAAAGTATTAACTTACATAACACAATGGATACAATAATTGTACCACTGTGTTATTTTAGCTCAACAAAAAAAAGAGAGAGAAAGTGGGTGAATTGCGCACACCGGGCATGTGGGAAAAACAGTGTATGCACTGTTTTATGTAAGTGAATCAAAACTCTTTATCAAAGGAAAAATATTAACTAACATAACACATGGATACAACAATTGTACCACTTTGTTATTTTAGCTCAACAAAAAAAAAAAACAGAGAGAGAAAACGGGTGAATTGTGCACACCGGGCCATATGGGAAATCAGTGTATGCACTGTTTTATGTAAGTGAATCAGAACTCTTTATCAAAGGAAAAGTATTAACTTACATAACACAGTGAATACAACAATTGTAGCACTGTGTTACTTTAGCTCAACAAAAAAAAACAGAGAGAGAAAGCTGGTGAATTGCGCACACCGAGCCATGTTGGAAAAGTAGTGTATGCACTGTTTTATGTAAGTGAATCAGAACTCTTTATCAAAGGAAAAGTATTAACTTATATAACACAGTGAATACAATAATTGTACCACTGTGTTATTTTAGCTCAACAAAAAAAAAAATAACAGGGAGAGAAAGCGGGTGAATTGCGCACACCGAGCCATGTGGGAAAAGTAGTGTATGCACTATTTTATATGTAAGTGAATCAGAACTTAATAATTATGTGTATTTAACACAATGAGAAAAAATTATGGACAGATTTAACATTTAAATTTTATAATGCAAACTCAAGGGGTTGGTTAAGTAGTGTAAAATAGAGTCTCACTTGTAAATTTAAGCTCTCATTCCTCTTTTTGAGGTAAATATAAGTGCTTTTTAAACCCATACCTTAAACTCTGGAATATCATTCTTTTACCTTAAAATTTTTATTATAAAAATTTTAATAATACAAAAATAAACTATAATTGCTTTTGCATTATTATCTATCTATAACATAAATAAAATAATAACACAGACTTTAATACACGAGTCAGACAAGCCTCTGAAACCGCAACCGCGTGGCTACACTTTGAGTTTTGTCCTTGTTGAGAAAATCAGGATCAACATTAAACTGCTACAAAACACAGATGATTGTTGATATAGATGTACTATGTATATAGAGGAAACAGAGAATGAGTTAATTTGTGCTGAGTAGCCAACACAACACATATCATACTACGTGCCCATCATTTAGCATTTCACATAGCCAGGTGTCTCACCAAACTCCAACCTCTATTTTCCTCATATAAGCACTGCCACTCCACTTTTCAGCCATGCAAAGGACCCTTCTTTTAGCCTCTCTTCCTCCAAATTTTCTCACCTACCAAATTTCCAATTTGAGTTTTATTTCCTGCAAAAAACAACCTTTTTCTAAAGAAAGAGTAGTCTCAAACTCTAAATCTCAACATTCATCTTGAAAGACTAGTTCCTTGTGACAATCTTAATAGTATAATCCAAGGGAAGGTGAAAAAGAAAGCTTTGTTGTGATGTCAACCCGTAGATATGCTTTTGGAAGGGCTGATGAGGCTACCCACCCAGACTCTATTAGAGCAACCTTAGCTGAATTTGCCTCCACTTTCATCTTTGTCTTTGCTGGAGAAGGCTCTGGCCTTGCTTTGGGTCTGTATTTACTCAAAAAAACTCTCTTTGCATGCTTAACTATAGCTTGGTTCAGAAAGTTTTTAACTTTCTATTGTCTATTTATATGGGCTTACAATAAAAAAAGCATTTTCACCTTGGATCTTTGTGATTATGTGAATCAAACTAATGTGATTTAAGACTATGTTGTTTTTGGTGCATGTGTGGTGGTGACTTGTGTGCTTTTTCTCTTTGTTGCAGTTAAGATTTACAGGGATACAGCTTTCTCAGCTGGTGAATTATTGGCAGTTGCACTTGCACATGCCTTTGCTTTATTTGCTGCTGTATCTGCTAGCATGCATGTATCTGGTGGTCATGTCAACCCGGCTGTGACATTTGGTGCTCTCATAGGTGGAAGGATCTCTGTGGTTCGTGCCATCTATTACTGGATTGCTCAACTTCTTGGTGCTATAGTGGCTGCTCTCTTGCTCAGACTTGTCACTAATAACATGGTAAGCCTTATTCTTAGACATGATTTGAGAAGTGCTCTTGGCTTCTTTATAACTAAAAAATTCTTTGATACATTAAGGATGATAAATAAAAAAAAAATTATTATAGATGTGACTTAATTTCTCTCTTTTAAATCAGCTAAGTTGTTATACTAGATCATTAAAAATAAATAAATGACAAACTCATCATCTTTTGATATGATAACTACAAGATTATAGCACATGTAAGAAAATTTTACTGTTGCAAAAGTAACACTTGATGAGAATTTTACTCAAATGTGGTAACTAAAGATTGGATAATAGTGACATGATTAAAAAGATTTAACTTTTAATGAAAACTGATATGGTGTTGTGGTTGACTTGTTTATTATAGAGACCATCAGGGTTCCATTTGGCAGGGGGTATTGGAGCAGCACATGGCCTTATACTTGAGATTATCATGACATTTGGGCTGATGTACACAGTATATGCTACTGCAATTGATCCCAAAAGGGGCACTGTAGGGACCATTGCACCCTTGGCAATTGGACTCATAGTTGGGGCAAATGTACTTGTAGGTGGGCCATTTGATGGAGCATGCATGAACCCTGCTCTGGCTTTTGGGCCTTCCTTGGTGGGCTGGAGATGGCACTACCACTGGATCTTCTGGTTGGGCCCATTTATTGGAGCTGCACTGGCAGCACTTGTGTACGAATATGTTGTGATCCCAACAGAGCCACCTCATGCACACCAACCTTTAGCTCCTGAAGATTACTAGTTGCCTTTGGCTATCATAATACAAGTGTTATTAGTTGCTTTTGTTTATCAAAGTATAAGTTTATGTTTGTGTATTGTTTTGTAGTTGCCGCTGAGCTTCTGTATGCATTTTATTTTTATTTTTCTTATGTTTTTTGGGGGTCTCAACTACCAAAACTTGGTTAAGTGTGTGGCTGTTAGTTAAGTGTGCAGCTGTTGTCTTTTGTGTTGTGCACATATTGAATAAAATGTGAAACACTATTTTGTATAGTAATTGGCATTAGATTCAAGTTACAATGGCATTTAACCATGCTAAAATTAAAGCATTAACTAATAGAAGGGTGTAAGAGATGGCTTTTACATGATCTATTGTGTTTTTACATGAAGATAATAATGCAACCATTGAATTGTTTAGTTTTTCACTTGTATCAAAGTAAATTTTTCACCTTGGTAAATGACAAATTTTATTTGTTCCAATAAAAAAACAACATAGAGGGACATTCTTTCTTTTATATTTTTGAATGACAAATAAATCCAGCATTATAATGCCAATAGTCAATATTATACATCAACACTTTCTTTTTGCTTGTAAAATCTAGCTACCCAAGGAGCAAGTTTAGTATTATGAGGTGTCCTGGGGTTAGCAGAGTAATAATCAGACCAATAGCAAGGGTTGAGTCTATCAGCAAATTTTTGGTCAGCATAAAGGCAAAACGGTAGCCAATTTTCACCTCCATTCATTCTTCTCATCCTTTCCCTTGGGTAAGCTAAGGGTGCTTGTACATACCTGCAATTGTGTCAGTCAACAGCACTTAGTAACATGGCAAATGGATCATAAGAACAGCCCAAAAATAATGACAGTTTCAGCACTTTGTATTGCCTAAACAACTTTTATTTTTGCTAAATACCAAGGCAAAGTGTACATAATAGCCAAAGGTTAAGGGAAAAATGAAAGAAGCTCCTAATACAGCATAACATTTAATGAAATTCCACAATTTCCAGTTTAACCTGTAAAGCTAAAAACAACAACAATACCTGATACCATCAACAACAGCATCCCAGCAGAAGTGAGTATGACCAAACACATGACAAGAAGATGCATCCCTCCTTCCCTCAGTCCCATGAATAGACCTTATTCGATCTTCAAGAGAGTCTGAACCAATTATTTTTGGAAGCTTGGGATAGAATAACATCCTCTTCTCTGGACAAAGTTCCTGCCTGTGAAGCATACAAGTAAATGTAAGCCATAACAAGAACAACTAACACTCTGAAAATATAAAAGCAGTAATGCATTTTGGTGCTTGTGAAGAGTTATGTACACCAATGTTACAATTTTGTACCTTTTTTTATCTTGCAATCATGCCTTATGGGCAACTTTTCATTATTTTAATTTTGGTGTCCATAAGTTAGACATGTCACCAAGTATCCTGATTCATGATCTGAGCCTCGCACATTTTAGAAATTAGGAACATTGACATGCACTAAGCAATTAGCACTGTACTTTCTTAACAAGTTGCTCTGGCTTAGCATGCAATTAGTTGTTGGAAGTTGGAACTGACAAAATAGCTACAATTTAAATGACAGATTAATTACCTGGGAACAAAGTGTGAAAAGGTAATGATGTGATCACATGTCTTCTGAATCTCCTCTATCACTTTCATTTGTTTATCATTCATGGCATCAAAATATAAAGCGAGGGAGGTATCTCCATTTGAAAGTCCATTGGGCCACTTACATGCATAAAAGTCCTTACATGCCTAGGGAAAAAAAATCAAATATCATAGGAACAAATTTACATCAAGACCAGTCATTCAGTGTAACTCGCAGATTTTATGGCAGCCAAAAGCAAACTCAGCCTTGTGAAGTTGTGATTGAGAACTACATAAAAAAGTTAGAACAAACCCAGACAAATGTACGGATATAAATACTAAAATGCTATTAAAGAAGAATATTCCTCTAATAATCTAATCTGGCACATAGTAAACTGATTCCATAACAGACACAAGGAAGTGTAAAAATTAATTTTCCGAATTCTATATATGGGAAACTAACTCACATCACATGTCAGAGGGACAGTTTTACCTCATTGTCTGTTTATTTTCATATCTGCTAAATTGAAGGGTATTCCCAGCCCCAAAAATGCAAGAACATTATTTCTTACTTTTTTCTAATTTATTACTTTCCCATTGTCAAGGACCAACTTTCATGAAAGAGCCCTTGAAGACTGTTGACAATGCACAGACTCATTCTTATCATATGCTGAAATTTGACTCTCTTCTCTAAAGAAGAATGAGAGTAGCAGGGATGGAACTCTTGACCACTTGAGCAAAGAAGCTTTGATCACATGTTAAGGACCAACACTCCTGAAAGCTTGGTTTGTGAGGTGAAGGCTTAATAACTTTGCACAAAGTCAACATAAGAACAACCAACCTAATTATTTTACATATACTCCTGATCACAACATAGTACTGTTCTCACAAACTCTTGAGTCTTGACTGAAATCTGCCAAGTGCTTCACAAATAACTAAATAGTGCATAGATTTTGGCAGGCTTTCCACACACATTATCAAAAACTATACTACACCGCTTCTTATCTTATGTACCTTCAAAAATTTGTCTTTACCATGGTTTATATCTATATTTGACCTTTTCCTTTTATTTATCCTTGGTTCCTTGCTACTTCTCGTGGCATGTGCTTGACTGAGTATATGTTAGGGAAGGGATTAGTTAGAGAACTCAGGTAGTTGAGATATTAGTTAGGAACAAATAGAGTTAATGAGTTAAAGGGGATGTCAATTAGATAAATAGGGGGATAAGGATAGAAAAGGGAGATTCAGAAAATTACATAGTTTGTGTTAAAAGGGGAAAGCCGTTGTGAAGGGGAAACCCTTGGAGGAGAATTCTCTCCTTTCAAGTTCAGATTTCATTCACTAATAATAGATTCATTCTTGTTCTTTCTATCTTTCATCCTATTCTTCAATTCTTTATTGTGAGTTTGCAACAGCATATTATTTTATTAGGACTTTATTTGAAAATTCTAGCCTCTACCAACAAGCTAATCTCCTTAACATTGCGCCCTAAACACAACCCTCCCTCCCTACAACTAAAAACTAGTACTGATGAACCAACATATGAAATGACAGAAATGTTATGGGACGTGGACCAATCAATTTTATATCATACTTAAGATAAACTAACCATTTCAGAGCACTGTGATAAATGAGTTCAGTACAGTGATGCATAGTAATTACCAAACCAGCACAAGCATGGTATTTTCATACAACAGTAGGCAACATTTTTTGGGATCGTGATTATTATGTTTTGTTTATTAATAACAAAATATCATTGTCATGAAAATCACACAAATACTTATTACACAGAACAGAAATTAGCATAAAGTTCAAATGCAGATAAATCCTGAATCAAGCACCATGGCAAATTAAGAACATGATTAGACCATGAATCATCTTTTTATAAATGGCTTACTAGGAGTTAAGAGAATAGTCACCATCTCCAAGGGCGGGATGCGGAAGCCTGTTATGTCCTTCTCTTTGTCAAAGCTCTGTCAAACAAGCAGGTTGAATATTGAAATAAATTGCCCTGAAGGAACAATTTGGATCCAATCCAACATACAGTATGAAAGATTGAGGAGCTAAAAATTGACATTATAGAAGTAATCACCTCATGGTACCAAGAGAACAAAGGAATGATTCCTAATTCACCCACAGCCATTGGATTTGTCTCAACTCCAATTCTCTTGCATGCATCAAGCAATTCATTCAACTTTTCAAGAGAATCAACCTGAAGAAAAGTTAGAAAAAATTTTATCAGAATAAAAGAATTGGAATGAAGACAGAAAGGATTTACCAAGTAACATCAATAACTTCTAGGTGATAGCACATCATAAAATTACTGGAATTAGGATAGCAGTAAGTCTGATTTCATGTCTATAAAGATAGATATGCATAAAGTCATCTGTAATTTCAAGTCAAAATAAACCCAGCTGCAATTCAGGGTGCAGTATCTATAAAATATGTGGAAAATAAGCCTGAAATAATGTTCATGGAATTAATGAAAAAACATCCCAAAACAGAGTAAAAAATTCCTTTGTTTTATCTTTTATTTTTGGTGGGGCTAGCTTAGATAGAAACCATGATCCACTGACACCAATCAAATAGATAAAGTCACTTGTCTAGAACTCAGGTTTATACCTTGAGACTGCAGGGAAGCTCTGGTTTATTGATTAATCAAGTAAGAAGGGGGTAACAACTCACTTTTTAGATTAAACTATGCCCAAAGCCAAATTTAACAAACAAGCTAGAATACGGCCCGGTTTGGATACACTTCTGCAGAAGAACTTTTAGAAGATAAAAATAGAATGAATCAAAGAGGTCAAATGAATTTAACTTCTCCATAAGTTGAAATTAGTTACTTGTGGAGAAGTTAAATGAGAGAGCTTTTGGAATAGGTGGGCTACAAAGATTAATTTCAACTTATGGAGAAGTTAAATGCATTTGACCTCTTTGATTTATTCTATTTTTTTTACCTATAAGTACTTTTGAAGAAGTTTCATCCAAACTGACCCTATATGGATAAACTTCTCTAGAAGAAATTCTAGGAGAAGAAAATGCAATGAATGAAAAGGGTAAAATGAATTCAACTTCTTCCATAAGTTGAAATTAGTCCCTACAACTCAACTTTTTCAGAAGTTCTCCCATTTAACTTCTCAATAAATAACTAATTTCAACTTATGCAAGGAATTGAATTCATTTTACCTTCTTGATTCATTCTATTTTTTTCTCCTAAAAGTACTTCTGTGGAAGTTTTATCCAAACTGACCCATAAGCTTTGACAAATTCAAATAAAAAACATCTATTTTCAAACAATGGTTGCAAAGCTAATTAATTAACTTGGCGCACTAGGTGTAATGGAATCAGGCCAAAACTCACTCCTGATATATATTCAATGTGTTTCAAACCAAAGAGACAAGACATGAACCATGAGAAAAGGATTACAAACACAAAGTCATCCATGCAATATATATCATCAAGGACCAATGACCAATCATCCTATAAGTTTTAGTGTTTAGGTGGAAGCACAAGAATGGTTTATATTACTAAATACTAACAAATATGTTTGTGTCAAGCATTATATCCATATAAATACACAACGCATGAACTAGGAACTCATGATCAGGGTACAATGAGCTTACATAATTTTGTCCCACACGACGGCACCAAAGGTCATGGTTTCCAGGAATATAGAAGACATGCTCAAATCTATCTTTCAAGAGAGACATTGTTGCAACAAACATGTGATATGTCTCTGCAACATCACCTGCCACAAGAAGGACATCATTCTTGTGTTTCACAGTGGACAAACACTTCACCCATTTCAAGTTCTCATCATAATCAGTATGCAAGTCAGACACCACAAACACACGCAGCCCATCATTGTTCCCCAAAACAGAAGGCAATATCTGAGGCCTTCCAAGGTAACCCCTTTTCATGTGTCTCCCATAACTGCATCTAACTGTCACTTGTTTAGAGAAATATGCAGTGTGGTGAGGCTGTTGAGAAAGGGTGAGACAAGAAGGGTTAAACCTCACCACCATGAGCGCTCAATGCTGATCAAAACCCTTTGATTTACAATGATCCAAAATCACTATAAAATTGCCACCGAGTTAAACAAGTGCAACTGGGTAGTTGATAATCAGCTCTTAACAGCAAATAAAGATGAAATTTGGAACGTGAAGGAATGCATAGGAAATATCGAATGAAATACCCAAAATCAAAACAAAAACACGTGAGAGTCAGAGGGAGACAGAGACAGAGGACAAGAAAAAGGACCTTGTCGCATGTTAAACAATGATTTTGCAGATTAAAGCTCAACTGGATAATGAACTGCTCACGGACACTTGAAAAATGTAATTTTGAATCGATTTTGAAGTATTAATTGCACTTTAACCCTAAAAAATAAAATCCTCATGTTTTATTCTTTTTTCTTTCATCGGACTCGGGAGGGATATGTGTGCCTAGTAGAGTCTCTGCTTTTCTTACATGTGTACCCTGTTTTTCTATGTTTTCGATCTGGATCGTCCGCCGTGCTTGCAGCCTTTGCAGCAGAGTTTAGCTACGGAACAACTATGGAATAACTACGGAATTAAATTTCATAGCTAATCCGTAGCTATTCGGCAGCTAACGTCTGCTGCAGAGACTGCAAACGCGACAGACAATCCTTACACGTTTTTCTAGCGGTCATACAAACCAAAAGAAAAATATAAATTGTATAACTTGAGAAGAAAAGAAAGCAATGAGAGAGATATGAGATATGATATGGAAAAAAAATAGAGAAAAAATTGCGTTGTATTCCTTTCGGTCCTATTTATAATAATCTTTTAACTACTTTATACAGATTAAGGAAGTTGGTTAATTTAGTTGATTACAATGAATTTGTCATGAATGTGTATCATATTTACTAAACTACCCTTAAATTTATTGAAACTCATTGTCTTTCTATTTCTATTTAACGGACCCGAATTGGCTGCAGTCATTTTTCCCTGCAGTCACCGCATTCAGCAAATCTGGACCGTCCATCATTTCAGCCTCTGGACCGTCCGATCTCCATCGGACGATCCGGATTTGTTGACTACACTGCAGTCAACTGCAACTAATCCACATTCCTATTTAACTATTTAATTGTGTCATACTCTCTCTACTAATTAATTATTCACCTACCTCCACTAATGGGATATTTTTGTCAAATAATAATAATGCATGGGACAATCTGAAAAAGTTCTTATAAAAAGGGCCAAGGCTCACCTTAAAAAAGGTTCTTATAAATAGGACCAGAGGGAGTATAAGTTATTATATATTTTTATACTGTATGAATTTGATATCTCAAAACAAAATGAGTACACAATTGTTATCGTATTATTATGGCTTAAATACATCTGACCAATTATCCAAATAGACACTAAATTCCGTTAATCTTTATTTTTTTTCCTTCTATAACGATCGTTAAAATAATGATGGGCTAACGTGACATCGTTGCTCCAAATTTATCGAGCGTTTTATTGTTTCTCATCACTTTTAAAATGCAAATAAAAAATAGGGAAGGTTGTTGACGATAGAGGTAGTTACCAATGGCCAAAGCCCAAAAACATAAGTAATGAGGTGGACTAGAGAGAATGTGTCATGGCTTGATTCCCATCATATAAGCATCGTGCAAAAATATCCCTGCTAGTTGGCACATGAGCTTCCCAAATGAGGCATAATTTCATAGGCGATGAAGAGCTCGCATGGTTTATCCTTTGAACTCTATTTATTTGTACAAAGTGGTAAAACTAAATTTAAATAGAGCATACCATTCATATATGCAGCGGATGTCCCTTTTATTGTGTAAAGCAAGCTAGCTACTACTGCAAATGCAAATATGTTTGTCATGTGCCTGGCTTCATCTTATAAGTCACACAAAATTAATATAAAAAATTTCAATCTAATCAATACACTGCACATGTTATTTACAACGTACCGAGGATCAATTTTTGGACCGAAAAAAAAATTCAAAATTAAACACTAAAAAGGTAAAAGGTTGCGAGCGAGAAGGATAAAGAGAAAAAGAATATGAAGCAGAGCATCATTCTTGTTATAGGGCGTCGTTCTTCTCATCGTTTCACAATTTTGGCGAGCCCAACCTTTTTTACCATGCACATGACTTTGTGTCACAAAAAGGTTAACGGATGAAAGAAGAGTATGTAGAGAATAATACTTAGGGAACTAGTTAGTTAGAAAGAAGAGTATGTAGAGAATTAACGGAGAAAAAATAAAGGTTAACGAAGTTTAGTGTGTATTTATGATAATGAGTCTGACACCCACGTGTCATGATACAAGAGGATAACAGTATGAACATGACCTATGGTACTGTTTGTAAGTTTTGCCCGAATTGTAATGACTTAATGAGTTTGTAATCATATACCCACTAACTAACTTTCTCTTTAACACTTTGTATCCACTATTAAATGAGGATATTTTATTAAAATTATTAAATTAAGAGTGTATTTGGTAAATCATTTCAATTGTGTTTTGTAAGATAGATTTTTTTGAATAGTTACTAGTTTTTCTTAAAAAACTACTTTTTAAAAAAGTTCTCGTTTTCAGCTACTAGCTGAAAATTTATTATAAGCTTATCTCTCAACCACTTCCACTCATCATATTTAATAATTAATGATGCTCTTCTATGTCATTTTATCATTTTTAACTAGTTTTACCAAATATCTTCAATCAAATCAGCTAACTTTTTAGCTTTTAGCTTTCGGCTAGTTTTTCAGCTTTCATATCTATTTTTTTTTTATCTTTTAGCTTGTTTTACCAAAAACACTCTAAGACACATCAATCATTCTATTGATATGTGCGCATAACCTTAAATAGCAAGAGTTTTGAAATGAGAGGGAGTAACAATTTAGAAATTTAATACTCAGTATCTATTGATCGTCTCTCACGTATATGTATGTGTGTTCATATATATATATATATATATAATTGTAATGTTAATTTTTTTATTATAGTTAATGTGTAATTTTAAGTTTTTTAAAACCAAAATATCGTCTTCATTATTATTATAACTAAGTCTCATTATCACTTTTATTTTAATTAAAGCTATTCTCAATTTTTATTTATATTTAATATCTATATGTTATAAAATTTGGACCGATTACTAACTCATTTAAGGTGTTGGATCTATGGATCACATTGATCTTATATATATTAATAACATATAAATATTGTAATCAAAATTAAAAAAATGACACACGGGACAAATAATTTTATTTATTTATTTATTTAAAAATAGATTAAAAATAAAAACGAAAAAGAAACAAAAAAAAGGAGAAAAAACTAATCTCAATTAATTCCCTTTTTCTTCCGTACATCCCATTTTTTTATTGAGTAATGCTAAATTTTCCTATTTTTTTAATTATAAATCCTCACATTATTATAAAAAAAAGTAAGTATTAAATGAAAAAAATAAATGTATTATATTTAATATTTTAAAAACATAATTTTTTTAATATTTACTTTATTAAATAATTAGACAGATTTATTCAAAAATAAATAAGAAGATTAACTGTGACTAAGTCCTGCATATGATTAACTCTGATAATAACGGTGAAAAAAAAAAGATACGTAGAAGGATTTAACATTATCATGTTGTTTTAGCAGGAAAATGACCAAGGTTGAAGTCCAACCATCCTTGGCATGTTTCAATTAAACTCTAGATCAGATCACTTGCAGAGATATAGTATATTCAACGGGTTTGAGCCTTTGTCTAATCGGGTTTTTTAACCTGTTGCACAGGATAAATCCCAATAAATGCACCATTTAATAACTTGTATTAAGTGATTTATCATGTTCTTCCAAAAAAAATTATTTTTTTCTCCCCTCATTATTCTTCCATTTCTCTCTTCCTATACTACTCATTTTCTTCACGCGCCCTACACACTGTGGAAGGTGAAAAGTTTCCAGCTTGCTCTGTATAATGACTTCACTCTTTTTTCTTTGATAGCAATACAAGACTACACACGTTGTGTTTTCATCTTTTTTTTATGGTTAAAGTATTTCCATCCATTTGAAGACAAAAAAGGCAATAGCAAAATTGCTCACTGGAACAAGCCAACAAGGTTTCACGCTAATTCTATTTCTTTTTTTTTTCACGTTAATTTTTTTTTCAGGTTGATTCTATTTCACTATCATGGTTGAAAGTGAAGAATTGGAATTGATACAGTGAAGTTAATATGGAAAAGAGGGGAGAAAAAATTTCTCACACGGAAAACACCTCTACTTCATTGAACAGGTAATGCATTTTCATCATTGCTATGAATTTATTTTCTCTAATTTTACTCTACTCCATTTTTGTTCCTGTAATTATTCCTGCCATTTTATTTTCAGTAATTTCACTCTACTCCATTTTTATTTAAAAAATTCAAAGTATGGTTGGATTGTGTAATGTTCACGAGAATATATTAAATAGACTGTTCCTGCAATTGGAAGGGTGAGAGATCAATTGTAGTCATTGTACAGGAACAAGCTGGAAACTTTTCACCTTCCACAGTGTGTAGAGCGCGTGAAGAAAATGAGTAGTATAGGAAGAGAAAGAAATGAAAGAATAATGAGGGGAGAGAAAAAAACATTTTATTTTTTAAAAAAACATGATAAACCACTTAATACAGGTTATTAAATGGTGTATTTATTGGGGTTTATCCTGTGCAAGGTTGCACAGGTTAGAAAACTCGTTGTCTAATACTCCGTCGGTCCTATTTATAAGACAAAGTTTGACACTTTTCAATGGTCTTATTTATAAGACAAAGTACACAAATCTATAAGCATTTATTGTTTTTTCTCATATTTGCCCTTGTTGACCATTAAAGGTTTCAAGGTGATACAATTATCATGGTAGTGGCATTTAATTTTAAATAGGGGTAAACTTGTAAACTTATAGACTAATTTCTTGAAAATTAATGCATTAATTACTTTTCTTAATATGTGTGTTTTTGTCTGAATTGTCTTATAAATAGGACTGTAGGGAGTAGTAAGTTTATCAGACAATCGGGAAATTGTGCATTAATTTTATCTTAAGATCATCCTAATTAAATGCTTATGCTTTTGATCTATGCCTCATGTCTGAAACCAAATAAAGACCCAACAGTTTCCTGATGGTCTAAAAGAGCCATAGAGAGTAGAGGTCCTCATTCAATTTATAAAAATATTTATTATTAATTTTTTTATCAAATTAATTAAAAATAACAACTTAAAGGTATTGTGATCCCTCTTTAGTTGAGCCTATTTGGGTGGAACTTCTACAGAAGTACTTCTAGGTGAAAAAAAATAGCATGAATCAAATAGGTCAAATGGATTTTGTTGGGTAAGAACAAGAAATCGAAAGCTTAAAAGAAAAAGAATCAAAGAACACGAACAAAGAGAAGAAAATATGCAAGAGAAAAACGTTTCTCTATTTCAGACAACCAGCTTCAGACAAGCTACTTCAGACAAGGTTACACCTGTTAACTTCAGACAGGTTCTCCCGTAGTCGTTCTCGCTCACTAACACACGCTACCTTTTCCTATACAGCAAGATACTATATATAGGCAGTTTAGAGAGCAACGACTAACTAACCTAACTGAAATAACAACCTAACAGAAATAACAAACTCATTCCTAAGTCATAACTGTCATAACTAACAATCTCCACCTTGACTTTGGAATGACATCATTCAGACGAAGCCCACCACCAAGTTTAAGCATCTCTCAAACTTGCATCTTGGTAGTGTTTTGGTCAACATATCAGCAGGATTATCTTCAGATGCAATCTTCACAATCCTTACTGCCCCTGTTTCAACCACTTCTCTGATAAAGTGAAACTCCACATCAATGTGCTTGGTCCTTTCATGGTACATATGATGATTGGCCAAGTGAATAGCACTTTGACTATCACAATGAATCTGAACACACTCCTGTTCGATTCCCAACTCATTCAGCATGCCTTTCAACCACAGACCTTTCTTCACTCCTTCAGACAACGCAATATACTCAGCCTCTGTTGTAGACAGTGCTACCACTGATTGAAGGTTTGCCTTCCAACTCACTGCAGTTCCAAATAGAGTAAACACATACCCTGATAAGGATTTTCGTGTATCCACACACCCTGCATAGTCTGCATCAACGAACCCTTCAATTGCAGCTCCACCTTCAGAGAGGTACCGTTTCTTCTGATATAGCAATCCTGAATCCAGAGTTCCATTCAGGTATCTGAGGATCCACTTCAGAGACTCCCAATGTGCTTGTCCAGGGTCTCCCATGAACCTACTGACAACACTCACAGCATGAGCCAAGTCTGGTCTAGTACAGACCATCCCATACATGATGCTTCCAACTCCACTAGAATAAGGAACATCATTCATCTTCCCCCTTTCATCTTCTGAATCAGGAGCTTGACTCCTTGAGAGCTTCATGTGGTGTCCTAAGGGTGTGCCCACAGGTTTAGATTCATGCATCCTAAACCTCTTCACAACCTTCCTCAGATAGGCCTGCTGAGTTAGGCGCAGTACACCCTTTGACTCATCTCTTACTATATCAACGCCAAGTATGCGTTTGGCCACTCCAAGATCCTTCATCTCAAATTTTGAATTTAACCTTGTCTTGAGCTGATTGATCATGTGCTTGTTACGGCTAGCCACCAGGATATCATCTACATACAAGAGCAGGTACAAAATGTCTTGTTCTTCTCTTAAAATGTAGACACAACTGTAATAACTACACCTGCTGAAGTCCATTCTCATCAAAAAATCATCAAACTGAAGTATATGGTTGAATCACAAGAAAGGGGGGTTGAATTGTGATTCTTTTAAAATTCTGCAATTTTATCTTCTAATAAAATTCTGCTCAAGATAAGTTCTTGGCTGTTTATTAGAAGATGGATCTCCACAAGTAGAATTGTAAGTATTAATGCTTATTATGCTGAAAATAGGATTCCTTTGGTGGAATCAATTTAGTTGCCACTTACTTAGGTATTATTAGTTTTGAAAACTTTTTGTGCACATGCAGAAGTTAAGAGAGTAAGGGAAAGAAGAAAACACAAAAGTTTTTATACTGGTTCACCTCTTCCAACCTGAGGCTACGTCTAGTCCCTACCTTCTGTAGGATTTTTCTCACTAACAAATCAATTACAACCTTTGGGTACACACTACCACTAGTATTCTTTTTCCACAGCCTCTTCAGGCTTTCTACAGAATCACCAAACTCACAGAAACAGACCCTGACTTACTACAGGACTTTCTGCAGAAGCAAAGGTCCAGAAATCTGCAGAACTTCCTTCTGCAGACACCAAACACTCACAGGCTCACACCAGAGCCTTTACAACCTCTCCAAATACTCACAGGCTCACACCAGAGCCTTGACAACTTCTCCAATAACTTTACCTAATGTGCCACAAGAGATTTTACAATAGACCAATCTCTTTGACCTTTCAGAAGCACAGAAACAGCAAGGTAAAGAACAAATAGCTCACTAGATTATAATCAGAGTAGCAGCAGACTTTCCTAGTGAGCAAAACTCCCCCTCAACAACTTGTATAATCAGATTAGAAAGAATTCGAGGAGAGAGAAAAGGTTCCAGAAGCTGGCAGTGAAACAACAGATAATATTTTATGCTTCTGGAATGAGAGGTGTGTCTCAATGTGAAGAGAGCACCTCCTTTTATAGGTGAGGAGCCTTGTAGCCGTTGGATTGAGGTTAAAATGATCCAGCTGTGATGTATTGACAAGTCCCTTTCAGGTACAGCTGCAAAAGCTGACAGGTACAACTGTCCAGTTGACTGGCCTTCATGCTTCTGCAGAACTTGCTTCTGCAGACAGCAAAACTGGCTCATTTCTTCACCAATGCTTCTGTGAATATACTGAGGATGATTTCAGGATTATTTCAAGTGTATTTAAACTTGTGTTCCTCAGCTAAATCAGCAGGAGATCATTTTAGACTTTCTGGTTTGCTTTGCTGCTTCTGCAGAATCTAGACTTGCAAATTCCTTTTGCAGAAATGCTTTTGATCAACTGCAGATAATTCTTATGCTTCTGTGACATGTTTCATGTTCTGCAATTGATATATCTTAAGAG
The DNA here is from genome assembly GCA_026901365.1 of Sesbania bispinosa. NCBI lineage: Eukaryota > Viridiplantae > Streptophyta > Magnoliopsida > Fabales > Fabaceae > Sesbania > Sesbania bispinosa. Next base: position 300,863 of record QLOH01000674.1, on the reverse strand, counting down.
TGAAATTCTGTTTTTGCTTTCTTCTTAGAATTTCCTCTAAAATGAATCTCCCTTCTAAAGCAATTTCATTTGAAGTCTTTGAGATGCTTCTTCTTGCTTCTGGAAACTGTGAGAAGTGCTTGATAGCTTCTGCATGCTTAAATGAGTTGCTTTCAACTTACTCATCTTTATTTCAAGTTTTCCTTCACAGATTTGTCATTCTTTCATCTTATTGCTTCTGTTAACCATTAAGATGAAGCTTCTCATATTTGTCCTTCTGCAAGATGAAACCTGTTGCTTCTGGACACATTCTCAAATGAAATGGTTAGTTCTTTTGGAATCAGAATTATGCTAAGTTGCATTTGATTTGGTTGTCATGATTAATACCACTTTGAGGGGATTCTTGGACCTTACAATCTCCCCCTTTTTTATGATGACAACCCAATCAAGGATCACTTAGATAAATCGGATTTTTAATACCAAACTCCCCCTGAATTTTAGCATTTATTTGGGAAATAATGATTGTTGCAGATTATATGATTTGAAATCCGATTCATACTTCAAATTGATCTTTTGCAGCAAATTGTATGATTCAAACTTAGAAATATGCAGCAAACATCATCATTTGTCATTCATCATTAATCAAAAGGATTACACCAAAAAAAGTCAATCATAAAACGGTCACAATCAGAATTCAACAGATATCAGCAAATATCAGCCCTAAACTACTTAGTACTACTTAGTACTACTTAGTACTACTTCTCCCCCTTTGTCATCAATCAAAAAATACAAGGGAAGTGTATGAGGAGAAGCAGGATCATCATCTTTCACTTAGATGGAGATGAGTGGTCAGATGATGAAGAAGTAGAAGGCTGCAAAAGGTTCTGTGGGGGCTGAAACTGTGTGAAAGGCATTGGAGGAGCCTGAGGTGCAATCACTGGAAGCACAAAATTGTTAAACCAAAACTGATGCTGTGTGAACCTCTCAATCATTTCATTTACTGTGTTTTGGAGAGTGTTCACATTGGAAAACAGTTTCTTCATGTCCGACTTGAGCTTATGGATATTTTTCTCCATGGATTTGGAAGGAGAAGCAGCTTTAGAAGGTTCACCAGAAGCAGCAGCATTAGATTTTGGAGTAGCAGGCTCTTCAGCAGGTTTTTCACTGCTCAGTTGCTGGATAAAAGTGTTCATTGAGGAAAGATGTGAAGAGATAGCATGTATATTATCCATAATTGGTGCAGCAGCATGTAACCCAGAGTCCAGTATTGGAGAAGCAAGGAACTGATTAACCATATCAGTTCCAAATGTACCTACTAAAGGAGCTGAAACAGTAGCTTCCTTCTGCACTTCTTCCTTTTCTTTCTTCTCAACTTCTGGAGCATCAGCAGCTGGAATTGATTTTGTGGGGGATTGAAAATGTACTGGAGAATTATCCTGAGGGAAAGGAGGGAAATCAGGAAGAGCTTGAGCCAAGTTGGCCAGTGTGTCAACTGCCATGCCCTCTGCAGAAGCACTGATAGTTTCTTGAGAATCTTCATGGTGGGGTGCTTCTGTAGGTGGCGACTTGGGCTGAGAGACAGCTTCTTCCCCAGGAATGGAGTCAAGAGACAGTGATGTAGATGATGTGGATTTAGCAGACACATCTGGATCTAAAGAAGGAGAGGAAACCTTCAGATTCTTGGTTGAAGGTTCTCCAGAAGCACCAGCTGAATAGATCTTTCTTTTCTTGGTTCTGGGTGCTGTATTCTCCTCTTCTTCACTTTCACTTGGACTGGAGTAGTATTGAGATGGCTTAGGTTTTTCAATTAACATTCTCTGCACATTCATCTTTCCAAAAGTGCTGCAAGTATCACTAGAAGCTTCATCTTCTAGGAAGATGTTATTGAGTCTAAAGATTCTTGTGAGAAGCATGCCATAGGGTAAACTAGCATATGCTCTTTGGGGATTAGCTGATGAAATCATGCTTCTAAGGATCAAATAAGAAAGGGAAAAGGGTTTACCCATAAGGAGATGATAAATGACCATAAGGTCAATGTCAGAAACTCTTTCAAGAGTGCCAGCCCTTGGGAGAATTAAGAAGATGCACAACTTGTGAAACAGCCTGCAAATGGGAATGAGTTTGCTGGACAGAAGTTGTGAATTAGAGTTGTTGAGGATTTTCTTTGTGACATCCGACTTGGTCACACCAGCTGAGGTATACCAATCATCATATAGCTTGTTTTGGACAGAACTACAGCCTAGTACTTCTGCTATGGTCTCAGCTGTGATCACAATTGTTGATCCTTTAATGTCTACCACCAGGGAGTTGCCATCACTCCTATACTCACTTGCAGAAGCATAAAATGCTCTTACACGCCTCTCATAGACAGGTTCCCTTAAGAGAAGATAATCTCCCCAATCCTGCTTCTGGACAAAATGTCCAATGTCCCATCCACATTTTTTAATTTCTCTAAGGAGAAATATCTTGCCAGGGATGACAGCCTTCCATTCCCATTTCTCATTGAAGATTTTCAGTATTTCCTTATTCTCAAAAAGGTCACAGTTAGAGTCTTGTGATCCTTCTGAGGGGTCACCTTCCTCCAAGCTTTCACTTGAGCTTTCGTTCTTCTTTTCACCAGTCTTGAGGGCCTCATTGACATGGGAAGGGACTGCGGTGTGAGTGACAGAAGGAGAGTCTATTTCTATTGGTTTGTTGGGATCATTTCCTATGGTTTTGAAGGCAGGGCCAGCACGACGCCTTTCAGACCTTCTAACATATACTACAGAAGCAATTTGTGCTTTAGGTGTAGTGTCAACTGAAGGTGTTGGTGTAATGGAGGGTTGAGAAGGTGTTTGGTCAGGTTGAGGCTCATTTGCTGAAGGTTCAGTAGGAGCAGAAGCTTGCTCTGTTGAGTGGCTAGAAACAGAGGGTTCAATGGTGGGAGACTGAGCAGATTCTGGTTCAACATATGGAACTATTTCATTGCCCATCACAATGAAATCATCATATTCTGTGGAAGAGGAGTCTTTCTTCTCCATTGCTATTTGCTTAATTCTCATAATGAGTGAAGAATGTAAAGCGGGGATAGAGAGAGATGACAGAGGTTGGAAAGTGAAAGGTTTGAGTGTGAAGAGGGAAGAGTGATGTTCCTTTAGCTGAGAGGCAATCTTAAATAATGGAACCCAACTAGTCGTTGCCTTTTTTGAGAAAGAGAGAGGGAACGAGAGAGAGAGAGAGAGATGGAAGGAGTCATGTGCGCAGTTTTTTATGAAGTTGGTTAATGTCCAACGGTCATTAGCTTTTAATTTTCCTTAATCATGAACCAACTAACCTACCTGCTTTTAGCTAGAGACAAAAGCTAACTTTCTTTATTCCTTTTGTAGTTCCTATAGAATGAAAAGGCTACAGGTGCAGCTTTGACTTTGCCTAGAAAGGATAAACTGTATTGAGCCTTGAAAGTGACCTTTCCTAGTATGTGTGATGTGACTAACCTATGTTTGTTAGTCAACAATCATTGTTGTCACGTTTCTCCTGATAAGCAGGTGGGAAGAAGCAGCTTTGAAATTGTCCTTTGAAGAAGGATGTCTGCAGAAGCTAAAATTTTTATTTACTAGATTATCCTAAAGTCTGCAAAAGGTGAATTTTTTTATCCACCTTCTCAAGAAAGGCTTTGCAGAATGAAGAGTAATTCCATGAACTATTCTGCGAAAAGTGAGAAATTAATTTCAAGTACCAGAAGCTGCACATGCTACTGTAACTGTTACAGTTTTGTGCTTCTGCATGCAGATATGCTTCTCTATTTGCTTCTGTGGAGATATTAAGTTCCAGTGACATACAGATTTTGATTCACACATCAAGCAACAAGGTTTTTCATATTAATTTTATTTCTAAGAAACACAAATATCTCTTCAATAAGAGGTTTTGTGAAAATATCAGCAAATTGAAATTTGGTTTCAATGAATTTTAGTTCAATGTCATGCTTCTGGACATGATCTCTAATGAAATGATGTTTAATATCAATATGCTTAGATCTAGAATGTTGAATTGGATTCTTGGACAAGTTAATTGCACTGGTATTATCACATAAGATAGGAATATTAGTGTACCTCAAGCAATAGTCCTCCATTTGATGTTTAATCCAAAGCATTTGAGAACAGTAGCTTGCTGCTGAAATGTATTCTGCTTCTGTGGTGGACAAAGCTACTGTGGGCTGCTTCTTGCAAGACCAAGAGATTAATGATTCACCAAGAAATTGGCAACTTCCACTAGTACTTTTTCTGTCCAATTTATCTCCAGCATAATCAGCATCACAATATCCTGTGAGCTCAAAATATGTGCCTTTCTTGTACCATAATCCAAGATTTGTAGTTCCAGCAAGATATCTAAAAATCCTATTTACAGCTGCAACATGTGATTCTTTGGGAGAAGATTGAAATCTTACACATAGACTTACAGAGTATAAAATGTCAGGTCTACTAGCAGTTAAGTATAATAGAGATCCTATCATTTCTCTACATTCCTTTTCAGAAACATGTTTACCATTTTCATCCAGATTTAAAACTGCAGAGGGATGCATAGGAGTCCCCATGGATTTTGAACCTTCCATTTTATATTTCTTTAAGAGATCTTTAGTGTATTTCTCTTGATTTATGAAGATACCATGCTTCTCTTGTCTGATTTGAAGTCCTAGGAAGAACTTCAATTCACCCATGAGACTCATTTCAAACTCACCTTTCATAAGATCAGAAAACTCTTCACACATTTTCAAATTAGTAGATACAAATATTATATCATCAACATAAATTTGAACAATGAGAAGATCCTTATTGAAAGTTTTTCTGAAAAGTGTAGTATCAATTTGACCTCTTGAAAATTGATTTTGTAAAAGGAATGTGCTTAGTCTTTCATACCAAGCTCTAGGAGCTTGTTTTAAACCATATAAAGCCTTTGTTAATTTGAAAACATGATTAGGATGTTTTTTGTTTTCAAAACCAGGAGGTTGGTGTACATAAACTTCCTCACTTATGAAACCATTTAGAAAAGCACTTTTCACATCCATTTGATAAAGATTAAAGTTTTTAAATGCAGCAAAAGCAAGAAGGATTCTAATAGCTTCTAATCTAGCTACTGGAGCAAAAGTTTCATCAAAATCAATACCTTCTTGTTGGTTGTAACCTTGAGCTACTAACCTTGCTTTGTTTCTAATAACTTTACCTTCTTCATTCATTTTGTTTCTAAATACCCATTTAGTGCCAATTATGGTGTGATTGTCTAGTTGAGGCACAAGAGTCCAGACCTTGTTTTTCTCAAACTGGTCTAGTTCTTCTTTCATGGCTTCAACCCATGATTCTTCATCAAGTGCTTCTTGTACACTTTTTGGCTCAACCTGAGAAAGAAAAGCAGTGTCATTTGTTTTTGTTAATTGTCTCCTTGTTTTGACACCTTCCTCAACATTTCCAATTACTTGGTCATGAGGATGGTAAGTCACAGATTTCCAGCTTCTGGGCAGATTCTGCTTCTGACAATCAGAATCTTTTCCAAAAGCACCTACAGCTTCTGCAGCTTCTGCAGCTTCTGCAGGTTCAGCAGCCTTTTCTGTAGAGCTATGATTTTCAGAAGGCACTCTCTTTGGCTGACTTTCATCATCAGAATCTTGCTTGTCACATGCTTGAGAAGGAGAGTTAGCATCATTGAAAATAATATGCATGCTTTCTTCTATTGTCTGATTTTTGAGATTATAGATTCTATATGCTTTGGAAGTGATAGAATACCCAAGAAATATTCCCTTTTCAGATTTAGCATCAAATTTCTCAAGGTTATCCTTATTGTTTAATATGAAGCATTCACTTCCAAATATGTGAAAATAGGCAATGTTGGGTTTTCTTCCTTTCCATAGTTCATATGGAGTTTTACTAAGGATGCTTCTGATAGAAACTTTGTTAAGTATGTAACATGCAGTGGAAACAGCCTCACCCCAAAAGTATTTTTGAATTCCACTGTCACTTAACATAGTTCTTGCCATTTCTTGGAGAGTTCTATTCTTCCTTTCTACAACTCCATTTTGTTGTGGCGTTCTTGGACAAGAGAAGTTGTGGGAAATTCCATTTTCATCAAAGTAGTTTTTGAAAAAATAGTTTTCAAATTCCCCTCCATGGTCACTTCTTACAGAAGCTACCTTTTGATTTCTTTCATTTTCAACTTTCTTGAGAAAGATTCTGAAAGATTCAAAAGATTCATCCTTAGTAGTTAAAAACAAAACCCATGTGAATCTAGAGTAATCATCTACTATTACAAGCCCATATTTCTTTCCTCCCAAGCTAGGTGTTTTAGTGGGACCAAAAAGATCAATATGCAATAATTCTAAAGTTCTTTTGGTAGTTATTACATTTTTAGGATGAAAGCTAGATTTGATATGTTTTCCCTTTACACATGCTTCACACATTTTGTCTTTATCAAATTTTAGTTTTGGCAATCCTTTGACAAGTTCTAGTTTGGATAATTTAGAAATGGACTTCATGTTTAAGTGACCTACCTTTCTATGCCAAATTCATTTTTCATTTTCAAAAGAAGCAAGACAGGTTTGATGTGGAAGATCTTCTAGACTTATGCTATATAGATTTTTGCTTCTAATGCTTGAGAATAATACCCTTTTAGTAGATGATTCTCTAATTTCACAGAATGTAGGTTGGAACATAACTTCATAGCCACTATCACATAACTGACTAATGATAAGAAGATTATGTTTTAACCCTTTCACATAATATACATTATTAATTTGGGTAGAACCTTGCATACCTATCTTTCCAATACCTTTGATTTGAGTCTTGTTGTTGTCTCCAAATGTTACTGTTCCACCTTCCATCATGTGTAGTTGGGTGAATTTGCTTCTGTTTCCAGTCATATGTCTGGAGCATCCACTGTCCAAGAACCATAGCTCTTTCTTCTTGGATCCTTTTGTTTGTTCCTACATCAGAGCACAACAATGATTTAGGTACCCAAATTTTCTTGGGTCCTGTGATGTTAGATACCTTTCTTCTGGTACTCCTTTTTCTTCTGTAATAGTTTTGGTCATAATGTCCAAGTCTGTTACACCAAGAACAATGAGGAGGTTTCCTTTTGGCTGGAACAAAAACTGTTTTATGTGATTTTGTAATTTTGTCTTGATTAAATCCTAAGCCTCTTTTATCAGAGATTTCTCTACTGTTTCCTATTAGCTTATTTAAATTGTGAGTGCTGTTAATAAATTTACATAAATCATTTTAAAGTTCATCAATTTTATTCTGCAGAAGCATATTTTCTTTCTGTAGTCCTGCAGTTTTTTCTGCTTCTGCAGAGTTATTTCTCACAGTTTTGACTTGTTCAGATAACTTAGAGTGAGATTGTTGAAGACAGTAGTTGGTTTTAATTAACTTATTATTATCTTCTCTAAGTTTGTCATTTTCTTCTTTAGATTTTACTAATTGTTCTTTAAGAGAAGCGCATTTTTGTGCAAGTGTGTGTGAGTCAGATAACAAATTTTCAAAAGCATCTTCAAGTTCTTTATATGCAGAAGGAGTATAGGTAATGACCTCATCTTCTTCATCTTCTCCAGCCATGAAGCACAAATGTGCAGCTTCAGCTTCATCTTCTTCTTCTGTAGAGCTGTCAAAATCATCCCATGTAGCCATCATGGCTTTCTTCTTCTGGAATGGCCTTGATTCTTTCAGCTATGGACATTCTGCCTTGATATGTCCTGGTTTATTGCATTCATAGCAGATGATAGGACCTTTGCTGTTTTCACCTTTTGGTCCTTCCTTCTTGAAATTGAAAAATTTCTTTCCTTTGCCTTTTCTTCTGATTAGCCTTTGTATTCTCTTTGATATGAAGGCTAGTTCATCATCATATTCAGAAGATGATGATTCTCCTTCTGAAGGTTTATCTTCTGCAGAAACACTTCTTCTGGATGTGTTTGCTTTTAGAGCTATTGATTTGTCCTTCCTTGGCAATTCATCCATGAGCTCTTGTTCATGAACTTTTAGAGAGCCAAGAAGCTCATCTAGCTTGAGTACAACTAGATCCTTTGCTTCCTGAATTGCTGTAACTTTTGGTTTCCATATTCTTGGGAGACTTCTAAGTATTTTTCTTACTTGTTCTTGATTAGAATAGTTATTACCAAGAGATTTTAAATCATTTATAATGATAGTAAACCTACTAAACATTTCATCTATAGTTTCATGTTCAATCATGTTAAACATTTCATATTGGTGAATTAAAATATTGATTTTATATTCTTTTACTTAGTCTGTACCTTCATGAGCAATTCTTAAAGTATCCCATATTTCTTTTGTTGTGTTGCAGCCAGCAACTTTATCATATTCACCTCTACTTAATGCACAAAGAAGAAAAAATTTAGCTTTAGAGTTTAGAAGATACCTTTGTTTGTCATCTTGTGTCCATTCTTCTCTAGGTTTAGGTTTTGGTGCTTCTTCAACAACTTCAGACTCACCTTCTGTGGAAGGAGCCAGAACTCTGGTTCTTCTTGTAGTGGGAATGTAATTCCTATTTTCTATAATATCCCATAGATCAATATCTTGAGATTCCAAGAACAGTTTCATTCTATCCTTCCAATAGTAATAATCTTTTCCATTAAAAGCTGGTGGTCTGTTTGTGGATGATCCTTCTGGAATGAACATTGCAGCTCCATGGTTTGCCATCCCTTTGATCTTTTCCTCTCTCACTGTTAAGTGAGTTCAACCCAAGAGGCAAGCTCCGGTACCAATTGAAGTATATGGTTGAATCACAAGAAGGGGGGTTGAATTGTGATTCTTTTAAAATTCTGCAATTTTATCTTCTAATAAAATTCTGCTCAAGATAAGTTCTTGGCTGTTTATTAGAAGATGGATCTCCACAAGTAGAATTGTAAGTATTAATGCTTATTATGCTGAAAATAGGATTCCTTTGGTGGAATCAATTTAGTTGCCACTTACTTAGGTATTATTAGTTTTGAAAACTTTTTGTGCACATGCAGAAGTTAAGAGAGTAAGGGAAAGAAGAAAACACAAAGGTTTTTATACTGGTTCACCTCTTCCAACCTGAGGCTACGTCTAGTCCCTACCTTCTGTAGGATTTTTCTCACTAACAAATCAGTTACAACCTTTGGGTACACACTACCACTAGTATTCTTTTTCCACAGCCTCTTCAGGCTTTCTACAGAATCACCAAACCTATTGCTTCTGGACACATTCTCAAATGAAATGGTTAGTTCTTTTGGAATCAGAATTATGCTAAGTTGCATTTGATTTGGTTGTCATGATTAAAACCACTTTGAGGGGATTCTTGGACCTTACACAAACTTCTTATACCACTGCCTTGGGCTCTGTTTTAGACCATACAATGATTTTTGAAGTAGACACACTCTCTGATCCTCAGCAAACCCCTCTGGTTGTTCCATGTAAATGGTTTCATCCAGATCTCCGTGCAGAAATGCTGTCTTGACATCCAATTGCTCCAGGTGCAAATCAAACTGGTTTACAATTGACATCAAAATCCTGATAGAACAGTGCTTCACAACTGGTGAGAATATCTCATTATAATCCACGCCCTCAACCTGTGTAAATCCCTTAGCCACAAGCCTTGCCTTGAACCTCGCTTTCACAACACCAGGAATCTCGTATTTCTTCTTAAAGACCCACTTGCATATGATTACCTTCTGTGCCTCAGGTAAGTCCACAAGTCTCCATGTGTTGTTCTTCTCCAGCGAATCAAGTTCCTCCTCCTTGGCACGTTGCCATTGCTGCCTCTCTGAACTCTCATGTGCCTCTCTGAAGTTTCTTGGTTCATCTGAACCCTGTATATCTTCAGCCATACTAAGAGCATAACAGATAAGGTCAGCATGTCCAAACCTTTTGTTAGGTTTTGGAACCATCCTTTCTCTATCACGAGCTAGCTGATAGTCATTCTCAGCGCGTTCTGACCTTCTGAAGTCTTCAGACCGTCTGAAGTCTTCAGACCGTATGAAGTTTTCAGACCTTCTGAAGTTTTCAGACATTCTGAAGTCTGAACATGTTGAAGTATCATCTGATGTACCTTCTGAAGTAGCACCTTCTGAAGTTTTCAGACGATCATCCCTGAGTTTGCTCGTAGATGCCTCCATCTCAATGTGAGCTTTCTCCCGCCCATTTTCAGAGTCTCCACCAAGCATTCCCATTCTCGTCTCATCAAATGTTACGTCCCTGCTGATAATAAACTTTGAAGGTTTAGGTTCTAACCTCCATACCTATATCCCTTGACTCCATCAGCGTATCCAAGGAAGATACATTTCTCAGCTCGTGCCTCCAGCTTATCCTGCTTGACATGTGCATATGCCAAAGCCCCAAACACCCTCAGATTAGAGTAATCAGCTGGTTTTCCACTCCAAACTTCCATAGGTGTCTTGTACCCCAAAGCAGACGAAGGGCACCTGTTAATCAGATATACAACAGTGTTTACAGCTTCTCCCCAGAAGATCTTAGGCATCCCTGCTCCCAAAAGCATGCATCTGACTCTCTCCAGAATGGTCCTGTTCATCCTTTCAGCAAGTCCATTTTGTTGAGGAGTCCCTGCCACAGTTTTATGCCTTTTGATTCCCTGGCTCCTGCAAAAACTGTTAAACTCATCTGAAACAAATTCCAGCCCATTGTCTATTCTCAGTACCTTCAGCTTGGTCCCCTGCTGATTAGCTATTTGAGTATGCCATTCTCTGAACTTCTGAAATGTCTCAGTCTTGTTCCTCAGAATGTAAGTCCATACCCTCCTTGAGAAGTCATCGATAATGCTCAGAAAGTAAGACCCTCCACCATGCGTCTGAGTCCTAGATGGACCCCACAGATCTGCATGTGCATATTCAAAAGGTCTGCTGGAAGTGTGTTTACCTGTCCCAAACTGCACTCTATGAGACTTACCCAAAACACACTGGTCACAGAAATCCAGCTTCTAAAGCTTATCACCCATCAGCAGTTGTTGCTTCTCCAACTCCACCAAGCCTTTCTCACTAACATGGCCCAAACGTAGGTGCCATAGTTTAGTCTTGTCAGTCATTGACTGACTTGCCACTGACGCATGTGCAATGACAGTTGATCCTTCCAGAATGTACAACCCATTACTTCTTCTCCCCTTAGCAACTATGGATGCTCCATTGGACACCTTCATCATTCCACCCTCCACCTTAGTGGAATACCCCATAACATCAAACATGCTAATGGACATAAGGTTCCTTTTGAGCTCTGGAACATACCTCACATCCTGCAGCAGCATCTATCTGTTATCAAACATCCTCAGTCTGATTGCCCCAATGCCCTGCACCTTGCAAGCTTTGTTGTTCCCAAGAAGTACAGATCCATACTCCTTCAGTTCTAAGGTCTCAAAGTAATCTTTCACGGGACACATGTGATAAGTACACCCTGAATCCATGACCCAACTCTTCAGAGAGTCTTCAGACGAAGCTACCAAAACACCTGCAGATTCATATCCTTCAGAAGCCTCTGCAACACCTGCAGTTTCCTGTCTCCTAGGCTCCTGTGCATCTTTCTCAGGACAATGCTTCTTTATATGACCCAACTTCTGACACTTGAAACATTTGATCTGCTTCTTGCCTTCAGACTTTGCCTTCTTCCCTTTGTGCTCTGACTTCTTTCCCTTGCCCTTCACTGTAACTAGACCAGAGGGAATCTCCTCTACACCTTTCGAATCTTGAAGTTTCTGCAACTCTTTGGTTCGAACTGAGGTCACATCCTCCTCTAGAGTGATCATCTGATCTTTCCCGTACAGTAAAGCATCTCTGAAATGTTCAAAGGTCTTAGGTAAAGAATTCAGAAGAATAACAGCCTTATCTTCAAGCTTCACACCAATGTTTTCAAGATCATCAACAATCTTGCTGAAAACTGCCAACTGCTCTTCAATCGTTCTTGACTGCACCATCTTGAACGAGTAAAGTTGTTGCTTTAGACAGAGTCTATGAGCCAAAGACTTTGTCATGTATAAAGATTCCAGCTTTGACCACATACCTGCAGCTGTTTTCTCCTTCGCCACCTCTCTGAGTGCCTTATAACCAAGACACAGAACGATTGCACTCCTTGCCTTGTCTACCATATTCTTTTTCTCTGCCTGCGTTAAAGATGATGACATGTTCACCTCCCCCTTCAACGCTTCCTCGCATCCTTGCTGTATCAAGATAGCCTCCATCTTGATTTTCCACAGCCCAAAGTCATTTGCTCCAAAGAACTTCTCAATATCGAACTTCGTTGCCATTCTTGATTATCTTTCCTTTTCACTTTCTTCCCACAGACGGCGCCACTTGTTGGGTAAGAACAAGAAATCGAAAGCTTAAAAGAAAAAGAATCAAAGAACACGAAGAAAGAGAAGAAAATATGCAAGAGAAAAACGTTTCTCTATTTCAGACAAGCTACTTCAGACAAGGTTACACCTGTTAACTTCAGACAGGTTCTCCCGTAATCGTTCTCGCTCACTAACACACGCTACCTTTTCCTATACAGCAAGATACTATATATAGGCAGCTTAGAGAGCAACGACTAACTAACCTAACTGAAATAACAACCTAACAGAAATAACAAACTCATTCCTAAGTCATAACTGTCATAACTAACAGATTTAACTTGTCCATAAGTTAAAATTAGTCTTTGTAGACCACCTCCTCCAAAAGCTCTCCCATTTAACTTCTCTAAAAATAACTAATTTTAACTTATGGAGAAATTAAATGCATTTAACCTCTTTGATTCATGCTATTTTTTCACCTAGAAGTACTTCGGCAGAAGTTCCATCCAAACAGACTCTTAATCTAAGTGTGTTGAAATTTTAAATAATTGAATACATAAAGAATTTATTTTCTTAAACCCGTGAGAAGTTCTAGAATTTCAAGTGTAACAATGTAGTAGAACTAAAATGACACTGTTATGTTGGATATGGATAAGATTGAGGTGGAAAACCCCAAAAAAAGTATGGGGAATAAGAATAAAAGGATCATATTTATAGGGATTAAAAAAATTAAGCTGAGCATAAATAACACGCGTGACATGCTAATATAACACTCTGTTAGCTATATCAGCTTAAAGTTAACAGCAGTGACAAAAAAGAATAACGACAAATTTTTTAGAGATAAAAAACCATTTTTTTTAACATAGACTAAATTAAAAATAAAATAACACATATTTATATTTATAGAGACTAAAAACATATATATTTAAGCCAATAGTTAATTTGAAGGCTCAAAGTGCGCGCCTTTTCAGTTGCAACGATAACAAAAAGTGTTTTCATGAGCTCAAAAAGTATACATTAATCGAACTTGAATATAAGCAACAAAAAAATCATATATGATAGTCCAAAATATAAACAAATCTCAATTACTTTTGCCTTATTTAATAATCGCGTATCAAAATACTCTTTATTTAAATTCATATTTAATTTTTCAATGACTCTATTTAATGAGTCATATAGAGAATATTTACACTTGGAACAAGTTTCAATAAAATTGAAGTCTTATATTTAGAGAATACAATCTAACTATTTTTAGATGATAATAACATTAATAAAATTTAATGAGATTAACTAAATTAAAATTTTTAATTAACGTGAGTTTTTTTTTTAATATTCGAGTTCACATCAGTATAAAGAAATCAAATGTGTATATATAGCAACAACAGGACAGAGACACATATATATGGTGCTGCCACCAGCCAAACGACGAGCAACTATGTTTAACGCGTACGCACTCAATTGATAGCTGATTTACGTTATACTAGTAGGTCCCAAAGACCAAAGTATACTATTAGACTTAATTCTATTTTTCAATTCAAGATCCTATAGCCATCTCATGCATATTCATTCAACCATTTTAGATTTTTTTTTTGTTTAAATTGGACTCATCATATATTTCCAATTCCAATGACATTTTTCTATGTTGCCATCATCATCGTTTTGGGATTCTTATCTAGTAAATATCTTTACCTTTGATTTTTTTTCTTTAAGCGCATTAATTATATAATTATTAGAAAGAAAGAAGATCTAATCCTGTTTCTACATAAATTTAAGTTGATTATGAGATTTAATGATAAATCTAGGTGTGTTTGGATGAAGAATTTCTAACTTTTAAAATTATGATAGGAAATATTGAGTAAATTATAAGTATGAAAGAAATTGTGATAATCTAAAAAGTTAAAATATAATAAAGAAATATTGAAACTCTCTCAATATATCATGCCTTTTAAAATTTCTCCTATTTATAAAAAATCCCTCATATTTATCGTTTAAAAATCTTTCTTTTATTATTCGAACACATAAAATCTAGTATAATTTCAAATTACTCTATTCAAATACAAGAAATTATAAGTAAAAAATTGTATATTTTTCCTTTTAGATAAACCAAAATCCTATTATATATATTACTTTAACTCAATGTATATATCTACAAAAAGACTTATCCTCTGTTTGTTTGTAACGATTTTGCAAAGAGAGAAATAGCAAAGAGTGAGATTGGAGAGAGAATCACCAACCATCTTATTTGGTATAGCAAGGGAGAGAGAGTTTGAGGAGAGATAAGGAGTGGGGCCCACAACAAAATTAGTCTCCTCCCTCTTGCGAAGAAATTGGGGAGAGAAGTGGGTAGAATTACAAAAAGACTATTTTATCCCTGTTGACAAAAAATAATTATTAATGTATTTATATTTGAAAGGTAGCTTAGTCATTTTAACTTTTTACACATCTCTCTCATATTTTTCCACAACCAAACAACTATCAAAATTAATTTCTCTTCTATATCTCTCCTATTTCTCTAATACCAAACAACCTCTTAAACTAGTAATAACACACTTTATACAGGAGAAACATTAGTAACACATTTTGTTCAATATACTCTTTATTATTGATTGAAATTTACATATGTCCCACCAATTAGAAGTAAGTCTCACCAAATAAAGAAAAATGAAACCGACATGATTTAGTTGGGATTGATAAACCTCCATTTTTTTTATTTTATCCATGAGAAATTTGGAATAACTTTCTATCCTTTTCATAACTTTTGAGCTTGATTTTGTTCTATTTTCCTTCATTTTATTATAGAAGAGAAGAGTCATAGGCTGCTGATGAGTTTTGTATAAATGAGTTGCAATTTTAGGTAATTTGATTAGGAAAAGAGAAATCGAAGAAGGATGGGTGATGGATTAAACCAATTTGAACTAATTGACATGCCTATGTAAGGCACTAACATGGGCCATCGTCATGCTAATTACAAACATGATCGTGTTAGTAGTGAACACAACCGTCTAATATGAGTAACACGCCAACCATGCCAGTTAAACACACACACGTTCCATCATGCTAATGCCATTTGTGGGCAACAAGCCGCTTTGCATGGAAAGCAAGCATATGACCCTATATATAAGACCACATCGTGGCAGGTAGGATAAACTTTTGAACCCCTAGCTAGAAAGTCAATTATCTTTCTATTGATCTCTCTCTGATTAAGCCTTCAAGAGTCATTCTAACTTCGAGATCTAGATCTAAGCTAAGACCAAAGTTCTTATAGAGTCATCTCTGGGAGTTTACTTTTATTTTGGTTAACTTCTTTTTCAATGCTAGATTCCTCCTATTGTCTTAACTTATATTTATGAATTTAGATTGTTAAAGCCATAACTAGGGGTTATGGTGGATTCTATAGATAGTTAATATGTTTTTGCGATTTTAATACAATATTGCTTCCTTTTTAATTAGTCAATTGAAATTATGTTGGTGTTCTTTTTGCAATAAGAATTAGTGTAATTTTTTACTTAGTTTATTGAACAACCAAAACCATATATATAAGGACCAATAAAACAAACCAATAAGATAGTTTGAGTAATTTAAGGATTGATGATGTGATCCTACCTCAAAATATTGCTTTAAACTAGTTAGTTCATTAGGGACATTAGATTGGCAGCCTAATTGTACTCCAGTGTTTTCTACCTGAGAGTCTTGCATGACTATTAGAGATTTTGAAGTTGAGATAGGATTCACATTACATTGTAGCATCCAACCATTTACAAGAAAACAAAAAATTTGAAAAACAAGGGGAGTGATCGGATGTGTATGTGAAGCCGCACAACACTCAAAACTTATATTGGATAGAGATTAAAAAGTATAGCGGCGAAAAAATTGAACAGTTGAAGATGAAATATATACAATGTGCAGGAGTTGCAAACTAAATAGTGCACATGATGCACTTTGAGATCTCTATAAATAGAGATCTTGGAAACGATAAACAAGGTAGCAAGTGAAGAGAAAAAGTGATAGAGAAAAAAATAGAGTAAGAGTAAGTCTCAAAAAGTGAGTGTATGGGAAAAATACACTGGATATGTTTTGGGGTATCATCTCTAGTAATTTTTGGTACTACAAGTTGTACTATTTTAATAGGAGTGGGTCTCACTGGGAAACATTATATTTGTATCTCTTGTAGGCATTTGACAGAGACAGATCGAAACATGTTAAATAAATCATACAACATATTCAGATCAAGCGGAAGCAAATAGAATAAACACACTAACCTCCAGCCATTGCTATGTGCGCAAAACCTCCTCACTCAGTTTTGAATCTTACTCTGAATACACGATGGTGCTGTATCCTTAGACAAGAGAAGACTCAGTGACGCTTATGAAGAGAAACCCACTCCTTTATATAGAGTTTTTGGCCATCACAAAATCCAAACAGATATGGGTCTATCCAATTAATTGTTGCTAAAATCATGGGATCACAAAATGGGCCACATATAGGTAACTTCCACTAAAAATTAGGAGACTAAAAATCAGGAGCATCTCAAATTTGAAAAACATAATAATTTGAAAAGCATAATCCTATATCCCTAAAAATAAGGGAAGTTACTAACATTCTCCCACTTGGCCCATTAATCCATTATTTAGCATAACAAGAAACAAAATACATGAATCATGGTGACAGGTCCTCTAAAAGTAAGTATTATCTCCCATGCATTACGATATATTAAGTTTCTTATATTAGCTCTTCAACTCAATGAATAAACCATATGTTTACTCTAAGTCAAAAATAAATGATATTTCTCAAAAATGTGCACAAAATTAAATGAGAAAACATCAAACTGAATAAGAGTTTTATCAAAATAAAAGTACTTACAATGATTGTCATATCATGGAAACAAGTCCCATTCGCGTTACATGATCCTTAAAATTCTTTGGTGGCATGCCTTTAGTTAAAGGATCGACAATCATCAACTCAGTGCTAACGTGCTCAATGACCACTTTCTTTTCTTTAACACGTTCTCTTATGGCTAGATATTTAATATCGATGTGCTTACTTCGACTTCCACTTTTATTATTCTTAGCCATAAAAATAGCAGCAGAGTTGTCACAGTACAACTTCAATGGCCTAGCAATTGAGTCCACAACTCTAAGCCCAGATATAAAACTCTTCAACCATACACCATGTGAAGTAGCCTCAAAACAAGAAACGAACTCAGCCTCCATTGTAGAAGTAGCAGTCAAGGTCTGCTTTTTGCTGCTCCAAGATACAGCTCCACAGGCTAGCATGAAAACATAGCCAGATGTAGATTTCCTGGTATCAACGCAACCAGCGAAGTCTGAATCTGAGTAGCCTATCACTTCCAAATTATCAGTTCGTCTGTACATGAGCATGAAATCTTTTGTTCCTTGAAGATATCTCATTACTTTCTTTGCAGCTTTCCAATGGTCAACACCTGGATTACTCTGATATCTTCCCAAAACTCCAACTGCAAATGCAATGTCAGGTCTAGTACAAACCTGAGCATACATAAGACTTCCGACAACTGAAGCATATGGAATATTTTTCATTTGTTCCCGCTCAAGATTATTTTTCGGGCATTGACTTAATTCAAGTTTGTCACCCTTTACAATGGGAGCTATACTTGGTGAACAATCTTTCATATTAAACCTCTCCAAAACTTTGTTGATATAGGTCTCTTGAGATAAACCCAAAATACCTCGAGATCTTTCTCTATGGATCTTAATGCCTATGACATAAGATGCCACACCCATATCCTTCATATCAAAGTTCTTTGAGAGAAATTGTTTCGCCTCATATAACATACCCTTGTCGTTGGTTGCAAGCAAAATGTCATCTACATATAAAACAAGAAAGCAAATTTTGCTCCCACTAACCTTCTGGTATATACATTGATCCATGATGTTTTCTTCAAAACCAAAAGAAGAGATAACTTCATGAAATTTTAAATACCATTGGCGTGAAGCCTGTTTTAATCCATAGATGGACTTATTAAGCTTACATACCAAGTGCTCACTATTTCTAGAGAGAAATCCTTCAGGTTGTTTCATGTAAACCTCTTCCTCTAGATCACCATTAAGGAATGCTGTTTTCACATCCATTTGGTGTAACTCAAAGTCAAAATGAGCTACTAATGCCATGATTATTCGTAAAGAATCCTTCTTAGATACAGGAGAAAAGGTCTCCTTATAATCAATTCCTTCTCTTTGAGTGAATCCTTTGGCAACAAGTCTTGCTTTATGTCTCTCAATGTTACCTTGTGAGTCCTTCTTAGTTTTAAAGACCCATCTACATCCAATGGGTTTTACACCATTAGGCAACTCAACAAGATCCCAGACTTGATTAGATGTCATAGAATCCATCTCATCTTTCATAGCATTATACCACAAATTCGATTCCTTAGAACTCATGGCTTGTGAAAACGTTTCAGGATCATTTTCGGCTCCAATGTTATAGTCCGATTCTTGCAAATACACCTCATAATCACTAGAAATTGCTGGTCTTTTGGTTCTAGTAGATCTTCTTAATGTTGTCTCAACATTTTGATGAGAAACTTGTTGTTCAACCGGTTGTTCAATAGGTTGTTCAATCGGTTGTTCAACATTTACTTGTTGCTCCTCGTCAACAACTTGATCTACATTACAATTCTCAGCAATTTGTGGAACTTGAACTACTGGTTGTCTTGCACGCTCTCGAACTGGAGGGGCGTGAATAACTACCAATCTATCATTTGATTGAGAGGTTTGAACTTCATAGTGATCCTTTTCAAAATCAACATTTTGAATTAAATCACTCCCACTAATCAAGTCATTTTCAAGAAACTTTGCATTTCTTGATTCCACAATTCTAGTGTTGTGAGTTGGACAATAGAATCTATACCCTTTAGACTTTTCAGCATATCCAATGAAATACCCACTAATAGTCCTTGGGTCTAGTTTCTTCTCTTGTGGGTTATAAATCCTTACTTCAGACGGACATCCCCAAACGCGTACATGTCGTAAACTCGGTTTCCAACCCTTGAATAACTCAAAAGGTGTTTTTAAAACAGCCTTAGTTGGGACCCGATTTACTATATACACAGCCGTCTTAAGTGCTTCAGTCCACAAGAATTGAGGAAGTTTTGCATTACTCCTCATGCATCTCACCATATCCATTAAAGTTCGATTTCTTCTTTCTGCCACACCATTTTGATCTGGAGATCCAGGCATGGTGTATTGGGCAACAATCCCATGTTCTTGAAGAAATCTAGCAAATGGACCAGGTGCTTGTCCATTCTCCGTGTATCTACCATAATACTCTCCACCTCTATCTGACCTCACAATCTTAATTTGCTTTCCGCATTGTAACTCTACTTCAGCTTTAAAAACTTTAAAGGCATCCAAGGCTTCATCCTTAGAACGAAGTAAGTAAAGATACATGTATCGTGAGTAATCATCTATAAAGGTGATAAAGTATTTTGGACTACTTGCATTCATATCCGGACAACAAATATCTGTATGAATAATTTCTAGTAAACTTGAACTCCTCTTGGCACCTCTTTTGGACTTGTTAGTTTGCTTTCCTTTAATGCAATCAACACATGTCCCAAAATCAGCAAAATCTAAAGTACTAAGTACTCCATCATTTACTAATCGTTTAATTCTCTCAATGGAGATATGTCCCAATCTCCGGTGCCACAATATAGAAGAATCCTCATTCATAACACATCATTTTAACCCAGCAGAAACATGCATAGAACTATAAGCAGCGTTGTTTTGTAATTTAATAAAATAAAGACCGTCGCATAATTCACCAAAGCCAATAACTTGGGACTTATTCAATAAAGTAAAACCAGAATCCGAAAAATTAAAACAAAAACCCAAAGGTGCAAGTTGCGAAATAGAAATCAAGTTCTTGCTAAAACTAGGAACATAAAAGGTCTTTTCTAAACATAAAATAAAACCACTGCTTAAAACTAAATTGCATGTCCCAACGGCTTCCACACGTGAACTCATCTTGCTTCCTGAATAGATGCATTGCTCACTTCCCATCGGTTTCCTTAGGTTTTCCATACCCTGCAAGGTATTAGAAACATGGATTGTAGATCCAGAATCAATCCACCATGTGTTATGATTAAAACTAGTAAGATTAGATTCATAACAGACAAAAGCAAATAAATTACCTTTCTTTTCAAGCCAATCCTTAAACTTTGGACATTCCTTCTTCATGTGTCCCTTCTTTTTACAGAAGAAACACTTGGATTCCTTCTTAATAATTGGTTGAGCTGGAATCTTTCCCTTCTTATTAGCTTGGTACTTCTTATTCTTAAAAGAAGTAGTCAAGTTCACCTTCTCCCCTTCTTCCATCAATAACCTTTCTTCTTCTTGAACACACATGGTCAATAATTCATTAATAGACCACTTATCCTTATGTGTGTTGTAAGAGATTTTAAAGGGGGCATAATGGTGAGGCAAGGTGCACAAAATATAGTGTACCAGGAAAGAATCAGACATGGTAACTTCCAAAGCTTTCAATTGAGCCACAATGTCCCTTATGCGCATGATATGATCACGCACTCCTTTGATTCCAGTGAGCTTTAAGGATGAAAATTGCATTATAAGGGTGCTGGCAAGAGATTTATCAGATGACGTAAATTGCTCATCAATAGCCTTTAGTAAATCCTTGACATTCTCATACTGGTCAACTGAACCCCGGATCCAAGCAGAAATGTTGGTCTTTATAAACGTTACGGAGAGACGATTTGACCTCTCCCATTTTTCATAAAGATCAACTGCATCTGGAGTGCTGGTCTCAGTAATACCTGGTGGTTCAGGTTTCCTAATAGCATAGTCAATGTCCATCCAGCCTAAATGAAGAAGAATTCTCTCCTTCCAAACCTTATAATTATCGCCTTTCAAATCAGGAATACCACACTTGATATCAGAAATATTCACAGATTGCAAAACTGCAAATTCAAAAATCATGTTCATTATCATAATTTGAGACTGAAATAAATATCATGTTTTACCAATGCAAACATGTCTTTATTAGTGAATCTATTAACATAAAACTTGCCTGTGGGCTAAAGTCTTACTCAATTAGACTCATGTAACCTTAGGATAAAACTATTAATTATGTTCCCTTTCCTAATTCCTGTGGGTAAATTAAGAAATATAATATAATATTTTATCCTAATTAATTATACAAATGTAAGAAAATTCCTGTGGGTATATTTCATCACATTACATATAATCAATTACAATTAATGTTTCATTAATGTGATCTTTATAATTAATATAATTTTAATTAATCAAAGATGCTGTGGCTACTCTCTAATTTGTTAAAATTATGTCAATCACTAAACATTTAAATAACTAAATTTAAATAAAGAGCTTAAGCATTTGCATAAACATTATTAATAATGCAAATTAAATAAATAATATAATGCATACATTTATCCAACTTAACATTGCATATATAACAACAAAATTTATACATACAAATTTCTAAAATGGGTATGCATTCAATTATTATTTAAACAAATAAGCTCTCAATAAATATTGCACGTTGCAAGCAAACGGTTACTCAAACAAACCTTATAAAGCATATGATTGTGTACCCAACGTGAAAACAAATTAAATCTTGAGGTGCATTAAGAATATATATCTCACTGTCCGATTATATATGATTGGATGTGATCGAGCATATGCACACAGAATGTGTACTAAAGCATTTAACAATATATATTATGCTTGTGCAATATATGAAACTAATTACACGGAATATATAGAAACCCAAAAAAAAAAAAAAGTACGTAACTTGATCTGGAACTAATTAATAGGAATCAATTGATTTCTAGCTAGGCATAATATTATATTGCAACAAGAAACGTTCTATTACATTTATGAATGATAATTAACACTCTGCACGTCAATATAATTGTGAGAACGTGGATGTACGCCAGCACAACAGCATCTCGGCAGCGAAGATAAGTAAACGAACATACCGATTAAGGATGCAAGCAAAGAATTTACATTTTACACAATTATGCAAGCAAGACAGAGGCATAAAATGGCTCTGATACCAAATGTAGGCATTTGACAGAGACAGATCGGAACATGTTAAATAAATCATACAACATATTCAGATCAAGCGGAAGCAAATAGAATAAACACACTAACCTCCAGCCATTGCTATGTGCGCAAAACCTCCTCACTCAGTTCTGAATCTTACTCTGAATACACGATGGTGCTGTATCCTTAGACAAGAGAAGACTCAGTGACGCTTATGAAGAGAAACCCACTCCTTTATATAGAGTTTTTGGCCATCACAAAATCCAAACAGATATGGGTCTATCCAATTAATTGTTGCTAAAATCATGGGATCGTGTCTATCCAATTAATTGTTGCTAAAATCATGGGATCACAAAATGGGCCACATACAGGTAACTTCCACTAAAAATTAGGAGACTAAAAATCAGGAGCATCTCAAATTTGAAAAACATAATAATTTGAAAAGCATAATCCTATATCCCTAAAAATAAGGGAAGTTACTAACATCTCTTGTATATGAGAGTGTGAAAAAGATATTGTAACTATCCTTAAATATAATGGAATATTTTTCGGAGTTTGTCCCTTGGTTTTTCCCTCGGTATTGGAGGGCTTTTCACGTAAAATATTTGGTATCACTTTTTCTACCCTTTACATCTCTTATGATTGTTGTGCTACTATAGTAGTAGATATAAGTCTAATAGATCTACTTTGGTGCATGTTATTATATTTAATTTAGACGGTAAATCAATCATCGAGCCCAACAAGTGGTATCTGAGCTCCAAGTTGGGCTTTGGTATTTTTTTTATGTACATTAAATGAAGAAGATCATGGGTACTATGATCAAGCTCACTTCTACAAACTACTCCATTTAGAAGCAAAAAAATGGAGGATATTCTTTTCTATAAGGATATGTATGATGTTGTGGAAAAGGGGGACGCAAAGACAGACAATGTGACAACTAAAGATTGGAAAAAGTCTCACTAAAAGGCCATTAGTTTAATCTAAGAGTAGATGGATCTTAATGTATTCCACCATGGAGCCACATAAACAAAGTCCAAACTTTGTGGAGAAATATTGAAAAGATGTGCTAAAGAAAGACTGCACAAAACAAACCTTTCGTTATCAGAAAGTTGGTGAATTTAAAATACAAGGAGGGAAGATCAGATGTAGAACACTTGAGTGACTTCCAAGACTTGGTCAACCAATTAGTTTCCATGAAGCTTGTGTTGGAAGATGAATTTAAAGCTTTGTTACTTTTGACTTCTTTGCTGGAAAACTGGGAAACTTTGATGGTTTCATTAAGCAACTCTGCTCCAAACGAAAAACTAACTTTATCTTAAGTCAAATATAGTATGTTCAATGAAGAAACAAGAAGGAAAGATTTAGGAGCAAACAGTTCCCAAGACCTTGTCATGGAAAATATGGGAGAAGAAAGAGTAGAGGATAATCCAAAAAATCCAAATATAGGTCACAATCTCATCTCAGAAGAAAATTTAAGTGTTATAATTACGATGAAGAAGGAAATATCAAAAGGAATTGTAAAGCTTGGAAGAATAAGAGGAATCAAAGACCAAATGAAGATGAAAAATATCAAAACCCCTGTAATTGATGGGTGATGGAATTCTGGCAAGCGAACCAAAAGTCCAGCAGTATAATAGTAAGTAAGATATCGTATCCATAGGGAACGGTCAATTCACGTATATTTGTGATCTATTTATCAAGTGAGAACAACGGATTTATGAGAATAATTGGTGCGGAAAATATAAATTGCAGAATAATAAATAAAAACAATGAAAAGGAGGAGTTGAGAGCACTTTACTTGGATTAGGATTGAACTTCGTATCATCTCACCCTTCGTGTATGTAAAAACTATTTATTATTTATGACTATATTCTTGTAATGACTTAGCCAAACTGAATTGATACAACCCCGAGTTACCAGTAGCCTACCACTCAAAGATAATTCATGCGTGCTCTCCCAAGCGACAAATTACCCTCGGCTCATTAAGCTCTTAATTAATTAATTATTGTTCCGTTTGTTTGAATTGTCCATTAATTGTACTTCCCTATAACCGCTCTTCAATCAGGAGCTGTCACTACCCCCCTCGATCACGAGATCCCGATTATCCCTCACATACAATTAACTTTCAATTATATTACTATCAACTAACCATACCTTCCTATAAACGCTCTTCAATTGGGAGCTGTCACTACGCCCTCAATCATGAGATCCCGCCTATATTTCAATATGACTAGCGAGTACCCTTAAACAATCAGAGTTTGAGTTCCCTAGATCTAGGTTCCCTCATCCTCAATCCTAGCCGGAAGTCTCTATCCACGCTATGTCACAGACGCTAGCCTAATACTCCGGTGCACGCGCGGAAGTTAGGAATTAAGCACAGAAAAAGGATACCGAAATTACAAAATAGGGAATCATAAATAATAAAATAGAGTTTACATACACTTGGGGATAGAATCAACTACATTCAATCCTACTGGAGAGTTAGCTACTCATGGTAGCCATACAAGCCATCAAAGAATCTGTCACCTTCTTCAATCCTCGTGCAGCGCTTCGCCTCTCCTATTCTAAAAATAAATATCGTGCATGAATTTATACTAATCTTGTACTACTCCCTGCACACCTTGATCTGGTGCAAGAGTGTCCTATTTATAGACTAAGGAAAGACAGAAACTGGGAAGAAATCTATCTAAAAACGGCAACAAGGCAAGAGTTACGAGTTCTGCGCTTCACCTGCGCTACAGCGCAGGTTGCAGCAAAAATGTCAGTATTGCTGCGCTTCACCTGCGCTGCAGCGCAAGGTGAAGCGAGCAACACGAGTTGCACAACTTCAATCTTTCTCTTTTTAACTTGATTTCTTCCCGAGACTGGTTTTGGTTGATTGTCTTTCTTTGTTTCCCTTTTCCTTGATGAAATCTTGCATTTATTGAGCATCTTGAATTTAAATGGGAAGGTTGTCTACAAAATCCTTGTTTAATTGGCAGCTGATATCTTCATTATGTGGTCTCAATTAAACTTCAAATTTTCATTAATTATCCTCAATTAAACTTCAAATCTTGCAGATATCTCCCCTATTTGATGCTATCTTCTCTCCATATCAAATATTTGCCATAATCTGCAAAAATATGCATAATTTATATTAAAATAGCATCAAATTCAAATTCAAGACTAATAAATACAATTTATCTAATTATTAACAAAAAGGGATTAATTTGGGGCATAAAATACCATTTTAACCTTGATAAGTGCACTAAAAAGTACTCTAATTTATCATATATTTTTCACTTATCAAATACCCCCAACTTAACTTCTTGCTTGTTCTCAAGCAAGAGACCTCCTTGTAATCAAAAAATAAATTCAATCCCCTGCATAACTCAAAATAAAAAACGAACTCAAGAAAAACTTTTCATCATCTCCTTGTTAAGTAGCAGTCACTTTCCAAATGTTAGAAAAAATCAGGATTAAGAGATTTTACCAATCCTCAATCAGAACAGAACACAATCATCAGTTAAACTTCTCAAAAATAGAAATTAAAGCAAAAAGTGATAAATCAAGGAAATCTCTCATTCTCACGGGTAAGTGTTTCCCTCAATCTTTTTCACCACCGTTGAGCAACTAGAATTGATAGTCGTTTCCAACTTCTAAACCTACAAATAGTTAATATGGATCAAAAGGTCTTTTCTTTGGTTGTAATGAGGCTGGGCTATCAAGAAATTATGGTTTTTCTGGATATGCAATGAACACTTTGAATAGAGAGCATCTTGTGATTGTGTTTGAGACTTCTCTCAATCTACCATGTCATTCTTGAATTGTCACCCTTTTTCAGCTGGCCTCTTTGTTTGAAGAAGTACTCCCCCCTGCTTATTCAATTTCCACATTTTTGTGCAGATTTTTTTTACATAAACAATAAAATAAAGAATTTATTCATGAGGGAGTACTCTTCTTTTTGACTTGTGCCTGCTCTTTGAATTTCTTTGACCTTTCAGTTCACCAACCTCTTGTCCCATTTTGTTGTGTTGCACCTTGCTCTCTATCCCAAGTGTGAAGGGACAGGATATAATTATTGAGTATGTGATAAGTGTAAAATTAGCGTTAATTTCATATAGTTTTATTACACTTATCAAGGTTAAAATAGTAAATTATGCCCCAAAATATCCCTTTTTGTTAATATTTATAATAATTGTATTTATTTGATACAAATTTGAATATGATGCTATTTTAAATAGAAATTTGCTATTTTATGCAGAATTATAGCAGATTTGGAACAAGAGTGGAAAAAGCATCAGAATGGAGGATATCACAGATTCAGAAATTAAATAAATAAAAGAAAATTAGAGAATCCTGCAAAGAATCCTTTTAATTCAAATCCAAAGCAGATAAATACAATAATAATTCGGATAAAGGGATAAAGGAAAACCAGATAAGATCAGAAAGGAATCAAGAGGTTAGATCCACAAATCAAGGAAAGCTGCAGCGTGTCACACGCTCCACATGCGCTTAGCGCACGTGGAGCGCATGAGCAGCGTGGCCAGGCTTCATGTGCGCTAAGCGCACATGAAGCGCGCGACTCCTGACTGTTGAAAACGCGCGCATTGACGTCAATTAATGAAGGGAAAGCTCCTGATTGGCCAAGCTTCACTCAAATGACGTCAATTAATGAAAAGGTCGCCTCTGATTGGATTAAACACTCACCAGTGACATCACAACCTGATCCCTTGAAGGTTTTCCAAATCTATAAATAGAGCCCTTGGCAAAGGTCACAGACACACTGATACAGAGAGAAAATAGTATAGGATTGAGAAAGGTGACAGATTTCTCAGTAGTTTGTAATGGCTACCATGAGTAGCTAAGCTCTCTAGTAGGATTTGATGTAGTAGATTCAATCCCCTTGTGTATAAGAATTCTCTTTTCTATTTTATTTATGATTCTATGCTTGTAATTTATCGGTATCTTTATGCTGTGTGTAATGTATCAACTCCGCGCGTGTGCCGGGATGGTAGGCTAGTGCTCTGGATACAAAAAGTGGAACTCCGGCTAGTATCAGAGGTAGGTGAGCATGGAGCTGTTCATGAAGCTTATTCTCGGATTGCTAAAGGTACTCGGGTTAGTCATATCGTAGCATAAGGATTGTATTCTAACGATCGGAGGTTCAGTGAGTGACACACCCCTCCGTAGGTGCCTTATGTGAAAGTATGGTTAATTCGATAGCGCTGATTGCAAAATACAGGGAATGTTCGGGGTCGCCAAATGCCACTTTGAATGCCTGTAGAGAATAGCTTTTGGCGTTTATTTATGATGTTTTAGGGGAATTTGCGGGTACGATAATTACCAGGCGTGCCTTATAATTATTGTAATTAAACAATGCTAAGGTGATTACAAGTACGATCATAAATAAGGGAAAAGGGATTCGAATGCACAAGGGGGGAGATGAAACGAAATCAAGTCCTAGTCCTAAATATTTATTCTCTCGTATTATCTTTATTTATTTTATTCTGAAACCAACCAACCTTTTTCATGAAAACGTTTTAATTGAAAATACAACTACTATAACTCTACAAGTTAAAACCGCTCCCTGTGGATACGATACTCTACTTACTCTAAAACTACTGGACTACTGGTAAACTTGCCAGGAAACCCATCAAGTTTTTGGCGTCGTTGCCGGGGAGCGGTGTATCAATTTGTAAAGTTTTAGACGATTGAATTTTCAATTGTTGCAAAACTTTTTCAAAAAAAAAATATTTAATTTTTTCTTTCTTTTTATTTTTTCTTCGTATTTTCTTTTCTTATTTTTAGTTTTAAATTTTTTTCTTTT
This sequence comes from Sesbania bispinosa, assembly GCA_026901365.1. Classification (NCBI taxonomy): domain Eukaryota; kingdom Viridiplantae; phylum Streptophyta; class Magnoliopsida; order Fabales; family Fabaceae; genus Sesbania; species Sesbania bispinosa. The sequence continues at coordinate 272,747 of QLOH01000674.1, read as the reverse complement.
TAATTTCTTTTTATTTCTTTAATTATTTTCCTTTATTTTAATTCTTCTTTATTTTCCTTTTTAATTTTTTTTCTTTCTTTTCTTAAATTTTTTTTCTTTTTATTTAATTTATTTTCGTATTTTTATAAAAAAAATATATATTTATTATTTGTTTGTTATCTTACCCAATCTTCAGATTCTTTTTTTATGCTTTTAAGAAGCCAGGTGTCTCCAAAGCAACTAATCTTTGATCCAGAAATCGAGAGGACAACCGGGAGGAAAAGAAGCCAAAGAAGAAGAAGGAGGATAGTAACAGACAAGCCACAAGATATGGCAGGAGTACAACAAAGAAGGACTTTGGGAGACTATGTCAGAAATCAAGGCCCTCGCTACCATTCTAGCATTGTGTTACCTACAACTGCAAGGACCTTGGAGCTGGAAGCTGCTCATCTCAACCTCATAAATGCAAATCAATTCGCAGGATTTGATCATGAAGATCCACATAACCATCTTTCTAATTTTTACGAATTGATAGGCACTATGGGAATTGAAGAAGGAGACTTAGAATCCGTATACGTACGTCTTTTTCCTTTTTCTTTGATAGGTAAGGCAAAAGAATGGTTGAAGTCTCATCCAAATCAAAGCCTGCATAATTGGGATATTGTGGAAGAAAAGTTCTTGGATAGATTCTTTCCAGCAGGAAAGCACATCCAAGCAAAAGCAGAAATATCCTCTTTCATGCAAGGATCAGATGAGTCACTCTATGAAGCCTGGGAGAGATACAAGAACCTGCTGAGGAAATGCCCGAATCATGGTTACGAAGATATTGCTCAGCTGAATATGTTTTGCAAAGGACTCAAACCAGATTCTAAATCCTTCATTGACGCATCAGCAGGAGGGACTATCTTGTCTGTGGAACTAGAAAGGGCTGTGATGATCATTGAAAACATGGCTCATAATGACCAACAGGCTCAACATAGAAGGCAACCAGTACAGATGCAAGCAAAGGGAGTACTAGAGCTCAATTCCAATGATGCCATTCTAGCTGAACAAAAACTACTCAAAAGGCAACTAGAGGCACTCACAAAATCTTTGGAAGCACTCTCTCAGCAATTAAAAACCATCCATTCTCAACCAGTTCAGACCCAACTAATGAATTGTGACTTCTGTGGGGGAGACCACGCAAATGGTCAGTGTTCTATTCAAGAGACACAGGCAGAACAAGTCAATTTCATGGGAAATCAAAGAGGGCAAGGAAGTTTCTCCAACAACAACAATAACTACTATTCTCAAGGATGGAGGAACAACCAAGCCAATTTCGGATGGGGTTAGAATGGTGGGAATAGACAGGCTCCTTACCAGCAGCAACAACCTTCAGTAAATGGCAAGATCTCAAGGTTGGAGGAGAAGATGGATACACTCATATCAGGCTTTGAATGGTACAAGAAGAATAATGATGCATCAATCAAGGCGTTGGAACATCAAGTGGGCCAATTAGCACAAGACATGGGAGAACTCAAGAAGAGCCACTTTTCAGTGCATACTCTTACCAACCCCAAGGAACAATGTCATTTGATTGCTACTGATGGCAATCAATCAGAAGAAGGTGAGGAAGATGAGGAAATTATCCTAGAGGAACAGTTATCCCAAGAAGAAAAAGTCCATGAACCATGTGAGAAAGAGGAAAGTCAAGAGGCAGTAACAGAAGTTGAAGAAAAAGAAAAGGCACCCAATGAGGTAGTTATCACAGAAAAAGCACTTGATCCAGGTAAGTTCACTATCCCAGTAAATATTAAAAATTTACCTACCACTCATGCTTTACTAGATCTGGGAGCGAGCATCAATTTGATGCCGCTTACGTATTTTAACAAGTTGAGTGATGTGAAGGTCAAGCCTGTTGATGTAGAACTACAGTTCGCAAACAAGTCTACTCAAAGCCCTTATGGGATTATAGAAAATTTTCCCGTTCGAGTAGATAAGTTTGTGTACTCAGTAGACTTCATCATAGCAAAGACAGAAGAAGTGGACACTGATGTCCCCCTCATATTGGGAAGACCTTTTATGAAGTTGCCAAGCTGATTGTTGATATAGATAAAGGGGAGTACCAAGTGAATTCAAAGGATGAAAGGATCACCTTTCATATTGATAAGGGAAGCCCCAAGATCCTTCAACCTCCACAACAGATTGAAAAAGATCCTCCTGATAGGATCTACCAATTCCAAGCAAGGCCGCAGAAGGACAAAAAGAAAGGAATCTTGATCGAAGATCAAGAAACAAAAAAGAAAAAAGAAGGTTTCCAAATTTCTAAGGAAACCAAGAATGAGGGTGAAGCAGCCAGACAAAATTTGGGGGTTCAAGAAAAGGAAAAGAACAATATCAGCTACTGAAGAGGAAGGCAGAGAATCAGAAACATGGAGCAAATGGATTGGAGGATGGGATTTCACAAGAAGGAGTGGCACAGAATCAACCATCATCCTCCAATTGAGGCCACCATGACAACACAAAAAGAACCAGGCGTCAAGCTAAGAGACGTTAAACAAGCGCTTCCTGGGAGGCAACCCGGCATTTTTTATTTTTTTTAGTTATTTTCTTTCATTATTTTTTTATTTAGTTTGTTGAGTCTTTGCCTGTGTAGATTAGGAAAGGGTAAAATAAAAGGTAAAATGAATGAAATCAGCAAAAATGAAGAAAAGAAAACTGGCAGGTGCGCTTTACATACGCTAAGCGTATACTAAAGCGCACGCGCCCTACAGATGCGCCAAGCGCATAATGCAGCGTATGCGCAACGTTTCAGTTTCCACTGAAGACATGTGCTGCATATACGCCAAGCGCATAGTGCAGCGCACAACGCGCTGAGCCTATTTTAAACGGAGGGATTGAGAAATTTTTCAAATTTCAACATCCTTCCTTGATTCTCTGAGATTCTAACTACCACTTTGCTGTTTCTGCTCACATACCCTTGTTTTTACTATTTCTGAAGCTACACCAGGTATGTTTTTAGTATTTTTAAAAGTTTTGCACCGATCAGAATTTTGAGTTGAGTTCTTATTTTTTTAGAAATATTATGGTAAAGACTAAGGCTTTTAAAACACTTTAGGATAGAAATATTTGTTAGGAAAGCCTTAAGTATACATGCTGCTAGGAGTATATTTAGGATGTTAGGTGGTTTCTTTTAAAATGCTCAATGAATTATTGCAAATTATTTAATTTTGGTGCATGCCTGCTTAAATAAAATAAATAATATTTTTGCTTGACCAATATTTAAATAATTGTGCTTTCATGCATGTTTCTTAGTAACATGATTTTTGAGCATTAATATTTGTTACCAACTCTTTGTTATTAAATAATTAATTAGGGCTTGCTTTAACTGATCATTTTGCATGTTCTTAATAAATTTATTAATTCATAAAGAGGTAAAAATTAAAAATCAAAATTTTTTTTATGCGAATAATTAATTTAAGGATTATTCTGATTATTGATTTAATTTGGCCATTTAATCAATTAATTTTGAATAATCTACTCTTTGTTGCATAAATAATTTTTGGTATCAAATATTGCAGATGGCACGAACAAAGATAGTCAACAGAGGAAGTACTTCTAGGAACAGTGCTCAAAAAGGCAAGAGACCCCGCCAGCCACCACAAGAGGACACTGATTTTGATCCTCATAGGTTCCGAGACCCAAAGACTGCAGAAGCTTACAGTGACATACAGGACTGTAACTTCATCAAGGAGAGACCTGTTAGACTCCATCAAGGGGAGTATGAGGAGTTCGGATCAGAGATTCACAGGAGAAACTGGGTGCGCCTCAGCAGCCCAGATGGTCATTTTGATCCTATAGTGGTGAGGGAGTTCTACGCCAACGCCCATGGACCAGACAGAACATCATTTGTTAGGGGCATTGAGATCAGATTTGATTGCGACGCAATCAATGCACTACTCCAATATCCAGCACCCATGGACAGAGACCAAATGGAGTGCCAGTACCAGCTACGAATGCGAGAGGTGGGAATCGCTGGATATGAACCTCTAGATCTGGTTACTGCCCAGACTCTTTGCTTACCAGGATATTCCTTTGAGAGGAATTCTTCAGGGCAGGCTGCTCGCATCTACAGGCAACATATGACAGCATTAGCAAGGGTGTGGACTGTGCTGATCCTTGCTAATGTCACACCTACCGATCATGTCTCTGACATCCAGATGCCTGTAGCACACCTCATCCACACCATCCTCACAGGCGGTGATGTGGATATCTCAGGGTCATAACCCAGAAGATAGTTAGCTTCATCTCCACCATCACAGACCGCACTCCCACTACCAGGATCAGTTTAGGTTTCCCTGCACTCATCACTGCCCTCTGCAGATCTAGGGGTGTGGATGTGAACCCCACGATTCGCATCCACCGCCCTATGACTAGGGCATATATCGAGACCTACTGCACACTATATCAGGAGGCTGAGGAGGAGCAGCAGCAGGAACCACCACCAGCACCAGCAGCATCAGCAGACCCATTACTCCATCAGTACTGTCAACATCTCTTTGCCCAGCTGACTTCCATCCATAGGGGCCAGGTTCACCTGCAGGAGTATTTATACTCCATTAGGCCTGACCCCTACCCAGGCATGTTACCTGAGCAGTTCAGGGAGTATATTCAGTGGCCTGGGGAAAACCCTATTCCGCCAGAGGGGGGTGGAGAAGCAACTGCTGATGATCATATGGAGCAGGACCACCAGAACCAGGACCAATGATTTTTTGTTATTTTCGGTGCTTTTCTTTTCTTTTTCTTTTATTTTCTTTTTCTTTTCTTTATTTTATCTTTGGCATGTACTGTATATATATTCACTTTGACATATCTTATGCAGCAGTACATTCCCGCATTTTTTTTTAGGTTTTAGAAAATACAAGGAAAATTTTTGAAAAATTTCTGAAATTAGGCAGTTTAACTAACTAGATTAGGAAGGAAAAAGGTCTTGTGATTAATCCCATAATCAATTAGGATTAGGATACTTCACATGAGAATCAATCAGGGTAGTTAATTAAAATCAATAAATATTTTATCAAGGAATTTAGCCAAGTAACCGGTGAGTTGAGAGCCTAAACAGTAAATTGAGAGTTTTTCACCGCTGTCTGTCAACCTTTATTGATTGAGTTTTTGGAGCTTATCCTGTTTTTCAATATATCTGCCCAGAGCCAAAAAGCCAACCTTGGTACAATTTTTCCAACTTTTTTTATACCCATTTTGAGCCTAAATAAATTATTCTTGTTCACCCCAGCCAAAATAAAAATATATATCCTGTCCCTCACACATTTGGGATAGAGAGCAAGGTGGCAAGTAGAAAAATAATTGGAATAAAGGGTTGAAATTTCAAGGAGCAGGTATAGAAAAACAAAAAGAAAAAGAAGAGCACTCCCCCTAAAATAAAAAATAAAAAGTGAATAAATTGAATAAGTTGGGGGGAGTGCTTCTTCAAACAAGGAAAGAGGCCTGCAAAGAAGAGAAATAAATCAAGAAAAAAAATGGTGGAAGGAGAGAAAATTGAAAGCAACATCCAAAGATGCTCTCTATTCTAAATGTTTATTGTTTATCCAAGAAAAACCATAATTTCTTGATAACCCAGCCTCATTACAACCTTGAAAAGACCTTTTGATCCATATTGACCGTAAACAGGCTTAGGAACTAGAAACGACTATCAATCTTAGTTGTTCAACAGTAGTGAAAACATTGAGGGAAACAGTACCCGTGAGCATGAGTGAAATTCCTTGGTATTTTGTTTATTGCTTTAATTGCTACTCCTGAGAAAATTCAAATTGCTGATGTGTTCTGATTTTGGTTGAAACATGGTAATATCTCCTGATCTCAATTTTTCTTAATCTGGAAAGTGACTTCTGCCTGATAAAGAGATAATAAAAAGTTTTTCTTGTAATTGTTTTGAGAATCATTATCAAGGGTGTTGTGAAAATCTGACTGCAAGGGTGTCTTGCTTGAGGACAAGCAAGAAAGTAAGTTGGGGGGTATTTGATAAGTGTAAAATTAGCGTTAATTTCATATAGTTTTTATTACACTTATCAAGGTTAAAATAGTAAATTATGCCCCAAAATATCCCTTTTTGTTAATATTTATAATAATTGTATTTATTTGATACAAATTTGAATATGATGCTATTTTAAATAGAAATTTGCTATTTTATGCAGAATTATAGCAGATTTGGAACAAGAGTGGAAAAAGCATCAGAATGGAGGATATCGCAGATTCAGAAATTAAATAAATAAAAGAAAATCAGAGAATCCTGCAAAGAATGCTTTCAATTCAAATCCAAAGCAGATAAATGCAATAATAATTCGGATAAAGGGATAAAGGAAAACCAGATAAGATCAGAAAGGAATCAAGAGGTTAGATCCACAAATCAAGGAAAGCTGCAGCGTGTCGCACGCTCCACATGCACTTAGCGCACGTGGAGCACATGAGCAGAGTGGCCAGGCTTCAAGTGCGCTAAACGCACATGAAGCGCGCGACTCCTGACTGTTGAAAACGCGCGCAGTGACGTCAATTAATGAAGGGAAAGCTCCTGATTGGCCAAGCTTCACTCAAATGACGTCAATTAATGAAAAGGCCGCCTCTGATTGGATTAAACACTCACCAGTGACATCACAACCTGATCCCTTGAAGGTTTTCCAAATCTATAAATAGAGCCCTTGGCAAAGGTCACAGACACACTGATACAGAGAGAAAATAGTATAGGATTGAGAAAGGTGACAGATTTCTCAGTAGTTTGTAATGGCTACCATGAGTAGCTAAGCTCTCTAGTAGGATTTGATGTAGTAGATTCAATCCCCTTGTGTATAAGAATTCTCTTTTCTATTTTATTTATGATTCTATGCTTGTAATTTATCGGTATCTTTATGCTGTGTGTAATGTATCAACTCCGCGCGTGTGCCGGGATGGTAGGCTAGTGCTCTGGATACAAAAAGTGGAACTCCGGCTAGTATCAGAGGTAGGTGAGCATGGAGCTGTTCATGAAGCTTATTCTCGGATTGCTAAAGGTACTCGGGTTAGTCATATCGTAGCATAAGGATTGTATTCTAACGATCGGAGGTTCAGTGAGTGACACACCCCTCCGTAGGTGCCTTATGTGAAAGTATGGTTAATTCGATAGCGCTGATTGCAAAATACGGGGAATGTTCGGGGTCGCCAAATGCCACTTTGAATGCCTGTAGAGAATAGCTTTTGGCGTTTATTTATGATGTTATAGGGGAATTTGCGGGTACGATAATTACCAGGCATGCCTTATAATTATTGTAATTAAACAATGCTAAGGTGATTACAAGTACGATCATAAATAAGGGAAAAGGGATTCGAATGCACAAGGGGGAGATGAAACGAAATCAAGTCCTAGTCCTAAATACTTATTCTCCCGTATTATCTTTATTTATTTTATTCCGAAACCAACCAACCTTTTTCATGAAAACGTTTTAATTGAAAATACAACTACTATAACTCTACAAGTTAAAACCGCTCCCTGTGGATACGATACTCTACTTACTCTAAAACTACTGGACTACTGGTAAACTTGCTAGGAAACCCATCAGTATGGTTGGGGTGCATCAAAAGAAACATTAAAGGCTCAAATGGGCAATCAAAAATTGGAAACATTTAATCAAGGTTGGCTATTTGGCACTGAGCAAAATATTATAATCACAAAATATGCCTTTGTCACTTCCATATTTTCCACTAGCAAGATAAAATTCAGAAACTCAAGCAATAACAGTTGACAAGCAACGGTGAAAAGCTCTCAATTTTAGTGTTTAGTCTCTCAGCTCACCGATTATTGGCTAAAATTCATTGATAAAGCACTTACTGGTTTTAATTAACTATCATGATAGGTTCTCCTGAGAAGTATCCTAATCCTAACTGATTATGGAGTTAATCACAGAACCCTATCATTTTTCCTAATCTGGTTAGTTAAACTACCTAATTACAAAGAATTTGAAAAAGTTTGTCTTAAATCCTAATTTCCTAAGGTCCTAAAATTTTAAAAATCCTAAAAATTTTAAATTTAATAGAAAAACAGAATATAACTGAAAATGCACTGCATAATATAAATGATGTCTCAGTGGGGCATAAGTATACAATACATATCAAAAGAAAATAAAAAGAAAAGTAAGAAAAGAAATATAATAAGAAAAATAAGAAAAGAAAAAGAAGGAAAAGCACCAAATAGGAAAAAAATCAATCATCCTGGTCTATATGAGCAGCTCCATCCTCAGCTCCGGCTCCAGCCGCTCCATCCCCCCTTGGAAAAATAAGCCATTCCCCAGGCCACTGTAGATACGCTTGAAACTGCTCAGGGGTCATGCCTGGGTAGAGGTCCACACGAGCCTGATAATGCATATTCTGGAAATGAACAGCTGCTCGGTGAATAGTGGATAACTGAGCCATCATGTGAGTGTTCTGGGCCGATAGCTGCTGGGCCCAGACAGGAGCATCCATGTCTGCTGCTGCTGCTCTTCCTCAACCTTTAACTCCTCAGTTGGGATACAGTTGGCTTCAATGTATGCTCTAGTCATGGGATGTAAGATGCGAACCCTGGGGTTTACATCCACACCCCTAGACCTGTAGAGTGCGGTAATGAGAGAAGGGAAGCCAAGACTGATCTTGGACTTGGCGCTCCTACGCCCTGCAGAAGATGCAAAGTCTGATATCTTTTGGGTGATAACCCGTGAGACATCAATGTCAACGTCAGTGAGGATTGTGTAGATGAGGTGGGCCATGGGCATAACTACATCAGAAACGTTCCCGGTAGGGTGGATGTTGGCCAGTACCAGCACTGTCCACATATGAGCGATGCTCCTCATATCCTTCCGATAGATCCTAGCAGCTTCGTTGTATGCATTCCTCTCGAAGGAACGCCCTGGCAGACAAAGTAACTCTGCAGCCTGTGTATCAAGGGGATCATTAGCATGAAGCCCCACAGAACGCACCCTCTCATGGTATTGGCACTCCACGAGGTCCCTGTCCTCCTGTATAGGGTAGCCTAAAAATGCGTTGATTGCGTCGCAATCAAACCTGATTACCTGTCCTCGCACGTAGGACTCCCTCTTGAAATTAACACCGTGATCTCCAATGGCGTTAGCATAAAACTCCCCGACTATGTCTGGGTCAAAATAATCGTCAGGGCGACTGAGGTGCTCCCATCTTATCCTGTGAATCTCAGCAGTAAACTCCTCATATTCATCCTCTTGAAGGATGACTGGGCGCTCCTTAATAAAGTTGCACCTCTCAATATCAGTATAAGCTTCAAAGGACTTGAGGTCCTTGAAGCGGTGAGGGTCAAACTCAGGTTCCCTTTGGGTTGCTTTCCTCTTGGCACCCCCTGTGCCTCTCCTAGATGAACTGGGTGCCTTAACAGTCCTGGTGCGTGCCATCTGTGAAAAACCAATGCAAAACAAAATTATTTATGCAAAATAATAATATGGAATTATTCATAATTAATGAAATAAATGGCCAATTAATTTCAATAATCAGAACAGTCAACTAACCAAACAATTGTGCATAAAAATTTTGATTTTAAACATTACCAATAACTGCTAATTAATTAATTAAGAACATGCTAAAGTGATCAATTAAAGCAAGTCCTAAACAATTCTAAACAGGAAAATTGATAATAAAAATCATGCTAAAAAATCATGTCATCAGTAACATGAAATAAGGCACAACTATTTATGTATGGGCATGCAAAAATATAATGGTAATTACTTAAGCATACATGCACCAACAAAATGATTTGTAGAAATTATTGAGCACTTAAAAACAACCACCTAAGCAAACCAAACATACTCCCAATCAATCCTAGTACCATGCAATATAGACTAAAGCATTATGGACAATCATTTCTTTCCTAAAGGTTCCTAGAATCCTAAGTTTCCTATCCTAAGGGTTTTGCTCAAATAAAACAGAAAATGAAAATTTCAATCGGTTAAAAGTAAAGAAAACTATAAAAAGATACCTGGTGTAAGCCCAGAAATATGAAAAGGAAGGCTATAAGAGTGAAAAATGGAAAGCAAGGGGTTAGGAACTCGGAGAAAACGAAAGAGAAAGAACGAGGGGAAGTTCAAATGAACCCTCGTTCAAATGACTCTTTTTAAAGAAACCTCGCGCGCTGCGCTCCACCCTGCGCTACAACGCAAGTGGAGCGCGTATCCCCTGGAAGGTGAAGCGTGCCGCCTGCGCTTCACCCTGCGCCACAGAAGTCAGAAACCCAATTTTAATTATTTTAATTTTGCGCTTTACCTGCGCTACAGCGCAGGTGAAGCGCAGATACAGACTTATCTTTTTCTGCTTCTGCTACTTCCTACTCCTAACTGTTTTCATGCATTCCTATTAAATTCTTCACTTAACAATTTCCTAATTACACAGATAATTTCTAAAACTAAACATTAACAAAATTGAAGAAAAATTAAGACTTACAATGGCTGAGTTGCCTCCCAGGAAGCGCTTGTTTAACGTCTTTTAGCTCGACGCCTGGTTACTCAATTCTTTTATGGTGGCCTCAGGTGGAGGATGATGTTTGGCTCCATTCCAGTTCTTCCTTTAAGATCCCATCCTCCATGCCAGTTCCTGATTCTTCCATCACTGTCACTATCTTCCTCAGTATCAGATGTTGATCCTTTTCTTTTCTTAAATTGGAACTCCCATATAGATTCGGGCTACTTTACTCTCATTCTAGGCTTCCTCAAAAATTCGGAGACTGGAAGCTTTTTTTGAGATTTGAAAATCCCATCAGTTTGTTGTAATCTAGGGATGCCTCTATCAATATGAAACACAATACTTTCATCTTTTGAGCTTAGTTCATATTTTCCCCGATCAACATCAACAATCATCTTTGCAGCTTTCATGAAAGGTCTTCCTAAAATTAGGGGGACATCAGTATCCTCCTCTTCTGTTTCTGCAATGTAGAAGTCTACGACATATGCAAACTTATCCACTTTGATTTGTATATCCTCTATTATCCCATAAAGGCAATGAGCAGATTTATTTGCAAGAAGCAACTTTACCTTTGCAGGCTTGACCTTCACATCACCCAACTTGTTAAAATATGATAGCGGCATCAAGTTGATGCTCGCTCCAAGATCTAATAAAGCTTGAGTAGGGGGTAGATTACTAATAGAGATGGGTATAGTAAACTTACCTGGTTCAAGTGACTTACATGTAATATAGACCTTTTCTTCATGATATTCTTCTTCCTCTTGTGCTGCTTCTTCTTCATCTTGATGAGCAATTTCTTTGGATATTTCTTCCTGGGGCAGTAGTTCTTCAAAGATGATTTCCTCCTCCTCATCAAGTTCCTCCTCTTCAGACTTGTTGCCATTAGTAACAACCAAGTTGCATTGTTCCTTTGGTTTGGTTTGGGTTACAGTTGAGAAATGATGTTGCTTGTGCTCTTCCATTTGATTTGCTAGCTGACCCACTTGATTCTCTAAAGTCTTGATTGACGCCTCTGTATTCTTCTTGAATCCATTGAATCCTTGTAGGAGATCATCAATCTTTCCTTCCAAGCTATTTAATTTGTCATAGGTTGAAGGTTACTGCTGGTAAGGTGTTTGTCTAGATCCTCCATTCTGACCCCAACCAGAGTTGGTTTGGTTGTTCCTCCATCCTTGTGAGTACTGGTTATTATTATTGGAGAAATTACCTTGCCTCCCTTGGTTTCCCATGAAATTGACTTGCTCTGATTGCATACCTTGATTAGCACATTGACCATTTGGATGATCACCTCCACAAAAGTCGCAAATCAATGGTTGGGTTTGGATAGGTGGTGAGTAGACAGCTTTTAGTTGTTGAGGAAGTGCCTTCAACGTCTCGGTGAGTGCCTCTATTTGTCTTTTAATGAGCTTGTTCTCGGCCAAGAGAGCATTACTTTGATTAAGTTCCATCACCCCTTTCTTTGGTAATTGAGCAGGCTGTCTTCCACATTGAGCTTGTTGATCATTTTGTGCAAAATTATCAATGATAGCTATTGCTCGATCAACATCTACGGATAAGATAGTTCTGTTGAAACAAACTCACCTTTATAAGGTTTTTAATGTGCCAAACCATTAAAGTCAATCATGAGCTAAAATGAATAACAGCTGCATCTTGTTATTACTAACTAAGCTGCTCAAGTCTATGGCAAAACTCTTTTAGAACTGATACTTGCAGATCCACTTGAAGAAGATGATCAAAGTAATCCAGTTTTCTCTTCAAAACCAAAACGTCAGTCTGTTTTGGGTAAATTGAGCAAAGACTCATAGTCCTATCAAAACAGCAAGTGAAGAGATTCAGAAACAGCTTGAGACGTCAGCTCAAGAACAGATGCAAGCTCAAGGTCTTCTTATGAGACAAAATACTTAATTCAAAAATCATATCAGCATCATGTACAAAAAAGAGATTCAGAATCTAAGTATCCAAGAATCAAATAAAGATGCAAGATCTCAAGAAGAGATTCAAGATCAGCTTGAGACGCAAGCTCATAGAAGAGATGCAAAGCACATGAAAGAGATGCAAGCTCATAGAAGAGACGCAAAGCTCATGAAAGAGATGCAAGCTCAAAGATCTGATCAGAAGATGAGTCTCATAAACAGTCAAAGAGAAGAGAATCAAGGTCAAAGGCTACAACCTATGCAAAAGCAAAAAAGCAAGGTCAACACAAGGACAAGGAAGTACACTGCTCGCTATCACAGGATTACATCATCTAGAAGCTGTCTCTTGTCCAGAAAAGCTCTTCTCTCCAACAGCTACTTTCCAACGGCTCTAAATCATCACATAACGGCCAAATAACGACTAATTTATCTTGGAATAAAAGGCTGAAAGCTACAGTGATGTTGTGAGACTCTTTGCTGAACAATCAATCATTACATCTCATCTCATCTCACAGAGAGCTCACGCCTCATCTCTAGAGTCTGCTGAACAGACCAGACCTTACAAGAAAGAACTCCTGTAGTCTCATCAACTCTGTTCTCTTACTACACTCATTTGTATATCCTTGTGAGAAGAGAGTCTTTCTAGCCCAGAATCATTGTTTATTCACACTGTGTGTTCAGGCTAGAACAACCTTAAACTATCAAGCATTGTAACTGAGTCTCATCTAAGATAGGAGGAAGCCTAGTCTTAGATTGAGAGTGTTCGTCCTGAAGAGGCAGTAAGAATACTTGTAACTCAGCCAAGATAGGAGGTGTCTAGGCTTGGTGTGAGGGGCATCCTGAAGAGGCTGTAAGAATACTTGTATTGACGGATTTTCAATAGTGAAAATCTCACAGGTGGTGAGGACTGGACGTAGCCCAAGGTTGTGGGTGAACCAGTATAAATCTCTGCGTGCATCTCTTCTCCCTTATCTCTTTATTTACACTACACATCTCATTTATCAAATCTGCTGGTTAAAATAAACTAAGTACTTATAAAGGAAATCTATTTGTAATAACACAAAGTCTGTCTCATCTTGAGTCTCATCTCAAATCTTTTTCTAAAGTCAGAAATAATCAAGTTTCAATTATTAACAAATCATCTTTACTTGATCACAACATTATTATTGAGACAACATCTCATCTAACTTATTTGAGACTCCAAGTATTAAACTTGAGATTATGTCTCAACTTGAAATTAAGTGTGTACTTTCAGGAAAAATATTTTAACGTCTCTATTCAACCCCCCCTTTTAGAGACATTCAGCCAACTTCAGTTGGTATCAGAGTACGTCCTCTCAAGGGGTTGATCACACCTACGTGTGAAGAGGAAAAGATCCATGGATGGACCTAGTGCACGTTTGTTCATACCTGAAGGAGCATCCACCAACAGGCCACCTGCCTTTGTTGGAACTGACTACTACTACTGGAAGGATAGGATGAGATTGTTCATTGAATCTCAACATGTTGATCTATGGGAAATCATAGAAAATGGACCTTACATACCTCTCACCACTGATGAGCTTGATCAGAGAATAGTTAAGCCCAGAGATAGATGGACTGATGCTGAAAAAGCAAGGTATGTTCTAAACTCAAGAGCTAAGTATCTGCTAATCTGTGCTCTTAGTCGCAGTGAATATGATAAGGTAGCAGGATGCACAACAACCAAAGAAATTTGGGATGCCCTTGAGGTAGAACATGAAGGAATGAACCAAGTCAAGGAAGCAAAAATCAACATACTGGTGAGACAGTATGAGCTCTTCAAGATGAATGAGGATGAGGGCATTGAAGACATGGTGAGACGATTCACAATTATCACAAATGACCTCAAATCCTTAGGAAGAACCTACTCCAACCAAGATATGGTTAGAAAGATCTTGAGAAGCTTACCCAAGCCTTGGAGACCTAAAGTCACTGCCATCCAAGAAGCCAAGGATCTTAGCATCCTCAGATTAGATGAACTTCTTGGATCATTAAAAGTACATGAACAAGAGCTGATGGAAGAAGACCACATCATACGACCAAAAACAGTTGCATTAAAGGCAACATCTAGCAATACTAAAGGTAAGAAGGCAAGCTCATCTCAACCGACTTCACTCACCTCATCTCATGACACAGAAACAGAAGATGAAGAAGATGATGATGATGATGACAGTGAAATGGATGATGAGCTGGCTTACATCTCAAGGAAGATCAGACGCATGTGGAGAGCTAGAGGAAGTGGAAGAAGAAACTTCCCATCAAGAAGAGAAATCAAGTCTGATAGAAAAGGACAGTTCATCTATTATGAATGCAGAAAACCTGGACACATGAAATCTGAGTGCCCACAACTCAGAAAAGATTTAAAGAAAATTCCAAAAAAGAAGGCAATGATGGCCACCTGGGATGACACTGATGGAGATGAAAGCCAAGATGAACAATCAGCAAATCTATGTCTTATGGCTAATGGAGATTCATCTGATGAAGAGGTATATGAATCTGACTCTGAATATTCAATTGATGAACTTAAGTCTGCTTTTGAAAACCTCCTATATGATTCAAATCTTCTGGCTTCTAAGAGCTCCATACTAAAATCAGAATTAAATACAGCTCTTGAGAAGATAAAATTTCTTGAAAAAGAAAATGAAAGTTTGAATTATAAAAACAACAGTCTCATGCTGTCTCACATGAAACTGTCTGAAATGGTTAAAGCTAAGGCTCAAGTTCAGAATGAGCAAGAGCTGAAAGATGTGTCTGATGAAAACCAGAAGCTCAAGAGGCAAAATAGAATTCTCATAAATGATCTGGAAAAATTTGTAAATGGAACAAAAAATCTTGAGAGACTCATTGGGTCTCAAAAAGGAATCTTTGATAAAGCTGGATTAGGCTATGAGAAATCCTCTAGTGAAATTTGGTATAAAGATTTCTTTATTCCTTCCAGAAAAAGGAAGAAAGAAAGATGCTCTTGCTGCAGTAAATTTGGCCATAAGACCACTGATTGCTACATGAGACAAGTAGCATCTAAAAGAAAGGTAACTAACCATGAAGGACCCAAATATCAGTGGGTACCTAAAGCTAAAACTCTTGATGTCACAGGTGTGCCTATCAGCAGCCAAGTCAAAATTGATGTGGGTGTTGGACAGTGGATGTTCAAGGCACATGACTTGGGACAAAAGCAAGTTCCTGTCACTTGAAGAAAGAGCTACAGGAGTTGTCTCCTTTGGAGACAACAACAAGGCCCAAATTAAGCGCATAGGTAAGATTGGTAAGGTAAACTCAGCTCAAATTGAAAATGTCTATTTTGTTGAGGGATTGAAACATAACTTGTTGAGTATTAGCCAATTATGTGACAATGGTTACTATGTTAATTTTCAACCCACCTTCTGTGAGATCATAGACTCAAAGACTGGAAAAACAGCTTTTTCTGGAGAAAGAAATAAAAATCTCTACTCAGTCTCACTTGAGAGTTTGTCTGATCTCACTTGTCTCATGTCTCATGACCATGAAAAGTGGCTATGGCACACAAGGGTTGGACACATTAACATGAGAACCATTAGTCAACTTGCCAGTCAGACTCTTGTCAAAGGATTACCAAAGGTAAAATTTGACAAAGACATGATATGTGAATCATGTATAAAAAGCAAACACGGCAAGTCAAGCTTCAAACCAAAATCTCATGTCTCCACCACCAGACCACTTGAGATTCTCCACATTGACCTTTTTGGCCCAACTAAGACTGCAAGTATTAGTGGCAAGAAATATGGTTTTGTAATTGTAGATGACTACTCAAGATTTACTTGGGTTCTGTTCCTAACCCAAAAAGATGAATCCTATGAATCTTTTAAAACTTTTTGCAAAAAGATTCAATCTGAAAAGGGTTATGGAATTGGAGCTGTGAGAAGTAATCATGGAGGAGAATTTGAGAATGCCAAATTTAAGAACTTCTTTGATAAAAATGGCATTACTCACAATTTCTCCTATCCAAGAACCCCTCAACAAAATGGAGTAGTTGAAAGAAAGAACAGAACACTACAAGAAATGGCAAGAACTTTGTTATGTGACTCTGGTGTTGAAAAGTATTTTTGGGCAGAGGCTGTAAACACCTCTTGCTATATTATAAACAGAGTCTCTATAAGAAATATCTTGAATAAAACTCCATATGAGCTGTGGAAAGGAAGAAAACCTTCAATATCTTATTTTCATGTATTTGGGTGTGACTGTTTTATTCTGAACACTAAAGATCAACTTGGTAAGTTTGATACAAAATCTGACAAAAGAATTTTTCTTGGCTACTCTCTTACCTCTAAAGCATATGGAGTATTTAATCTGAGAACAAAAACTACTGAAGAATCTATGCATGTAGTTTTCAATGAGATGCAGGACAACTCTGAGAAAATTGTTGATGAAGAGATTGATGAAATGATGAGAGACTTAAGAATCTCCACTCAAGAAGCTGAGGAGAGACTTACTTCTGAGCAAAAGATGATGAGATCTTTTCCAACAGAAAGATCACCCCAAAAGACTCACTCTGAAACACCTGATACACCTCCAAAGGAAAACAAGTCTGAAGAACAAGATGAGATCAGGGAAGCTGTGCAGGGAGCACATGAGATTCACAATGAACATGCATCTCAACTACCCAAAAGCTGGAGGCTGGTGAGATCCCATCCTAAAGATCAAATAATTGGAGAGACTTCAGAAAGAGTTAGGACAATATCCTCCTTCAAAGATGCTGAGATTCTGATGGCACTACTTTCTGAAATAGAGCCTAAAGACATTCATGAAGCTCTTAATGATGAATTATGGATCAAAGCAATGAAAGAAGAGCTCAACCAGTTTGACAAGAGCAAAGTCTGGGATCTAGTTCCTCCTCCATCTCATCAGTCAGTTATTGGTACCAGATGGGTCTTCAGAAACAAACTCAATGAAAAAGGAGAAGTCATGAGGAATAAGGCAAGACTGGTAGCTCAAGGATATAATCAACAAGAAGGAATAGATTATGATGAAACCTTTGCTCCAGTGGCCAGACTTGAAGCTATCAGAATTCTCCTGGCATTTGCTGCTCACAAAAACTTCAAACTCTATCAGATGGATGTAAAAAGTGCTTTTCTCAATGGAATCATTGAAGAAGAAGTTTATGTGAGACAACCTCCTGGCTTTGAAAATCCTCATCATCCAGAATATGTGCTCAGACTCAAAAAGGCTCTATATGGTCTCAAGCAAGCCCCAAGAGCCTGGTATGATAGGCTAAGCACCTACCTAACAGAAAATGGATTCATCAGAGGAAAAATTGACACCACACTCTTCAAAAGTGAGTTTAAAAATGATTTATTAATTGTTCAGATTTATGTGGATGATATCATTTTTGGTTCTACTAATCAATCCCTCTGTCAAGATTTTTCAAATCTCATGCAGGGAGAATTTGAAATGAGTATGATGGGTGAGCTGAGGTTCTTCCTTGGCTTACAAATAAAACAGCTGTCAGATGGAATCTTTATCAGTCAAGAGAAATATGCAAGAGACCTGCTAATAAAATTCAAAATGAGTGAGGCAAGACAAATGAAGACTCCTATGCATCCCTCATCTCAACTTGACAAAGATGAGACTGGTAAATCCATATCAGAAAAGCTCTACAGAGGAATGATTGGATCTCTCATGTACCTAACTGCAAGCAGACCTGACATCCGGTATGCTGTAGGTATTTGTGCAAGGTATCAATCTGATCCTAAAGAGTCTCATCTCACAGCTGTTAAAAGAATCTTTAGATATTTAATTGGAACCATTAATCTTGGCCTATGGTATGAGAAGGGCTCTATTTTTTATCTGATAGGATACAATGATGTTGATTTTGCTGGAGATAAAATGGATAGAAAGGCCACAAGTGGTAATTGTCAATTCCTGGGAAAATGCCTTGTCTCTTGGTCCTGCAAGAAGCAAAATACAATAGCTTTATCCACAACAGAAGCTGAATACGTCTCAATAGCAGCCTCCTGTACACAGATCTTGTGGATAAAGTCTCAAATGCTGGATTATGCACTAAGGTACTCTAAAGTCCCTATTTTCTGGGATAATACTAGTGCAATAAATCTAGCTAAGAATCCTATTCATCACTCCAGATCAAAACACATTGATATTAAGCACCATTTTATTAGAGATCATGTACAAAAAGGGAATATTGAGATTATATTTGTTGATACTAAGAAACAACTTGCTGACATTTTTACCAAGCCTTTAGTAGAAGAAACATTTGTTGAAAACTTAAAAATGTTGAATATGTGTGCTCTTAGTTGATTATCCTTAGAAATGATTCGTGGCTTGTCCAAAAAAAAGGGGGAAGAAAGATGAGATCAGCTCTGCGTCTCATTAGAGACGAGTCTCTTAAGAAGAGACAACGTCTCATGAAATATTGCCATGAGACGTAGTCTTAAGTGTCTCCACGTGTCTCATATGCAACATGTAAGAAGGAGAAAGAGCCGTTAACTAACGGCTAGTAACTTCCCACTAAAACTTTACTAGTCGTTACAGTATAAAAGGAAGTGCCAACCACTTTTAACCGTTTCATTTACTGCCCACTCACCAACACTCACGTCTCCCTCTCTCTTTCTTTTCTCTCTCTTTCATACCCTATTTATACCAAAATCACAATCTCTTCTCTCATCTTTCCTCTTCCCTCATGCGTATCAAAGTTATTGGGTTAAAACTGCCCTACTCAGACAAATCATCTTCGTCCTCATCTCCGGAAGCAATCATGTCTTCTGCCTCTGAGAAATCAAACTCCATGGAGATCACCTCAAGCCAAGAGTGTCTCAGCCGCTCTCCCTCTCCTCAACCAAGTACAGAGTCTGAACTTTCTGAGTCCCAATCTCTACCATCTCAGCCCTCAAAGCCATCTCCCTCATCCAAATCCACATCCTCTAAGAAGAGCACCCCACTTCCTCGCAGACCAAAATCTCAGAGAAAAGCCTCAAATGTCGTCCAAACCTCTGCACCAAAATCACCTGTCCACATTGATCTCACCAAAAATGACCCCCTGGTCAAGGGAAAAAGAAAAGCTCTAGTAGAAGCAAAAGGGAAGAAGCTCTCCTTTCAAGCCGATCTTTTCGAAAATAAACAGATTGAAGACAAGTTTGTTTCGAAGTTCAGTGACAAGAAGGTTGTAGTGGGAAGAATGATAGACTTCAAGGGTCTGAAAGAAGAAAATTGGGACATTGTTCCCTACTTCATGAAACAGGGATGTGAAGAATACTTGACTATCAAGGAACCTGTCTTCCCTAGGATGACAAGAGCCTTTTATGCAGCCTGTACCAAAGCCAAGGGTGCCTCTCAAGGGCTACCCATGTGATTGTCAATCTCAAAGGAGTCCACATGGAACTCACTGAAGAGATCTTAGGAGCCATCATTCAAGCCCCTGTGTCAGGAAACAAACTCTACAATGAAGAAGATTGGTGGAAGTAGATACGGGTTCCTAATGCAAGTTTGGGAACCTCTCTGTTCAAGGATGCCAAAGTCACAGACTCCTCTTCCTCACTGAACCTCCCTTTCCTAATTCTGAAACACATGGAGCATGCCTTCTTCAATCCCAAGATCACCTCATCACTGCCATTCACAATGCTCACCACTAAAATCATGAAGCATTTCAAAGTTGATCTCAGTGGATGTGAAGAAATGCCTGAGAGACCTGGGACGATTGGAAGATCAAATCTCAAGTCCTTAGGACTGGATGATAAGGCTATTCCCCCTCCAACTTTTCTCCTTGAAAATCCTGCACCCATTCTTCCCACCACTCAAGCTTCTCCATCCTCAAAGCTCTCTGAAACTCACAAAAAAAAGGAAAAAGAAGAAGGCTGCTAAAGAGACTACTGAGGGATCTCAAAAAGGTCATGAGATCTCTAGAGAACAGAAGAAGAGAAAGTCTCAACCTTCAGTTTCCACTGAGACTGAGACCAAAAAGAAGAAAAAGAAGAAGACAAGGTCTGAACATGTCTCCTCAGCTATGACTCAACCTGATCCTCAACCAGTTAACGCTGAAGCCCCTGTTCTAGATGAACTTGCACCAGAAGTAGAACCACAAGCTGCTGACTTTCAAGAGCCCTTGCTAGTCACTCAAACTGATCATCATCCTCCATCACCACTTCACCAATCACCACCACCATCTCAACAACAAGAAGTCCCTCAATCTGAGGTCTCACCCATCACCAAAATAGTGATTGAGACTCTCAAGGATCTCTCTACTTCTGTTCAAGAGATTGCTCAAGAGACGATCCCTGAAAATATTGAGACTGAGCATGCTGCTGAAGAAACAGAAGATATTCAGCAATCACAGCAAAAGACCCCAGTAAGGTATGAAGCCTCTCACTTCTTTCAAATGTCCTTTCCCACACCTGGTAAGTCCTTTGTGGACACCATCCTTCTCATCTCCCCTCAGCCAAAGTATGATCAGTTTGCTCCACCAACTGCATGACCTCAAGCTCCATCATCTGACCCATCTATTCCATCTCATATCTCTGACTCCATCAACACCTTCATCAATCAACTTCATGAAGAACAACAACAAACTCAACAGAATCATTACTCCAACATTGAGAAGACTCAACAGAAAATTCTCAAGAAGCTTAATCACCACAAGAACAGGCAAGAAGCTCTACTTGATGGACTTGACACTGTGCTTCAGGCTCTGCACACTTCAAATAATTTTCACAAAAAGATGAATCTTCATCTCTCCAATCTTCCTTCCATGCCTGAAATTCCCCAAGCCATCAGACGTCCACCTTCTTCTGGCTCAGACTCATCCTCTTCTCCTTCTCCTGATCGTGCTTAGTTTCCATTTTGATAATGGCAAAAGGGGGAGAGTTTGGTTAGATGTTAGCTCATTTGATAAGAGTCTCAGTTAGTTTGTAGTTGTGTGGCTATTAGCTTATTCTGTGGTTTTCAGTTATTGTGTTTAAGGTCTGATTATGAGATGAACTCTTTTGAATTTAAGATGTAATAGATGTAATAGCATCTTTTCTGATGTACGATGAGATGCAGTGGCATCTTTTGCTTTTTGTACTTACATCTTAATTCTGATTAATGAAAGAAGCTTATCAAATCTCAAAATTTTTATATGTCTTGAAGTCAGAGGGAGCTCATCTATTAAAAGAATTTTGATTATCTCAGGGGGAGTTTTAAAATTTTAAAGAACTGAATCCTCTTAAAAACTTCAATGGTTTGCCATCATCAAAAAGGGGGGAGACTGTTGAAACAAACTCACCTTTATAAGGTTTTTAATGTGCCAAACCATTAAAGTCAATCATGAGCTAAAATGAATAAGAGTTGCATCTTGTTATTACTAACTAAGCTGTTCAAGTCTATGGCAGAACTCTTTTAGAACTGATACTTGCAGATCCACTTGAAGAAGATGATCAAAGTAATCCAGTTTTCTCTTCAAAACCAGAACGTAAGTCTGTTTTGGGTAAATTGAGCAAAGACTCATAGTCCTATCAAAACAGCAAGTGAAGAGATTCAGAAACAGCTTGAGACGTCAGCTCAAGAACAGATGCAAGCTCAAGGTCTTCTCATGAGACAAAATACGTAATTCAAAAATCATATGAGCATCATGTACAAGAAAGAGATTCAGAATCTAAGTATCCAAGAATCAAATAAAGATGCAAGATCTCAAGAAGAGATCCAAGATCAGCTTGAGACGCAAGCTCATAGAAGAGATGCAAAGCACATGAAAGAGATGTAAGCTCATAGAAGAGACGCAAAGCTCATGAAAGAGATGCAAGCTCAAAGATCTGATCAGAAGATGAGTCTCATAAACAGTCAAAGAGAAGAGAATCAAGGTCAAAGGCTACAACCTATGCAAAATTAAAAAAGCAAGGTCAACACAAGGACAAGGAAGTACACTGCTCTCTGTCACAGGATTACATCATCTAGAAGCTGTCTCTTGTCCAGAAAAGCTCTTCTCTCCAACAACTACTTTCCAACGGCTCTCAAGCATCACATAACGGCCAAATAGCGACTAATTTATCTTGGAATAAAAGGCTGAAAGCTACAGTGATGCTGCGAGACTCTTTGCTGAACAATCAATCATTATATCACATCTCATCTCACAGAGAGCTCACGTCTCATCTCTAGAGTCTGCTGAACAGAACAGACCTTACAAGAAAGAGCTCCTGTAGTCTCATCAACTCTGTTCTCTTACTACACTCATTTGTATATCCTTGTGAGAAGAGAGTCTTTCTAGCCCAGAATCATTGTTTATTCACACTGTGTGTGTTTAGGCTAGAACAACCTTAAACTATCAAGCATTGTAACTGAGTCTCATCTGAGACAGGAGGAAGCCTAGTCTTAGATTGAGAGTGTGCGTCCTGAAGAGGCAATAAGAATACTTGTAACTCAGCCAAGATAGGAGGTGCCTAGGCTTGGTGTGAGGGACGTCCTGAAGAGGCTGTAAGAATACTTGTATTGTCGGGTTGTCAATAGTGAAAATCTCACAGGTGGTGAGGACTGGACATAGCCCAAGGTTGTGGGTGAACCAGTATAAATCTCTGCGTGCATCTCTTCTCCCTTATCTCTTTATTTACACTGCACATCTTGTTGAGTCTCAAAAATATCATAAGAGATGTTATGATGTTTTAAGACAACAATATTTCCAAGTTTTAATGATTAACAAATTTACAGTATTTATTTTCACAGATACTCTTAAGTGTTTAATTATCTATCTGTGATTTCAGCAAGCCACAATACGCCTTATAAGTCTTTAAGAAGTGCTTCAAGTTATCTGAGGGAAACAGGCCTTCTGAAGTGGTCAACCTGTCTTAAGTGTTGAAGCTGTCTGAAGAGCCAAGCCCGTCTGAGGACTCGAACCCGTCTGAAGACTGGAACCTGTCTGAAGACTGGAACCCGTCTGAAGTTTGGAAGCTGTCTGAAGCTTTAGTAATGACGTGGCATCTTTGCTGAAACCTTGCGTGAAGACTTTTCTGAGTTTCTGCTGCTCGTACGTTTTGGAACACATTTATGGCAACAAACACAGAGGTCTTTCCTGGTGCATTTGAATTTCATACACCACTGAGGAAATCTCTGTAAACGCAGCAACGCAGCAATTCCTGAAGCAGCCTTTTGGCAGATGCAACCTTGTACTGTGTCAGAAATGTCAGGATGCTCAGAAGTATGTCTCACAACGGATTGAATAGCATTTAATGCTATCTCTAAACGGTGGTTTTTCAACGGATTAAAGTCTGGGTATAAATACCCCTTATGAAGACCATCATTGTGCTAGCAACAAGAACAGAGAAGAGCATATAGAAAAAGAGAATCATCGCTACAATTTTCTTCAAGAAAATCACTCTGATAAAATTCTTTGTACACTTTATAATTTCATATCCTGAGTATACCTCAATTTTTAAGCTGTACATCGTAATAGGTTTGAGCTTTAAACTTGTGTAGTTTAAAAGCTTAAACTCTTTATGGATCAAGCGCTTACCATCAGGCCAAAAGCTATAGCTGTTAGCAAGGGCGCAACTTTATTTCCTTAAGGGATAGAGCCGCATTTAGCTTAAGGGGCTGCGCCCGTTAGAGGCGCCATGGGTTGGGATGTTAAGCCCATCGAATCCTAAGGGTGACGCTGACAATTAAAGCCAACAATCTCCCCCCTAGTGTCAGCCGGGGGATTCGAACCCATGACCTTGCTCTGATACCACTTTATGGATCAAGCGCTTACCATCAGGCCAAAAGCTATAACTGTTAGCAAGGGCGCAACTTTATTTCCTTAAGGGATAGAGCCGCATTTAGCTTAAGGGGTTGCGCCCGTTAGAGGCGCCATGGGTTGGGATGTTAAGCCCATCGAATCCTAAGGGTGACGCTGACAATTAAAGCCAACACATCTTATTTATCAAATATGCTGGTTAAAATAAACTAAGTACTTATAAAGAAAATCTATTTATAATAACACAAAGTCTGTCTCATCTTGAGTCTCATCTCAAATCTTTTTCTAAAGTCAGAAATAATCAAGTTTCAATTATTAACAAATCATATTTACTTGATCACAACATTATTATTGAGACAACATCTCATCTAACTTATTTGAGACTCCAAGTGTTAAACTTGAGATCACGTCTCAACTTGAAATTAAGTGTGTACTTTCAGGAAAAATATTTTAACGTCTCTATTCAACCCCCCCTTTTAGAGACATTCAGCCAACTTCAAGTTCCTCTTGCTGCAGCATCTATGAATGACCTTGAATCTGATCGGAGTCCCTTGCAGAATATGTTGAGTTGGGCTATATCGTCATAGCCATGATTGGGACATTTGCGCAGCAAAGACTTGTATCTCTGCCATGCTTCACATAGTGGCTTATCTACCTCTTGTCTGAATGCAGAAATATCTGTTTTGGCTTGAATATGCTTCCCTGGTGGGAAGAATCTTGTAAAAAATTTATCCTCAACCACACCCCAACTGGTTAGACTTTGATTTGGATGTGATTGCAGCCATTCCTTAGCCTTACCTATCAAAGACAAAGGAAACAAGTGTAAGTTAACAGATTCTAGATTACCTTCCTCGAAACCCATAGTTCCAACTAATTCATAGAAGTTAGAGAGATGAGTATTTGGATCCTCGTGATCCAATCCAACAAATTGATGTGCACTAATGAGGTTGAGGTGAGCAGGTTTCAACTCTAAAGCTCTTGCAGTTGTAGGTAACACAATGCTTGAGAAGTGACGTGGTCCTTAATGAGTGACATAATCCCCTAGAGTCCTCTTAGGAGTTCCCTCAACCATGTTTTTGGGTTCCTCTACAATTATCCTTCTTCTCCTTCTCCCGTTTCTGCCTCTGTTCCTCCTAGATGTCCTCTCTATTTCCGGGTCGAATTGTAATTGATTGGGGGACACCTGGCCTCTCAAAAACATAAACAAGAAACCTTGAAAAAGGTAAGTGTGGAAGAAAAATTAATAATAATAGAAAAACTATAAATTTCCTAAATAATAAAAATTTCCTAAAATAATAAGAATAATAAATAAAAGAAATCCTAAGATAAATATGACTTGATAAATAGACCTCCAAGGTCTACACGAATTGGAAACCGTTTCCCGGCAACGACGCCAAAAATACTTGATGGAATTCTGGCAAACGAACCAAAAGTCCAGCAGTATAATAGTAAGTAAGATATCGTATCCACAGGGAAAAGTCAATCCGCGTATATTTGTGATCTATTTATCAAGTGAGAACAACGGATTTATGAGAATAATTGGTGCGGAAAATTGATGGGTTTCTGGAAAGCGAACCAAAAATCCAGTAGTATAATAGTAAGAAAGATATCGTATCCACAAGGAACGGTCAATTCATGTAAACTCGTGATCTAATTATCAAGGGAAAAACAATGGTTTTGAGAGTATTGTTGCGAAAATTGTAAATAGCAAATTAATAATCAATGGAATTAGAAAGGAAGAGTTAGAGACACTTTACTTGGATTAGGATTGAACTTCATCTCATCACACTCTTTGTGCATGTAAAAACTATCTATTATTTTAGGTTTACTCTATAATACTGTAGACAAACTATATTGCTTATGACCCCGAGTTACCAGGCGCCACTCACACTCAAAGATAATACATGCGGGCTCTCCCAAGCGACAGACTTACCCTCGGCTTATTTTTGCTCTCTTTATTCCGTTTGTAAAATACTAACTGATAAACGAGGCCTAATCCTGTAGACGCACCTTCCTTAGAGTACTCACACTACCCATCACTCATCAGGATACATCCATGTGTCGGTCCTGGATTGACAACCAACTAATCCTTTGCTATCGATACTAAGGCCTAATCTTGTAAACGCCCTTCGCTAGAGTACTGTCACTACCCATCGCTCATTAGTAACGCTAATGTGTCGGTCACAGAGTACCGAGTCCTCTTATTCAATCAGAGTTTGGGTTTCCTATGTCTAGGCTCCCCCATCCTCACTCCTATTCGAAACTAGCCTATAACTCCGGCGCAAGCGCGGAAGTCAGGGATTAAGTACAAAATAAGATTACCAATATTATAGACAAAGAGCTCAGTAAATAATAATATAGAGTTTACATACACTTGAAGCTAGAAACAATTACATCCAATCCTAATGGAGAGTTAACTACACGAGGTAGTCATACAAACCACCGAAGATGCTGTCACCATCTTCAATCCTTGTGAAGCGCTCCTCCTCTCCTACTCTAAACTTAGATCTGGTGCATTACAACTGAAATATAGATGAATTACAATAATCGTGCACACCGGATTTGGTGCAAGAGGTTCCTATTTATAGACTAAGGAAAGACAAGTGAAATTGGGGAGAAATCTATCTAAAAACGGCAACAGGGAACAAATCAGCGTAACCTGCGCTCCAAGCTGCGCTACAACGCAGGATGGAGCGCAAGATCCAGAAATGTTGCGCTTCACCCTGCGCTGTAGCGCAGGTGATAAGTGAAAAATAGTTGTTAAATTAGAGTACTTTTCAGTTCACTTATCAAGGTTAAAATGGTAAATTTGCCCCTATTTAATCCCTTTTTCTCTAAATATTTAATAATTTATATTTATGAGCCTTGTATTTGAATATGATGCTATTTTAATATAAATTGTGCTTATTTTGCATAATATTATAAAGATTTAATTGAGGACATAAAATAGCATTAAAGAGAAAGATATTTGCACGATATGAGATTGATTGAGGACACTTAAATGAGGAATTAAAGTTGATTGAAGATCATAAATGAGGAAAGTAAGGCCAATCAATCAAGGATCCTGCACACAAGCTTCCCAAATAAATACAAGATGCTCAGTAAATATAGAAACTTCATCAGAAAAAGGGAAACAAGGAAAGACAAAGATGCGAAAACCAGTCTCGGGGAAAGATCAAGATTAAAAGAAGAAAGTTGGAGTTGCAGGACGTCACCTGCGCTTCACCTTGCGCTATAGTGTAGGTGAAGCGCAGACTCTCTGGAAAAAGAGCGAAGTTGCGTCTACAGCATTAGGCCTCGTTTATCAATTAAGTTCCTTTACAAACTGACTAAAAAAAAGAGCAAAATAAGTCGAGGGTAAATCTGTCGCTTGGGAGAGCCCGCATGGATTATCTTTGAGTGTGTGAGGCTGCTGGTAACTCGGGGTCTTAGCAATAAAGTTTTTCTACAATATTATAGAGTAAACCTAAAATAATAGATAGTCTTTATATGCACAATGGGTGTGATGAGATGAAATCCAATCATAATCCAAGTAAAGTGTCTCTAACTCTACCTTTCTAATTCCATTTGAATATTTACTTTCTCTTTACAATTTCGTACTTATACTCTCTAAACTGTGCTTTCTCTTGATAAGTAGATCACAGTCTGCATAAATTAGTCGTTCCCTGTGGATACGATACTTTTACTTACTATTATATTGCTGGAGTTTTGGTTCGCTTGCCAGAATCCCATCAAGTATTTTTGGCGCCGTTGCCGGGGAATGGTTTTCAATTTGTGTAGACCTTGGCGGTCTAATTATATAGTTTTTCTTTTATTATTATCTTAGGAATCTATTTTTCTTTTTTTCAGGATTAGTATTTAGTATATTAATTTTATTTTCAAAATTATAAAAATTTCTTCAACACTTACCTTTTTTTTTCAAGTTTCTTGTTTATGCTTCTGAGAGGTCAGGCGACTCCTAATCAACTTCAGTTCGACCCAGAAATCAAAAGGACGTCACAAAGAAACAGAGGTAGAAACTCGAGGAGGAGAAGAAAGAGGCTATTTGTTGAAGAACCAAAAACAATGGCAGAAGAAGCCCCAAGGAGGAGGCTTGGAGATTACATCTCCCACCAAGGACCTCGTCACTTCTCCAGCATTGTATTACCACCCAATGCAAGAACTTTGGAGTTGAAGACTGCACATCTTAATCTCATCAGCGCCCATCAATTCGCTGGATTGGATCATGAAAATCCAAATTCTCATGTCTCTGATTTTTATGAATTGATTGGTACTCTGGGTTTTGATGAAGGTAGTTTGGAATCTGTGTACTTACACTTGTTTCCTTTCTCTTTGATAGGTAAAGCTAAGAAATGGCTGCAGTCACTCCCTAATCAAAGTCTGACTAACTGGGGTGTGGTTGAAGAAAAATTCTTGTCAAGATTCTTCCCACCAGGGAAGCAGATTGAAGCCAAAGCAGATAATTCCACCTTTAGACAAGGGGATGATGAACCACTTTATAAAGCTTGAGAGATATTTAAATCTTTGCTGCGCAAGTGTCCCAAACATGGCTTTGAAGACCTAGCCTAAATGAATATGTTTTACAAGGGACTGCGCTCAGACTCTAAATCATTCATAGATGCTGCAGCATGAGGAACAATCTTATCCGCAGAAGTTGATCAAGCTCTGGAAATTATCAATAATTTCGCACAGAATGATCAACAAGCTCGAAGTGGAAGACAACCTGCACAATTAAAAAAGGGATGCTTGAACTTAATCAAAGTGATGCTCTACTAGCAGAGAATAAGCTCATCAAATGTCAAATAGAAGCACTCATTGAGACCTTGAAGGCACTCCCTCAACAACTCAAAGCTGTCTACTCACAACCCGTCCAAGCCCAACCATTGATTTGCGATTTCTGTGGAGGAGACCATCAGAATGGTCAATGTGCTACCCAAGAAGTACAGCAAGAGCAAGTCAATTACATGGGTAATCAGGGGAGGCAAGGGAATTTCTCCAACAACAACAACAATCAATACTCTCAAGGTTGGAGAAATAACCAAACCAACTTTGGTTGGAATCAGAATGGAGGAAGGCAACCACCCTACCAACAGCAGCCCTCAACATATGATAGGTTGAATTCTATAGAGGGAAAGATTGATGAATTAGTGCAAGGATTTGGAGGATTCAAGAAAACCACTGAGGCATCAATCAAAACTCTAGAGAATCAAGTGGGTCAATTGGAAAATGAGATGGCAGAGCATAGACAGAAACACTTCTCTGCAGTGACCCAAACAAATCCAAAGGAACAATGCAACTTGATTGCTACTGATGGCAACAAGTCAGAGGAGGAGGAGCCTGATGAGGAAGAAGACATTATCTTCGAAGAACATTTACCTCAAGAGGAAGTTGTTCGTCAAGATGAAGAAAAAGCAGCCCAACAAAAGAAACCTCATGAAGAAAAGGTCTTGGTAACAAGTAAGTCAATTGACCCAGGTAGGTTCACTATACCCATTTCTATTGGTAATCTATCCTCTACTCATGCTTTATTGGATCTTGGGGCGAGCATCAATTTGATACCGCTATCTTATTTTAATAAGTTGAGTAATGTGAAGGTCAAGCCTGCTAATGTGAGATTGCTTCTTGCAAACAAGTCTGCTCAAAGCCTATATGGAATAGTAGTGGATATTGAAATAAGAGTAGAAAAATTTGCATATGTAGTAGATTTTTACATTGCAGAGACAGAAGAAGAGGATACTGAAGTCCCCCTGATTTTAGGAAGACCATTCATGAAGGCTGCAAAAATGATAATAGATGTTGATAGAGGGAAATATGCATTAAACTCAAAGGATGAAACCATTGTGTTTCATATTGACTGGGGTATACCCCAGTTACAACAAACTGATGCTATTTCCAAAAGTTCTCCACAATTGCCAGGCTCTGGATTTCTGAGGAAGCCTAGGATGAGGGTAAAGCACCCTGAGACAACTTGGGAGTTCAAGCTCAAAAGGAGAAAAAAATCAACATCTGACACTGAGGAGGATAGTGACAATGAAGGAAGAGTCACAGATTGACATGGAGGATGGGAACTCAGAGGTAGGACTGGTATGGAGTCCAACATCATCCTCCACTTGAGGCCACCATAAAAGAGGTTGCGAAACCAGGCGTCGAGCTAAAGACGTTAAACAAGCGCTTCCTGGGAGGCAACCCAGTGTTTGTGAGTTTTGTTTTTAATTTTATTTTTCTTTTTGATTAATTTTTAGTTTTAGGTATTACCTGTGTAATTAGGAAATTGTTAAATTAGGGATGTAAATTTAAAAAAAGAATGCATGGAATCGGGTAGGAGTAGCAGAAGCAGAGAGTATACTGCCCATCTGCGCTTCAGCCTGCGCTATAGCACAGGATGAAGTGCAGGATTTACTGGAACTAATTGGCTCTCTGGATTCTGCACTTCACCTTGCGCTAAAGCGCAGTGGTGAAGCGCAGCGGCACGCTTCACATTCTGAAATGGTGCGCGCTGCACCCTGCGCTATAGCGCAGGGTGAAGCGCAGGGGAACGTCTTTAAATTTTGAATTTTTGAAACGAGGGAGTTCATTCGAACTTCCCTCTGTTTCCTTTCCCCTTGTTTTCTTTGATACTCTGAGTCCTTTCTTTGCCTGTTTCTTACTCATATCTCCTCCTTTTCAGTTTCTGACTTCACAACAGGTATGTTTTTATGCTTTTCTTCCTTTCTAACCGATTGGAATTTTTATTTTTTATTTTATTTGAGCATAGTCTTAGGATAGGAAGATTAGGAGTTTTAGGACCTTTAGGAAAGAAATAATTGTTTATAAATATTTAAAAATAGTTTGCATGTGGTTAGGATCCTTTGTAAGATGATTCTGTTTGCTTTGGTGGTAGTTTTTAAAGTGCTCAATAATTTCTGCAAATTATTTTTGTTGGTGCATGTATGATTAATTAATTTCTTTGATATTTTTGCATGCCCTTACAATAATAATTATGCCCTATTGCATGTTGTTGATAACATGATTTCTTGAGCCTGAGTTCAATTCTCACTTTTGCCAGATTAGGACTGTTTAAGACTTGCTTTAATTGATCACTTTAGCTTGTCTTAATTAATTAATATGCATTTATTGGGTAAGAAATAAAATCAAAATTTTTATGCATAATTGCTTGATTGATTGCTCTGACTTTTGAAATTAAATTGGCCATTTATTTCATAATTATGAGTAATTAAATATTATGATGCATAAATAATTTTGATTTATTTCTCTTTTGCAGATGACTTGAACAAAGACTATTGGTGTTCCTAGCTCCTCTAGGAAGAAAATAGGGGGTGCCAAGAGGAAGGCCCCCCAGAGGGAACCTGAGTTCGACCCGCACCGCTTCAAGGACCTCCAGTCCTTTGAGGCCTACACTGACATAGCCGATTGCAAGTTTATCAAGGAGCGACCAGTCGTCCTTGAGGAGGGCGTCCACACTTCACCGAGCTGCTTTACACTTTCAGAGCAGTCACTATCAGACTGGTGTGGACCCCACTCTCCCCGCGTTCTTTCATGACTATTTGCAGTGGCCTAGGGACAGGCCTATTTTCCCAGGGGGGTGGAGCAGCTCACATGGATCAGGACCACGGGGACTGATATTTTTCTTTCCTATTTGGTGCTTTTCCTTCTTTTCCTTTTCTTTTTTTATTTTCTCATTACTTTTTTTTTCTTTTATTTATTTTCTTATTTTCTTTTTGATTTGTACTGTATCTAACTATCCACTTATATATACATTATGCAGTACTTATCCCATTTTTTTTGTATTTTTCTATTAATTTTTTTCTTTTTAGGACTTTAGGATTAGGAATCAAGGTAATTATTTCCTTTTTCTCTGTAAATAAGTAGTTTAACTAACCAATCTAGGTAAGATGATAGGGTCTTGTGATTAATTCCATAATCAGTTAGGATTAGAATACTTCTCAAGAGAATCTATCAAGGTAGTTAATTAAATCCATTAAGTGCTTTATCAAGGAAATTTTAGCCATAACCGGTGAGATGAGAGCCTAAACACTTATATTGAGAGCTTTTCACCGCTGCTTGTCAACTGTTATTGCTTGAGTTTTTGAATTTTGTCTTGCTAGTAGAAGGTATGGATGTGATAAAGGCATATTTTGTGATTCTAATATTTTGCTCAGTGCCAAACAGCCAACCCTGATTAAATGTTTCCATTTATTGATTGCCCATTTGAGCTTGAATATTTCCTTTGATGCACCCCAACAATGATTAATGACCATACCATGTCCCTTAACACTTGGGATAGAGAGCAAGGTGCACCACAACAAAATGGAACAAGCGGTTGGTCACAAGAGACTCAAGAGAAGGCACAAGAAATCACAAAAGAAGGATCCTCCCCTACAAAAACAATTTCTATGTTATGTTTTTGTCAAAAAAAAAAATTCTGCACAAAAGTGTGGAATTGAATAAGTTGGGGGGAGAATTTCTTCAAAACAATGAGGCCAAGCTGAAATAGGGTGACCATTCAAGAATGACCAGGTGAATTGAGAGAAGTCCCAAGCACAATCACAAGATGCTCTCTATTCAAAGTGTTCCTTGAATATCCAGAAAAAACCATGATTTCTTGATAGCCCAGCCTCATTACAACCTAATAAAGACCTTTTGATCCATACTAACTACTTGCAGGTTCAGATCTTGGAAACGACTATCAATTCTAGTTGTTCAACAATGGTGAAAATGATTGAGGGAAACACTTACCCGTGAGAATGAGAGATTTCCTTGGTTTATCACTTACTGCTTTAATTGATATTATTGAGAAAGTTTAATTGATGTTTGTATTTCTATTCTGATTAATGTATGGTAATATCCCTTGATCCTTAGTTTTTCTTATGATTGGGAAGTGACTTCTACTTAAGAAAGAGTTTGAGGAATAGTTCCTTGAATTTGTTTTTAGTTATTAGGAATACACTGGGGTTAGAATTAATTTTCTGTGCAAAGAGGTCTCTTGCTTGAGGACAAGCAAGAAGTTAAGTTGGGGGGAATTTGATAAGTGAAAAATAGTTGTTAAATTAGAGTACTTTTCAGTTCACTTATCAAGGTTAAAATGGTAAATTTGCCCCTATTTAATCCATTTTTCTCTAAATATTTAATAATTTATATTTATGAGCCTTGTATTTGAATATGATGCTATTTTAATATAAATTGTGCTTATTTTGCAGGATATTATAAAGATTTAATTGAGGAGATAAAATAGCATTAAAGAGGAAGATATTTGCAAGATATGAGATTGATTGAGGACACTTAAATGAGGAATTAAAGCTGATTGAAGATCATAAATGAGGAAAGTAAGGCCAATGAATCAAGGATCCTGTAGACAAGCTTCCCAAATAAATACAAGATGCTCAGTAAATATAGAAACTTCATCAGAAAAAGGGAAACAAGGAAAGACAAAGATGCGAAAACCAGTCTCGGGGAAAGATCAAGATTAAAAGAAGAAAGTTGGAGCTGCAGGACGTCACCTGCGCTTCACCCTGCGCTATAGCGCAGGGTGAAGCGCAGCAGGTGAAGCGCAGACTCTCTTGAAGTTGCGCTCCAGGCCGCGCTATAGCGCAGATTGAAGCGCACGTTACGTTGATTTGTTCCCTGTTGCCCTTTTTAGATAGATCTTTCTTCAATTCTCTTTGGTCTTCCCTTGTACTATAAATAGGAACCTCTTGCAACCTTTTATGGGTCTTCGGGGCACGATCATTGTAATCCAGTCTATATTTCAGTGATAATGTACCAGAGCTAAGTTTAGAGTAGGAGAGGAGGAGCTCTTCACGAGGATTGAAGATGGTGACAGCGTCTTCAGTGGTTTGTATGGCTACCTTGAGTAGTTAACTCTCCATTTGGATTGGATGTAATTGATTCTATCCTTGAGTTTATATAAATTCTATATTATTATTTCCTTTGCTCTCTGTCTATAATGGTGGTAGTCTTATTCTATGTTTATTCCTAATTCCCATGCTTTCGTCTGGAGTTATAGGCTAGTCTTAACTAAAGTAGTTATTACTAGGAGTGAGGATGGGGGAGCCTAGACATAGGAAACCCAAACTCTGATTGAATAAGATTACTCGGTTACTACTTTGTTCCGAAAAGGGGTGTTTGCTAATGAGCGAGGGGTAGTGTGAGTACTCTAAGTGAAGGGGCATCCGACCATTAGGCTTAGTAATCGATAGCAAGGAGTTAGTTGATTGTCAATCCAGGATTCGAACATACGCGTATCCCGATGAGTGATGGTAGTGACAGTACTTGAGCGAAGGTGCGTCTACAGCATTAGGCCTCATTTATCAATTAAGTTCCTTTACAAACTGACTAAAAAAGAGCAAAATAAGTCGAGGGTAAATCTGTCGCTTAGGAGAGCCCGCATGGATTATCTTTGAGTGTGTGAGGTCGCTGGTAACTCGGGGTCTTAGCAATAAAGTTTGTCTAGGATATTATAGAGTAAAACTAAAATAATAGATAGTTTTTACATGCACAAAGGGTGAGATGATATGAAGTCCAATCCTAATCCAAGTAAAGTGTCTCTAACTCTACCTTTCTAATTCCATTTGAATATTTACTTTCTCTTTACAATTCCGCACTTATACTCTATAAACTGTGTTTTCTCTTGATAAGTAGATCACAGTCTGCATAAATTAGTCATTCCCTGTGGATACGATACTTTTACTTACTATTATACTGCTGGAGTTTTGGTTCGCTTGCCAGAATCCCATCAGCAGGTGAAGCGCAGGTAGCATCCTGCAGCTCCAACTTTCTCTTTTTAATCTTGATCTCTCCTCGAGACTGGTTTTGGCAGATTTGTCTTTCCTTGTTTCCCTTTTCTTGATAAAATCTTTGCATTTATTGAGCATCTTTGATTTATTTGGGAAGCTTGTCTGCAGAATCCTTGATTGATTGGCAGTGATCTCCTCATTAATTGCCTCAAATCTTCTTCACATCTTTATTAAATGTCTTCAATCAAACTCAAATCTTGCAGATATCTCCCTCATTTAATGATATCTTTTCTTCAAATCAAATCTTTGCAATATCCTGCAAAAATCAACAATATTTCTATTAAAATAGCATCAAATTCAAATCTTAGATTAATAAATATAATTTATCTAATATTTAATAAAAAGGGATTAAACTGGGGCAAAATTATCATTTT
This sequence comes from Sesbania bispinosa, assembly GCA_026901365.1. NCBI lineage: Eukaryota > Viridiplantae > Streptophyta > Magnoliopsida > Fabales > Fabaceae > Sesbania > Sesbania bispinosa. The sequence continues at coordinate 237,500 of QLOH01000674.1, read as the reverse complement.
ATCCTTGATAAGTGAACTAAAAAGTGCTCTAATTTATCATATAATTTTCACTTATCAAAATCCCCCCAACTTAACTTCTTGCTTGTCCTCAAGCAAGAGACCTCTTTGCAATCGAAGATCAATTCTATTCCCAGTGTATTTCAAATAATTAAAAACAAATTCAAGGAACTATTCCTCAACTCCTTCCTAAGTAGCAGTCACTTTCCAAACATAAGAAAAACTCAGGATCACGGGATGTTACCAATCATCAATAAGAATAGAAATACAAACATCAATCAAACGTCTCAAAAATAGCAATTAAAGCAGCAAGTGATAAACCAAGGAAATCTCTCATTCTCACGGGTAAGTGTTTCTCTCAATCTTATTCACCACTGTTGAACAACTAGGATTGATAGTCATTTCCAAGATCTGAACCTGCAAGCAGTTAATATGGATCAAAAGGTCTTTCTTAGGTTGTAAGGAGGTTGGGCTATCAAGAAATCATGGTTTTTCTGGATATTCAAGGAACACTTTGAATAGAGAGCATCTTGTGATTGTGCTTGGGACTTCTCTCAATTCACCTGGTCATTCTTGAATGATCACCCTTTTTCAGCTTGGCCTCATTGTTTGAAGAAATTCTCCCCCCAACTTATTCAATTCCACACTTTTGTGTAGAAATTTTCTTCTTTTTTTTTGATAAGAAGAATAACATAGAAACTTTATTTGTGGGGGAGGATCCTTCTTTGTGACTTCTTGTGCCTTTTCTTGAATCTCTGTGACCAACCTCTTGTTCCATGTTGTTGTGGTGCACCTTGCTCTCTATCCCAAGCGTTAAGGGACAGGATACATTCAATGAATATGGTTAGGGTGCATCAAAGGAAATATTCAAGCTCAAATGGGCAATCAATAAATGGAAACATTTAATCGGGGTTGGCTATTTGACACTAAGCACAATTTTAGAATCACAAAATATGCCTTTGTCACTTCCATATCTTCTACTAGCAAGACAAAATTCAGAAACTCAAGCAATAACAGTTGACAAGCAGTAGTGAAAAGCTCTCAATTTCAGTGTTTGGGCTCTCATCTCACCGGTTATTGGCTAAAATTTCCTTGATAAAGCATATAATGATTTTAATTAACTATCTTGATAGGTTCTCTTGAGAAGTATCCTAATCCTAACTGATTATGGAATTAATCACAAGACCTTATCATTTTTCCTAATCTGGTTAGTTAAACTACTTAATTACAGAGAATTTGAAAGAGTTACCTTGATTCCTAATATCCTAAGGTCCTAAAAATTTTAAAAATTCTAAAAATTTTAAAAAATACGAAATACAAAACAAAAAATCCTAATTAATAGAAAAAATAGTAGAAAATAAAAGAAAAACTAAAAGAAAGAAAACACCAGCATCAATCTTCATCCTCTGTATCCTGTGAGTGAAGGAAATCAAGCATGTGGTCAGGGTGCAGCGGAAATAAATGGATTTCCTCCCTTGTTATAAACGTTTTGCGAAAACACGAATCAAGACATAAAAGGTATTGAAATGAAAGGTCGTACCTTATTAGGATTATAAACGAGGCAAGTGTAGCTACGTCTCTATTGGTATCCGCGCCAACAGCCGAACTAGGATACCCTCCTCAGCTCTGCTAGAAGCCTCAGAAAGTAAGAAGCGATTGCTCATGTGTATGGGTAGTGCATCTCATGCTCTATTTATAGAGTGGTGGCTAGGGTTTTATCCCCTCACTCACTTAACCCTCATACTTATGGGCCTGGCCCATTGTGTTATAATAATTCTAATTAAATTAAATTAGAATTATTATCCTTTTCCTAGTGGCTTGTTGTATGCGTGTGACCCAATAGGATTTTAATATTTGGTTATGATATTAAAATAAAACATTTTTATATTTAATATCATAAATAGTGAGCGGTATCTAGCAACACATCACTATCCAAATATTGAGATTATCAATAACTTTGATAAATCCTATTTTATGATAATAATTTATATGATCTGTCCCTTTGTCCAAATATCCAATTGAACACAAGGGCATGGATTGTGTCAACCTTGTATAGTTCAATTTATATTTTCTTGATTCCCAAGTAGACTGTACAGAAAATAAATATCTCATATTTATCCTCCTGAGCATGGCCATGCATTTTGCAGTCTCACTTTATCAAGAGGCCTAAAGATATAACTCCTGTTACATAGGAGAGACAAGTCCTATCTAGGGCACTCACATTCCACCACATAATTTATTATATGTCCAAAAACCAACTTTATGATTACCCTGTTACAGGTAACGTTTGATGATAATTAAAACATATAATTCTTTATGTAGGAATCATAGTGATTTCAGGTCGAAGGACTTCATATAACATTTATTAATTTAAGAAACGTTCATGACACTTATGTAACAACCCATGCAACGTTCTTAAGGTGGGTCTGTCCAGTACACCATTACTCTTAATGTGTACCTATGTCAGCACATGATATCTCATATCCATGATCCATGAGATGTCATCATCAACGAACTCACATACTATTCTAAATGCATCTTTGTCCTGAGATGATATTTGACTAGGGATTATTTTAAGAATAGTTCTTCATAAGATCTCACGATCAAGTCATCTACTTGATTTCTTATGAAGTTTAAGCTTACTATTCTATGGACAATGATTATATTCTAAAAGAATAAGTTTGCCTTTATAAAATAACATGATACAAGTGATGGATGTTCATAAATATATAAGTCTCTAGTGCATATTCCTAACAATCTCCCACTTGCACTAGAGACATTCAGACATAACTATTATGCCTAATGATCTAGTGTGCCCTTCATGCTTCTGCTGCACAAGGGGTTTAATGGGTTTGTAACAGCGACTGTTTCTTGCTTTGAACTTTTCTAGCTCACAGCGCCACCATTCAAACAAAACACATAACCTGATTGCGATCTTCAATCATCATTGTCGGTTTGGAAGCTAGCATCAATGTAAACCTTTAGAAGTAGCTCTTCCTCACCTCCATATATCAAGAATGAATCCTCAGTTCTTCTCAAGTACTTAAGGATGTTCTTGATTGTTGTCTAGTGACCTTCACCAAGATCAGACTGGTATCTGCTAGTCATGCTTAAAGCATATGATATTTCTGGTCGAGTACATAACATGGAAGACATGATAGATCCTATAGCAGATGCATAAGGAATCTCACTCATGCAACCTCTCTCTTCTTTACTAGAAGGAGATTGGGCCTTAGATAGGCTTATACCATGTGACATATGTTAAATCGTTTTAACACTTTGTCTATGTATGTATTTCGACATAGGCCAAGTAATCTTCGAGATCTATCTCTATAGATCTTGATACCTAACACATAGGTCGCTTTGCCCAAATCTTTCATAGAAAAATAATTTTCTAACCAAGTCTTTACAGACTGAAGGGTAGAAATGTCATTTCATATGAGGAGTATGTCATCTACATACAAAACTAGAAAAATCACAAATTTTGTCACTAACCATTTTGTAGACACAAGGTTTGTCTTCATTTTTCAATGAAACTAAACTGTTTTACAGCTTCATCAAAATGAAGATTCCAGCTTCTAGAGGCTTGCTTTAATCCATAAATGGATCGTTGAAACTTATATACCTTTAGGTATAACAAAAACTCTCAGGTGGTATCACATACATATATTCAAGAAGGCTTCCATTTAGGAAGTTGTCTTGACATCCACTTGCCAGATTTCATAATCATGGTAAGTTGCAACAACAAGCAAGATCCGAACAGATTTAAGCATGGCAACTGGGTAGAAGGTTTCATCATAGTCTACACTATGAATTTGCGTGAAACCCTTTAGCCTCCAACCGTGCTTTAAAGGTACTTATATTACCATCCATGTCAGTTTCCTTTTGAAAACCCACTTGCACCCTATGGGCTTTATCCCTTCGGGTGGCTCAATCAAGGTCCATACCTTGTTAGTGTACATGGAATCCATTTCAGATCTCATGGCATCAAGCCATTTCTCAGATTATGGACTCAAAAGAGCTTCTTGGTAAGTCACTAGTTCATCTTGATCCATTAGCAATACATCCTCTTCCTGAGACACAAGGAAACCATGTCTCTCAGGTTGGTGACGTACCCTATCTGACCTACGCAAGTCTTGCGCTACTTGAGCAGGTGGCTCCACAACACTTTGTGGTATCTGCTCTTGTTCCATTACCGACTCATTGCTACTCTGTGGTACTTGAATTTCTTCAAGTTCTACTTTCCTCCCACTCATTTTCTTAGAGACAGATTCCTTCTCTAAGAACATAGCGGTCCTAGCGACAAACGTTTTCCCTTTGCTAGGATTATAAAAGTAGTGACCCTTAGTTTCTTTTGGGTATCCAACAAATAAGCACTTATCTGATTTGGGTCCTAGCTTGTCTGAAACTTGGCGTTTCACATAAACTTCATAATCCCAAATCTTCATAAAAGACATACTAGGTCATTTTCCAGTTCATATCTCATATGGTGTCTTTATAATAGCCTTAGATGGAACATGGTTTAGTGTGAAGGCTACTGTTAACAAAAAATGACCCCAAAAGGAGTCGGGGAGATCAATATGACTTATCATAGATTGAACCATATCTAATAGAGTTCGATTTCTCCTTTCTGAAACTCTATTCCATTGAGGTTTTCCAGGAGGAGTGAGTTGAGATGTTATCCCACACTCTCTTAGATAGTCATCAAATTGTTGGCTTGAGTATTCTCCACCTCGATCTCATTGAAGTGTTTTAATAGTCTTGCCAAGTTGGTTTTATACTTCATTCTTAAATCCCTTGAACTCTTCAATGGATTCAGATTTGTGTTCCATCAGATACACAAATCCATATGTACTGAAATCATCAGTAAAAGTGATGAAGTATTAAAAACCTCCTCTAGCCATTGTGCCCATGGACCCACATACATCACTATGTATGAGACCAAGAAGATCACCAGCCCTTTCACCCTTTCCAGTGAATGGGTTTTTGGTCATCTTCCCTAATAGACAAGATTCACATGTCTCAATTGATTCAAAATCAAAAGATTCCAAATAGCCATCTTGATGGAATTTGGATATGTGTTTCTCATCTATGTAGCCCAAGTGACAATGCCAAAGATAAGTTAGGTTCAAATCATTTGTTTTGAACCTCCTAGAACTTATGTTATATATAGGCATTTCCATGTCAAGAACATATTGTTCAACTTTGCACAACCATATAAAAAAAAACACTCTTTTCTAAACAAGAAACGGAATTTAAAATTCCCACTAATCGTAGGCATAAAATAACAATTATTTAGTTCAATAACTAGTCCAGTTGGTAAAGTTAAATAATAGGTTCCTACGGCTAAGGCAACAACTCTTGTTCCATTTTCACACGTAGGTCGACTTCTCTTTTAGACAATGACCTACTTCATTTAGATCCTTCACATTCAAACTAATGTGAGATTCACATCCGGTATCCAATACCCAAGATGCAGAAATAGGTAAATTGACTTCTATAACATATACATTCCTAAAGCGGAAGTCTCACTTCCCTTCTTCTTGATCTCCTCCAGATACTTTACATAGTTTCCAATGTCCTGATTGGCCACAGTGGAAACATTTTCCTTCCTTAGCTATCCCGCCCATCGGTTTCAAGAATTTCTTCTTGCCCTTGCCTTTTCCAGGTTTAACCATCAATATGGCCTTCCCTTTAGCTTTATTAATGTCTTGCTCAGCTGTTCTTAACATGCTTAGCAATTCTAGCAGCGATTTGTCAAATTCATTCATGTTATAGTTCATGATGAATTGACTATAGTTGTCCAGCAACGATTGCAGGACAAGATCAGTGGCCAACTATTCGCCTAATGGGAATCCAAGCCTTGTTTAGGTTCTTCAATGTACCCAATTGCTTTGAGTACATGAGCACCAACAGGGGTTCCCTCTGCCAGTCTACATTGATAAAGTGCTTTGAGTCTTCAAACCGTTCAAGCCTAGCTTGTCCTTGACAAAGTCTCTTTAAGTGTACAATCATATTGTACGCCTCCATGTTCTCATGCTATTTTCAGCATTCATGGTAGCAAGCATAAGACAACCTACATCGAGAGCAACATCCAGATGATTTGTAAAAGCATCCTTGTCAGTTTTCGAAGAATTTGCAACGGGTGTTTCAGGAATAGGCCCTTCCAGGACATGCAGCCTTTTCTCATGCCTAAGGACAATCCTTAGGTCTTTATACCAGTCTAGAAAGTTAATTCTAGACAGTTTGTCCTTCCCAAGGACTCATCACAGTAAAAGATTATTTGTTGTGTTCAAAATTATGCACATAAGTATCATATAACAAACATATTTAATAAGGTCTTTAGATAAATATGTCTCCCACTATTTTGATTCAAAATAAGTACCCTCAATATAAAGAATCAGAAAATCCCATCACCAGATTTTCTTAGTGGGCCAAGACGCATATTTCACCTAATTTTAAGTCAGCTTTAGCTGATCGCTTAAGAAAAGGTTATTTAGGTAGGAACATACTTCCAATTGTATCTTATACAACTCTTGGATAGTTAGGTGAATAATTCTAATTCATCTCATGAATCAATGCCTAACTCAGTGCCTCTAGGTTTTTCAATCCTATTGAATATACCTAGTTAAGTCAAAACCCAATGGTGACAGTTGGATATTACTTTTATCTCATCGCGCCTCACTAAAGTAGATAAATGCACCCTGCTTAAGCAGACCCACATTTAATCGATTCTAGCCTTGACGAGTGCCATGCATTGGAAGGCAAAACATGACTTAATATCAGTGCCTTCAGGTTTTTCAATCTTATTGAATATACCCAATCAAAACCCAATGGTTTGACAATTGGATATCACTTTTATCCTATCACACCTCACTAAAATAGATAAAGGTACCCTGCTTTATCAGACCCACTCTTCATCGATTCTAGCCTTGACGAGTGTCATTCATTGGAAGGCATAATAAGCATTGAGGGATTTGATCGCTTTATTTTTCCATTCCTTTGTTAAACCTTTAAAAAAAACATAATCGCCCCTCACTAAAATAGATAAATGTACCCTGCTTTAGCAGACCCACACTTAATCCATTCTAGCCTTGACGAGTGTTATTCATTGGAATGAAAAACATAACTTAACATTCCCTTTGAGGGACTTGATCGCTTTAATTTTATTCCTTTGTTAAACCATTTAACAAACATACAAGCATGCATCTCATACAAAACACATGATATGGTTATGGCCTCCTAAAATTCCAATACAAAATTACATCACATATAATCTTTAAGTCTCCATCCACATGTCTCCACATGCTCCTTTGACTCCATGCTCTTTCCGGTTACATTACATAACAAGAAGAAACCTCGTTTTAACATACGAGGGGATAGAGATGAGAAGAGAATTACAAGAGGAATGTTAAGAGGTAAGGCACGACACGCAGGTCGTATTTAAATTAAAACAACTAAGGCCATAACCAATCGTCATGTAAATTCAACATCCATTGATTGTAAAACGAGTGATATAATAAGATGTATATATATTAAGCGAAGTTTGATTAACGCGCATACGAAATAACACACTACACAGTGTAGCACGGGGGAGGCCACCCCTTGCAGGGTGCGGGGCAGCGCCTCGACACAAGAAATTAGATTTGATAAACATTCAACCAATCATCAATAAGTGTCTCGCATCAAATGAATACTTCACGAACCGATAAACGAGTAAGTCCCTCGTATCATTTGAATATGTTCTTGTCAGCAAATTGATAAGTGGCATGTTTATCGCAGCCAATATTTGAGTCGAGACAAGGTTTCAACAATTGAACCCTTTGACACCCAAGACATGAACTCCTTCATGTTCCATGGGACCCTCCAACATTAGAACATATAAACATATATATATACATCGCACATAAAACAATCAATAAAGGGAATAAAATAAAATGATTCTGAAAGCTGCGCTTCGCTTGCGCTTTTCCTGCGCTTCACCTGCGCTACAGCGTAGTTGAAGCGCAAGTATCAAAATAAAAAACGTAACCTGCACTTCAGTCTGCGCTGCAGCGCAGGTTGCAGCCCAGAAATCAGCGCTTCGTTTTTACGCAGAAAAAACAACAAAAATCATAATCTTCACAAGATTAAAAGCCTAAAACATGTTTATCGCAAACCAAAGCTCTGATACCAATTGAAGGGAATCAAGCATGTGGTCAGGGTGCAACGAAAATAAATGGATTCCCTCCCTTGTTATAATCGTTTTGCGAAAACACGAATCAAGGCATAAAAGGTATTGAAACGAAAGGTCGTACCTTATTAGGATTATAAACGAGGCAAGTGTATCCACGTCTCTATTGGTATCCACGCCAACAACCGAACTAGGATACCCTCCTCAGCTCTGCTAGAAGCCTCAGAAAGTAAGAAGCGATTGCTCACGTGTATGGGTAGTGCATCTCATGCTCTATTTATAGAGTGGTGGCTGGGGTTTTATCCCCTCACTCACTTAACCCTCATACTTATGGGCTCGACCCATTATGTTATAATAATTCTAATTAAATTAAATTAGAATTATTGTCCTTTTCCTAGTGGCTTGTTGTATGCGTGTGACCCAATATGATTTTAATATTTGGTTATGATATTAAAATAAAACCTTTTTATATTTAATATCATAAATAGTGAGCGGTATCTAGCAACACATCACTATCCAAATATTGAGATTATCAACAACTTTGATAAATCCTATTTTATGATAATAATTTATATGATTCGTCCCTTTGTCCAAATATCCAATTGAACACAAGGGCATGGATTGTGTCAACCTTGTATAGTTCAATTTATATTTTCTTGATTTCCAAGTAGACTGTACAAAAATTAAATATCTCATATTTATCCTCCTGAGCATGGCCATGCATTTTGCAGTCTCGCTTTATCAAGAGGCCTAAAGATATAACTACTATTACATAGGAGGGACAAATCTCATCTAGGGCACTCACATTCCACCACATAATTTATTATATGTCCAAAAACCAACTTTATGATTACCCTGTTACAGGTAACGTTTGATGATAATTAAAACATATAATTCCTTATGTAGGAATCGTAGTGATTTCAGGTCGAAGGACTTCATATAACATTTACTAATTTAAGAAACGTTCATGACACTTATGTAACAACCCATGCAACGTTCTTAAGGTGGGTCTGTCAAGTACACCATTACTCTTAATATGTACCTATGTGAGCACATGATATCTCATATCCATGATCCATGAGATGTGATCATCAACGAACTCACATACTAGTCTAAATGCATCTTTGTCCTGAGATGATATTTGACTAGGGACTATTTTAAGAATAGTTCTTCATAAGATCTCACGATCAAGTCATCTACTTGATTTCTTATGAAGTTTAAGCTTACTATTCTATGGACAATGATTATATTCTAAAAGAATAAGTTTGCCTTTATAAAATAATATGATACAAGTGATGAATGTTCATAAATATATAAGTCTTTATTGCATATTTCTAACAGTGAGTTCTTGTCCTACTGCTGCTTCCATCCCCTTGGGAAAATAGGCCTGTCCCCAGGCCACTGCAAGAATATCCGGAACTCTTCAAGTAGCATGCTTGGGTATGGGTCTAGTACTCCTGATTGGTTTGAGGTCAACTAGTCTTTACACTTTGCAGCAGTCTGTGCACTTTTGATTCTCATGGGATCATAGTCTTTGATCCTCTTCACAATGCCTTCTCCTCTCGAGCTAAAGCCACGGGAAAGACCAACAATTTAATTCTGATATCTGAAAAGTCAAATAATAACACATTCAATTCAATGATGCCTTATTGAAAATATCAATTCATGAAGAACATGGAAGCCTATCATTAACCAATTTGCATTAATAATTCAAAGAATTAATATCTTCACAACAAAAGTTCAGTGCACTTGGTAATGACTTCCTAAAAAACAAAACATACTCATTTTTTTGCAAGCATTCAATTAATCCATGGAAAGTGAAAGTTTAAAATTTTTGAAAGAAACAGAGCATAACACTCTCAACTTTAATAACTCACAAAACAAAGAGCATTTCAATTCAGCAAATTGTTTTTTATGTTCCACACAGCCAAAATCACATTTAAGATAGCAATTATCAACAGTATTCATAATCCTATGGTTGCTATCCTAAAGTTCAAATCATAGAGTAAATGAAGATTTCAATTGGTAAAAATTAAAGAAAACATAACTGAAAGTTTCAAAATTGATGGAAGTTTGTGAGTGGAAAGAGTGAAAAGAAGAGCTTAGGAAGTAGAGAAACAGTACATGAGAAAATAGAGGATTTTAAAATTTCCTACCGCTGCGCTTCACCTTTCTCTACAGCGCAGGTGAAGCGCAGATAACAGAATGTAATTTTGCAATTTTCAGTCATGTTTTCTGCTACTTCCTAAAATTTTATTTTCCACAAACTTATTCCAATTAATTTTGAAAATTTCCTAAATCCTAAAAAAATGAAAAATCCTAATTAACAACAAGAAAATAAAATAAAACTAAAATTAATTAAGAACTTAAAAATCTCTGGGTTGCCTCCCAGGAAGCGCTTGTTTAACGTCTGATAGCTCGACGCCTGTTCTCTCAAGGTGGCTTAAACTGAAATATTCTGGTGAGCTTGTGTGCTGCACCCTTCCTTTCTTTGGCCCATAAACCTCCCCATAATCTTGCCTTGGAGCAACCTGTAGTGTGAACTGACTTTGACCATTTGTGCTTCTTCCTGGAATTAGACCATGCTTTTGACTCCCTTGGCTTGACTCTTCTTTTCTTTATTATCTTGCTCTCATGTGCATGAGTCTTCTTTTCCTGAAGCTTAGATGATTCACAGTTGATTGCTCTCAATTTCTTTGCTTCGCAGGGGTCTTTGATATGGAATACACATGACCACTTGATCTTCAATTTGGCTCTAGGCTCTGAATTTGATTCTAGCTTGACTTTTCTTCTCTTTGCCTTGTCCTGGTCAGTGTGATCGCAAGCGTTTCTTTTGTGAGGTCTGGAAGGATTATCACTTGCACCATACCTTTCTTGATCTTCCTTTAGAGGACTGGTTGGATAAGGCAAGATATTTGATCTTGATACCACCTCCCTTCCTTCCTCAGGCATTGATTCACCATCTCTCTGTTCACTCTTTTTCTTGATCATGTACACCCTCATATGTGTTGTGCTCTTTCTCCCTTTCACAATCAGTCTCTTCTTCAAGCACCATCTTTTCTGTTTCATCCTCTCCATCTTCTTCTTCTAATTCTGTTGCACCTTCTTCTTCTGTTTCTTCATCAGCTTCTTCTGATTCCCTTTCTTTATCTTTTCCTTCTTGAATTCCTTCAGTTTCCTCTTCTTATTTTTCTTTTTCTTCTTCATCAGCCAGATTGTCATTGATTTCCTCCCCTATCAGCTGAACAATGTCATCACACTGCTCTTCGGGGTTGGGTACTGCATTTGCTGAAGATTGCTTGTTCCAACAGTTGATCATATTGTGTATCTCATCTAGTATGAGGCCAACGGTTAGTCCTTCTCTTTCACAATACCGCTGAAATTGTATAAATTCATCCCACTTTTCTTCCATAAAATTGTCACTATCTGAATGCCTTTCTGAGATTTGTTCTGACTGTTGGTTAGCTCCTGTTTCTTTTAATTGCTCCAACATGGTGTGAGTGTTTCTTCATGCTTCTTCTCTTTCCTTCTGAAGTCTTGACTCCCTTTGTTCTGCTAGTTGTGCTATCAAAGCATCATTTTTTCTTCTTGATTCTTCTATCTCATTCTGAAATCGTATATTGTCTTGATTGAGTTCTTCCAAAAACTTATCATATTTGGAGTATCTTTGTTGGTGTGAAGAGTAACTTTGCTGCTGTTGAAAAGACGGTTGCATGCGGAGTGAAACATCATCTTGGTGCAATCCAAAATTCTAATTCTGGTAACTTCCCCAATCCTGTGAAAAATTGTTAGAATAATTGTTGTGATTAGAGAAGTTACCTTGAATCGGTGCATGAGAGGAGTAACTTGGTTCTTGCCACCTAACATAATCTCTGAGGGTCCTTCTTGGTTGATTTTGCCATTCATAAGCCATTTAACATTTACTTCACTTGGGGTGGTAGAACAGAGAGTGTTGAGATTGTCTCCTTGAGCTTGTCCCTTCTTCTTCTTGGGTGATCAGATAGTGTTGAAATTGTCTCCTTGAGCTCTGCCCCTTTTTCTGTTACCTGTTTTCTCAAGAGAAATAATTAAGATGCTCAAACAAAGAGAAAAACAAAATAACAAAAAAAAAAATTTTTAATAATAAATATTTATTTTTTTTCAAAATAATAATAATAATAATTTTTTTTAAAGAAAAAATAATTAAAATAATTAAATATAAAATATTTTTGTTTTCTTCTCGACTTCTTCCTTGTCTCCTTTCCTTGTTTCTACTTTTGTTCTTCCTTGATGTCCTTCCTATTTCTGCTTCAAGTTGTAATTGATTGGGGGACACCTGACCTCTCAAAAACACAAACAAGAACTTTGAAAAAGGTAAGTGTGGAAGAAAAATTGATAAAAATAGAAAAACTATAAATTTCCTAAATAATAATAAGTCCTAAATACTAAGAAGAATAAATAAAGAGATCCTAAGATAGATAAGAAAAATAAACAAAATCCTAAGATAGATATGACTTGATAACTAGACCGCCAAGGTATACACGAATTGGAAACTGTTCCCCGGCAACGGAGCCAAAAATACTTGATGGGTTTTTGGCAAGCGAACCAAAAATCCAGTAATAAGAAAGATATCGTATCCACAGGGAACGGTCAATTCACTTAAACTCGTGATCTAATTATCAAGGGGAAAACAATGGTTTTGAGAGTATTGTTGCGGAAATTGTAAATAGCAAATTAATAATCAATTGAATTAGAAAGGAAGAGTTAGAGACACTTTACTTGGATTAGGATTGAACTTCATCTCATCACACCCTTTGTGCATGTAAAAACTATATATTATTTTAGGTTTACTCTATAATACTGTAGACAAACTATATTGCTTATGACCCCGAGTTACCAGGCGCCACTCACACTCAAAGATAATCCATGCGGACTCTCCTAAGCGACAGACTTACCCTCGAATTATTTTTGCTTTCTTTATTCCGTTTGTAAAAGACTAATTGATAAACGAGGCCTAATCCTGTAGACGCACCTTCATTAAAGTACTCACACTACCCATCACTCATTAGGATACATCCATGTGTCAGTCCTGGATTGACAACCAACTAATTAATCCTTTGCTATCGATATTAAGGCCTAATCTTGTAAACGCCCTTCGCTAAAGTACTGTCACTACCCATCGCTCATTAGTAACGCTCATGTGTCAGTCACAGAGTGTCGAGTCCTCTTATTCAATCAGAGTTTGGGTTTCCTGTGTCTAGGCTCCCCCATCCTCACTCCTAGTCGAAACTAGCCTATAACTTCGGCGCAAGCGCGGAAGTCAGGGATTAAGTACAGAATAAGATTACCAATATTATAGATAGAGAGCTCAGTAAATAATAATATAGAGTTTACATACACTTGGGGATAGAATCAATTACATCCAATCCTAATGGAGAGTTAACTACACAAGGTAGCCATACAAACCACCGAAGATGTTGTCACCATCTTCAATCCTTGTGAAGCGCTCCTTCTCTCCTATTCTAAACTTAGCTCTGGTGCATTATCACTGAAATATAGATGAATTACAATAATCGTGCACACCGGATTTGGTGCAAGAGGTTCCTATTTATAGACTAAGGAAAGACAAAGGACATTGGGGAGAAATCTATCTGAAAATGACAACAGGGAACAAATCAGCGTAACCTGCGCTCCAAGCTGCGCTACAGCGCAGGCTGGAGCGCAAGATCCAGAAAGGTTGCGCTTCACCCTGTGCTGTAGCGCAGGTAGCATCCTGCAACTCCAACTTTCTCTTTTTAATCTTGATCTCTCCCCGAGACTGGTTTTGGCAGATTTTTCTTTCCTTGTTTCCCTTTTCTTGATAAAATCCTTGCATTTATTGAGCATCTTTGATTTATTTGGGAAGCTTGTCTGCAGAATCCTTGATTGATTGGCAGTGATCTCCTCATTAATTTCCTTAAATCTTCTTCACATCTTTGTTAAATGTCTTCAATCAAACTAAAATCTTGCAGATATCTCCCTCATTTAATGCTATCTTTCCTTCAAATCAAATCTTTGCAATATCCTGCAAAAATCAACAATATTTCTATTAAAATAGCATCAAATTCAAATCTCAGATTAATAAATACAATTTATCTAATATTTAATAAAAAGGGATTAAACTGGGGCAAAATTACCATTTTATCCTTGATAAGTGAACTATAAAGTGCTCTAATTTAACATATAATTTTCACTTATAAAAAATATAAATTGTAGAATAATAAATAAAAACAATGAAAAGGAGGAGTTGGGAGCACTTCACTTGGATTAGGATTGAACTTCGTATCATCTCACCCTTCGTGTATGTAAAAACTATTTATTATTTATGACTATATTCTTGTAATGACTTAGCCAAATTGAATTGATACAACCCCGAGTTAGTAGTAGCCTACCACTCAAAGATAATTCATGCGGGCTCTCCCAAGCAACAAATTACCCTCGGCTCATTAAGCTCTTAATTAATTAATTATTTTTCCGTTTGTTTGAATTGTCCATTAATTGTACTTCCTTATAACCGCTCTTCAATCAGGAGCTGTCACTACCCCCCTCGATCACGAGATCCCGATTATCCCTCACATACAATTAACTTTCAATTATGTTACTATCAACTAACCATACCTTCCTATAAACGCTCTTCAATTGGGAGCTGTCACTACCCCCTCAATCACGAGATCCCGCCTATATTTCAATATGACTAGCGAGTACCCTTAAACAATTAGAGTTTGAGTTCCCTAGGTCTAGGCTCCCTCATCCTCAGTCCAAGCCGGAAGTCTCTATCCACGTTATGTCACACACGCTAGCCTATAACTCCGGAGCACGCGCGGAAGTTAGGAATTAAGCACAGAATAAGGATACCGAAATTACAAAATAGGGAATCATAAATAATAAAATAGAGTTTACATACACTTGGGGATAGAATCAACTACATTCAATCCTACTGGAGAGTTAGCTACTCATGGTAGCCATACAAGCCATCGAAGAATCTGTCACCTTCTTCAATCCTCGTGCAGCGCTTCGCCTCTCCTATTCTAAAAGTAAATATGGTGCATGAATTTATACTAATCTTGTACTACTCCCTGCACACCTTGATCTGGTGCAAGAGTGTCCTGTTTATAGACTAAGGAAAGACAAAAGAAATTGGGAAGAAATCTATCTAAAAACGACAACAAGGCAAGAGTTATGAGTTCTGCGCTTCACCTGCGCTACAGCGCAGGTTGCAGCGCAAATGTCAGTATTGTTGCGCTTCACCTGCGCTGCAGCGCAGGGTGAAGCGAGCAACACGAGTTGCACAGCTTCAATCTTTCTCTTTTTAACTTGATTTCTTCCCGAGACTGGTTTTGGTTGATTGTCTTTCCTTGTTTCTCTTTTCCTTGATGAAATCTTGCATTTATTTAGCATCTTGAATTTAAATGGGAAGGTTGTCTGAAAAATCCTTGTTTAATTGGCAGCTGATATCTTCATTAATTGGTCTCAATTAAACTTCAAATCTTCATTAATTGTCCTCAATTAAACTTCAAATCTTGCAGATATCTCCCCTATTTGATGTTATTTTCTCTCCATATCAAATCTTTGCCATAATCTGCAAAAATCAGCACAATTTATATTAAAATAGCATCAAATTCAAGACTAATAAATACAATTTATCTAATTATTAACAAAAAGGGATTAATTTGGGGCATAAAATACCATTTTAACCTTGATAAGTGCACTAAAAAGTACTATAATTTATCATATATTTTTCACTTATCAATGGGGAAGATGTGTTTCTCTCTATTGAAGAATAAGAGTGTTATGTTGCAGATTCATGTGTTGAATGGGTCGTTTACTCAATAATATCTTACCATGCCACTTCTAACAAGGAAATCTTTACTACGCACAAAAGCAGGAGACTTTAGCAACATAGCAACAGTGCAGACATTGTGGGAATTGACGATGTGCACAATCAAACCAACACTGGTTGCACACTAACATTAAAAGAAATGTGACATATGTGTCAGATTTGCGTTTGAATTTTATTTCTCTGCATGCTTTGGTGACAGAAAATGGAAGGTTACCAAAGGATTGTTGTTGGTTTCTAGAGGCATAGCGTATTTAAGGTTATATAAAACTCAAGTCAAGGTGATCAAAGATGGGCTGAATTTAGTCGAGGATCATGCTTTGCCAAATTTATTGCATAAAATAGTGGCTCATATAAGTGAAAAATGATTATAGATTTTGGCAAAGAAGTATCTCATTCCATCTGCTAAAGGTACAAAATTGAATCCTTGTGATTATTGTCTATTTGGAAAGCATCATAGAGTATCTCTAAGTAAAATATCAAAACTGAAAGATAATATTAGATATGATTTACTCTGATGTATGTGGTCCCGTGGAGGTGTAAACTCTCGCTAGTAGGAGTTATTTTTGTGACATTTATTGATGATGCTTCACGAAAGGTGTAGGTTTATTTCCTAAGATCGAAGGACCAGGTTTTTCAATACTTCAAAAAGTTTCACCACAAGAAATCAGAGATTTAGCGGCGATTGGGTAACGTCGGCCTGGCCGACGCTAACTTTATTAAATAGCGATGACCTAGCCAACGCTAATGGTAAGATAATTTTTTTTTAATTTTTGTATTCAGGCCGACGCTAAAGCTAAAAAAAATTTTAGCGTCGACCTTCGTAAAGTTAGTGTCGGCCTGGCCCATGATAAGTGCCAATTATATGATATATTCTTGTATTTTTACTGCACTTATCAAGGGTAAAATAGTAATTTATTCCCCCAAAATAATCCCTTTTTATTAATTATTGTAATAATTGTGTTTATTTAATTTGAATTTGATGCTATTTTAATATAAAATCTGTTGATTTTGCAGATTTATGAGAGAGATTTGAACAAGGAAAGAAGATAGCATTATTTGAGGATAAGATCTACAGATTTGAAGTTTGAATGAGAGCAAATAAAGATAAGATCAACAGCCATTTAAAGAAGGATTCTTAAATTCAAAGACAAGATAAACACAGAATCAATTCAAAAGGAGGGAAACTAGGGAAGCCAAGCAGATAAGGATAAAATCAAGAAGAAATCAAGCTGTTAAAAGAAGAAACAGAAGAAGTAGTTACGCGCTCCACGCTCCACCTGTGCTGAGCGCAGGGTGAAGCACAGCATTCTGTAATCCACGCTTCACTTGCGTTGAGCGCAAGTGAAGCGCATCTGCGCGGATTTGTTTTTAGATCTGTTTTCAAAATAGATTCCTTCCAGATTTAAGATAGCTTTCCTTGGTGTATAAATAGGACCTTTTGTAAAGATCAGAATAGCGTTTAGCAGAGAGTTTAGAGAATAGAGTTTAGGGCTCAAGGTTTAGAGGAGACCCCGAAGGGCTGCCGAGATAGCAACGCTAGGATTGAAGAAAGGCGTGACAGTTTCTTCATTGGTTTGTATGGCTACCATGCGTAGCTAAACTCTCCAATAAGGTTGAATGTAGTTGATTCAATCCCCACATGTATGTGAATTCTCTTTATTAATTATGAATCCCTATTATATGATATTGGTACTTTTATACTTTACTTAATGCGTAGCTTCCGCCTTTGTGCCGGAGTTATAGGTTGTTTTTGTAAAATACATTGGTAAATGGTTTTGTAAATTCAACAGCGAATTTGGGGGAGCCTAGGGATAGGAAACTTGAATTCTGATTGGTAAAAGTACTCATAGTAATCGCTATAGGAATATAGGGGGAATCGATGATTGAAGAATTGGAATGTGACAGCCTCTTCATAGTAGTCCCTATAGGAATATACGATGAATTGATAGTGTTAATGAACGGAAAAGTAGAGCAATCAAGCCGGAATAATTTGTCACCTGGGAGAACCCACATGGATTATCTTCGAGTATTTTACTATCTGGTAACTCGGGGTAAAATAATATAGTTTGGCTAGGATATCATAGAAATATATTCTTAATTAATATTGAGGTTCACATATGTGAGGGGTGCGATGATACGAAGTTCAATCCTGATCCAAGTAATGTTATCTTACTCTATCTCTACTATCTCATCTACTTTATGCAATTTACTTTCTGCACAACAATTACCAAATATCGTCTCTTACTTGATAGTCTGATCACTAGTAAATACGAAGTGAACCGTTCCCTGTGGATGCGATAACTCATACTTATTATTATACTGCTGAAATTTTGGTACGCTTGCCAGAATCTCATCAGCCCACGCTAATTTCTTGTTATTTTTTCACTATGTATATATTATTTTGCACTATAGATTACAACAAACAAACATAGCGTAATGATAATGCTTCTTCTTGGTATCATGTAGGTTACGAGTTCGATCCTCACAATTGATAAATCTGGGGAGAAAGGATTTTTTGTTGAAAAAATTATTAGCGACGACCATGGAACTAGCGACGGCCGTAAAATGTCATCGCTTTTGCATTAACAACGAGGCTTTTTGCGACGACTGGTGGGCCGTCGCTAATTATGAAATAGCGACAACTTTTCCCTTGTAACGACGACTTTTGGCCATTGCTAAAAACTGATTTTCTTGTAGTGTTTCATGCCATAATGGAGAGAGAAACGAGAAAGCTTTTGAAGTGTCTTCACAGTGATAATGAGGGTGAGTATAATTCCAATGAATACAAGAATTATTGTTATGAACATGGCATCAGACACGAGAAGACGGTTCTTGGCACCCCATAACGTGATCGTTTGGTCGAAGAATTAACATGATCATTATGGGGGAAGTTAGATGTATCATGAGAATGGATAAACTCCCTAAGCCATTTTGGGGTGAAGTTGTTCAAACTGCATTATACCTAATTGACAAATCTCTGTCTGTTTCTTTGGGCTTTGACATCCCTAATAGAGTATGGTCCGGACATGATATTATTTACTCTCTTTTGAAAGTGTTTGGATGCAAATCTTTTGCTTACGTAAGTAAGGAGCGGAGACAAAAACATGATGAAAACCATTCGTTGTATTTTTCTGGGTTATGGAGATGAGGAATTTGGCTACAAGTTATGGGATCTGGAAAAGAAGAGGATTGTTAGAAGTAGATACGTAGTGTTCCATGATCAAAAGACTATGTCGGATTCTACAACTTTAAAGAAAGCCAAAGAATCTGGTGGATATGTTGATTTTACACCAATGCTTCATCCTAGAGAAAATGCCACATTAGGGGGAGGGTTTAATGAACATAGGGTAGATGAAGAGCCAACCACAAATGATATTGGAGATGTAGAAGGTGTTGAGAAGGGGGAGCAGACTCTTGTGCCACAACTCAAACGATCAGAAAGAAGAGCGTTGTCCATCCTGTAGGTAACCCAGTTCAAAGTACATCCTCCTTATTGATGATGGGAAGCCAGGAAGTTTTGAACAAGTCCAAACTCACAAGGACAAAGTCCATTGGATGAAAGCAATGCAAGAAGAGATAGATTCCTTGCAGAAAAATGATACTTATGAGCTTGTGAAATTTCCCGAAGGCGAAAGAGCCTTGAAGAGTAAGTAGGTGTTCAAGCTTAAGAAAGATGGTAATAAGCTAGTCAGGTATAAAGCTTGCTTGGTCGTAAAAGGCTTTGGAAAAAAGTGAGGAATAGATTTTGATGAAATTCTCTCCCGTAAAATGAGTTCTATTCGAGTTATACTTGGATTGAAGGCTAGCTGGTATTTAGAAATCTACATGGTACAACCAGAAGATTTCAAAGAAGCTGGAAAGTAATCTACATGGGGATTATTGCGTATATGTCAAAACATTTCCACATAACAAATGCATCATCCTTCTACTTTATATAGATGATATGTTGATAGTAGGACAAGATGTGAAGATGATTGATGGTTTGAAAAAGGAGTTGTCAAAATCCTTTGATATGAAAAATCTAAGCCCGACAAAGAAAACTTTTCGAGCTCGAAAAGCTAGGAGGTTGTGGTTGTCACAAGAATGGTATGTGAATCGGATTCTACAAAGATCCAACATAAAGGATGCTACTCTTCAACAATCAGGAGTTTGATGTATGGAATGGTTTGTATGAGGCCATATATTGATCATGTAGTCAGAGTTGTTAGCAGGTTTCTTTCCAATCTTGGCAAAGATCATTGGGAAGCAGTAAAGTGGACCTTTAGATACTTGGAAGGTGGATTTTGGAATGTGCTTGTGCTTCAAAGGACCAAACTTTATTCTGGAAGGATATGCAGATGCATATATGGCAGGTGATCGAGATGGTAGAAGATTTACTTCTAAATACATTTTTACTTTTGCAAGGGGAGTTGTCTCATGACTGTCTAAATTGCAGAAGTGTGTTGTTGTATCGACTATGGAAGCAGAATGTGTTGTTATGACTGAAGCAGGAAAGGAAATGCTTTGGTTGATGAGATTCATTGAACAATTAGGAATAAAGCAAGAATGATCCATTATCCATTGTAATAGTCAAAGTGCATTAGATTTGAGTAAGAATGCAATGTACCACTCTCATACTAAGTACATCAATTGATGTCAGATGCCATTGGTTATGTCAAATAGTTGAAGAACAATAGTTCAAACTGAAAAAGATTCACACTGACAAAAGTTCTATTAATATGATGACGAAAATTGTAGCTTGTGAAAAACGTCAACTTTGTATCAAACTGAACGGTATGGATCACATATGAAGTCTCAAAGATTATCTTTTCCCCAATGGTTGGAGAGGGAAATTGTAGCGTTAGAGAGTGAGTGTAAATCCCAAAAAGTGAGTAAGCAGGAAAAATATACTGGGTATATTTTTGTGTATCATATCTAGTATTTCTTGGTACTACAAGTTATTTAAATAGGAGTGGGTCTCACTGAGAAACATTATATTTTTCTCTCTTGTATATGATAATGTGAAAATAATATTGTAACTATCCTTAAATATTGTGGAATATTTTTTGGAGTTTATCCAATAGTTTTTAATCCCTTGATATTGGAAGGCTTTCCACATAAAATATTTGATGTTACTTTTTTTACCTTTTATACTCTTCTGATTGTTGTGTTACTTTAGTGATAGATCTAATTCTAATAAATCTACTTTATTGTTTGTTGCTATATTTAATTTATACTGTAAATCAATGTCAAGCCTAACATATATTACCATTAAATGTTGGAAAATGTTAACTATTTTAAAGTAGGTTGACATATATTACCATTAAATGTTGGAAAATGTTACTCTCTCCGATCCTTTTTACAAGGCACTATTAATCGAATTACACATACCAATAAAAATGGTTAAAATTAGTTAATTTTATTGGAGTTTTAAAAAATAGCTTGACTTTCTAGTTTTACCCTTATTTAATATCATTAACCAAACCCACTATCATTTAATAGTTGGAAAGATAACAAGGGTAAATATGAAAAATGATAATAAATGATGCCTTGAAATTCTAAAGTGCCTTATAAGAAGGACCGCAAAAACTTGTAAGAAGTGTCTTGTAAAAAGGACCGGAGGGAGTAACTATTTTAAAGTAGGTGAATGGCGATTAATTGATGGATTGCGTTTATGATAGTGTTGCATTCTTTCTATGCGTTTTAATGACTTCGAAGCCTCAAGTATTTAAAAATCACAAATACTGCAGCATATTCACCAACAATGATGCATAATTTGTGTGTTGCCATTGAATATTATTATACTTTCCAAGTTCCAAGTTATACAGTGCCATTAATATATGTCGCAAATTTTATTGTTCATGCACGTGTTGCAACAGCAAATTGACATTCGGTTTAACAAGTCCTAGTAAGATAGAGATGGATAAATATATTTATAATAAAAAACATTAGAAGATTGGTAAGATGTGCTATGATTAAAACAATTAAGGTATATTACAATTTATGAATACATATCATTAAAAAATAAATACAAATTGAATCGAATTGTTTTCAAGAAAGCGATACATTGATAGAAGAAAGACTAATGACAACTGTTGTTGTGTGTGTGCGTGTCTTTTGTTTTTATATCATAGGTATATATTCTTTTAAGGAAGGATTATTCTTCTCGAGTCAGAACATACTAGCTCTTTTAACGAAATTTTTTCATGCACAAAATTTAAATTAAAAATTTTGATCAAGGAGAATCAACTATATATCACTTTAACCAATTATTTGTTAATAATGGTTGTGTGTCTTTTATAAATCAATCTCAAATTTTAATATTAAATATTTATTTAGATTGTTTCTATGTACTTTCCTAATGATTATATTGTTATTAACTTACAGATAAGAAGTGTGTTTGGTAAGATATTTTAGCTAAATAAAAGATGAAATTAATTAGTAGCTGAAACCATGTCGACGTCATCAGTATTTGGTAAGTTAGCTTTTTTAGTTACTTGAGGTCACTTTTTTAAAACACTCTCATTTTCAACTACTACCTGAAAATTTATTATAAGTTTATCTCTCAATCACTCTCACTCATCATTATTATGTTCTTGCATGTCATTTTATCATTTTCAACTTATTTTACCAAATACCTTCAATCAAATTATTTAATTTTTCAACTTTCGGCTAACTTTTTTGTTTGCAGTAGCTTTAAAGCTAATTTTACCAAACACATTAAGAGAATGTGTTAAGAAGTTTGTTTCTGCCTTTCAGTAATTAAGTGTCATTTTCCATGTAAGAAAAGAATTGTTTAAATTATTAATAAAAGATTATCGGTTCAATTTAAAGTTAAAATCGTTTTAACTCAATAATATTATTAAATTAATTGATAAATATTTTATGATTTGTATGGTATTTTTAAAATTTTAAAAATAACAATAAAAGTAATTAAGAGATAAACTATTTAAAATTATAAAGGAAACATATATAAATATAAAAATAAAACATTTTAAATTATAAAAAATACTAAAATAAATTATGTGAATTAAAGCAAGTTTTTTTATTTCTATTAATCAGATATCACATCAAAATTTAATTTATAAATTTCAAAACTTATAATTATATATGAAGGGTTTTTATGATATTGATCATAGTATAAAATATGTGAAGGAACCAACGGGGTTGGTTCAGTGGTACATCTTTGATTCCCCTTAAGCAAGGTCTCGGGTTCGAGTCTTGTGGATGGAAAAAATCCCCGCTGGGAGAGCTAGCCCCACCATGATGTGGATGTTTCGGGCTCGAACAGGATTGCCTCCCGTGAAGGATACCTGTGGTTAAACAAAAAAAATATGTGAAGGATTAAATTTGAAAATAAGAGAACATTAGAAAAAGGTTTTATATTTAAGAGAGAGAGAATTCATACTCAAATTTAACATATATAAATTGATGGTCAAGTTGTAACAAAAAAAATAATGGTGAGGTTAATTGATTGATACCTATATTTTTTTTCTAACAATATCAATCAATTAACTTGACCATCATTTTGGTTACCTATTAGTAAGTTTTTATTGGATTTTATAATATTTAATATTGTGATTTTCATTAAAGACTTACTATACATTATTTCTTAATCAATGTTTTTAAGGCACTTATTAACAGAACCCTATAAATTAATAAAAAAATAGTTTAAAATAAAATGACTTAAGCATGTCTATATCATTTTTTATGAGGGCACTTTTAAAATGCTTAATTAACACGAGTGTTGTACTGGAAATTACCACTTGAGTATTTTTTTGGGTGGGGCGCTTTATTGATGCTTTATTATTTCTTTTGTGTTTCTAGTGGTTTAAAACTGCCAGTAAACACGTCTGAAAAATGTTGTCCTACGGTTCCTTTTCAAATTAAATCGTAGAAAACACTTTTTTTTTCTTGTATTTTGTGACAGTTTTAAATCGCCACAAAGCATATATTTTTTTATATTTTTCAACACTTTGTAGTGATTTAAAACACGCTAGGTATTTTATTTAATTAAAATATTTTTAAATTAAAAAATTAAAAAAAATGAGTGATGTGTAATAATGAGACCTATTTAAGATATGTTAATAGTAAAAGAGTGAAGTGTTGGGTTGGAAATGAGACGTGTTTAATAAAAATTTGATGATATACACTAGTAAAATTCATTTAAGATATGTGAATAATAAGAAATGAAAATACTAAAATAAAAATTTGTGACTGAGACCGTCAATAACACCAACTTATTGTTTAACGTTATATTAAAGTTGTATACAAATATAAGTTTAAGAGGAGTGCTAGCAACACACTCTTTTGAACACTGTCTCAAACACACTCTATGTGATTGGTTAAAATTCACATGGGTCCCCCCAAATTCGTGGGTCCCACTCCCAAGTGGTGGGACCCATGTGAATTTTAACCAATCACATGGAGTGTGTTCCTAGCATTTTTCTAAGTTTAATATATATATTCTGTCAGTATAAAGAAATTTTACATAGACATCCAATGATATGTTGTCACATCATTTATTAAATTTAATAACTAGGGGTGGGAACAGACTAGACCGCTCGTCACGGGCCTACTACCTGGCCTACATCAGGGCCAGACCAAGCCATACCAATTTATTAAATAGAGCAGACCAATGCTTTTTCAAAAGCCTATATAGCAAAACAGGTCAGGTTTCAGGCTATAGAAAAAGCCTTTTGAGTCTATCAGGCCGGTCCATTTAACTAAATATAAATAAAATACTAATATTTTTTATATTGCTATTATTATTATAAAGATTTTTTATTTTTTTCCATATAATTATATATTTATTAGCTTGTATAAACATTTAAGTATGTTAAAAACTTGAGCCTATAAATCTATTCATATATATGCTTATGATATATATTCAAGTACCTTACTATGAAACAGACTTTCAGGCCATGTCAAACTTTAAATAGGCCAGACTCGGACCATAAAATAAAGTCTATGTCAAGTAAACAGGTCAGACTCATGTCATGGATTTAAGGTGCAGGTTAGGCTCAGGTCTTGAAAAACCTAGCTCAATTCGGCCTATTCCCATCCCTGTTAATAACGCATGGCGTTTCACATTCTTAAATGATGTGACGACATATTATTGAATATTTATGTAAAACTTCTTTACACTCACGGTGTATATTAATTAAATCGTACAAATATTATATTTGATATAAGAAAATAAAATAAGGGATTGGTATGAGTGAATGAGGGTAGAGTAAAGACATCACTACGTGCGTCTTGGTCCAGCAGACAGCTGGTCCATTGGTACTATCCAAATCTGCCTTTCACTTATTGCTCTATAAATTGCAAGACACTCTTCCAAGATTGCTATGCTACCCATCTTTCATCATTCATACCCTTACTTCTTTGTTTCACATTGATGCAAGCTATTTATTTGGTCTTTGGCATTACTGTTTGAAATATAACAGTAAGCAAGCAATGACTTATAAGCCACCGCCAAACTAGTGTTTTAATTATTATTTTCTCCCTTTCCTTCCTTTCTACTCCTACTTTTTCTTTGATAATTGATACTGTTCTGCTTTTAGCTTGCTGTGTTGGCCTACCCGAAATTTCATTACCTTGCACCTTCAATATTTGTCACTCACATCTATCTATATATAAATATAAATAAACATATTAAAATATTTATTGCTATAGTACCATATGGCACTGCAATATTCTTCATCCTCAGGTTGGAGCTGCAAGTTTTCCATGGTGATAGGACTTGTTTTGTACCTCCTTGTGCTTTTGAATAATGCAAGTTCTTCATCTGCTCGGTTACTGTTGAGCAAAACCAGAGAAGTTTTCATGTCTAAAGAGCAACATAGGAGAAGCTTGCTTGATAATGGACTTGGCCACACACCTCCAATGGGGTAAGTCTCTTTTTTCATTTCCTTCTTTAATTTTCATCAAAGTCCTCTGTTTTTCTCTGTTTCATTACCCCTGTTCTATAGCTCTTGCATTTAACATATTCAAATAATTGAACACAATTTGACTAAAATTATATTTTATTGTATTAAATTTCACAGGAAGTCTAATTGAAGCAGTATATAATCTCAAATGATCTCTCTAGTTAATTATGATCATCACCTTTTTGTAGATAATTATCTCTCTATGATCTATACATAGAAAGATATATCCTAATTTCTGAATGTACTAATTGAAGAGATGCTTATCTTCAATTCAAATTGCAGCTCCATAGTTTTTTTTTGTCTTTGTTTAAATCTCAGGCCGGGTGGTGTTTAGATAAAACCCTTTTAAAAGTAACGGCTCTAGGATTCGAATCCGAACCCACCTTGCAGATAAATTCCACTTAGGATGACACTTCACTACCGTCCACTTTTGTTTGCAGCTCTGTAGTCTATAGTTTGCAATTACTACTTGAATATTTTGGGGATGATGGAGAAATTAGGAATCCATTGATTGAGGAGTGTTAGTGGAATCAAAAGGGTATCTGAAATGGGATAAATTATGTATAAAAAAATTAACAAAATTATAATGGAAGAATAAAGAATAGCAATGTGTCAAATCTTGATCTGATTCGTTTGCATAAATCTAGAAACAATATCTTATATCTTTCACATCTGGCACCGTCAATTTGCCTAATAATGAGTGGCACAACACAAGATGATCAGGTCCATAGTGGTGGCATTTGTCTTGTAATTGATTGATTATAAGTGGCAATTATGATTCTTGTTTTGTGTTTGTGGGATTTTAGTTCCTTGTTGGACTTCACCACCGCATGATGAAAAAGACACTTATTATGACTTTATTGCAACAACTCCACAAAATATAACTATTAAGGTGAAGGTTAGCTAGTAGCATTATTGGATATTGGTTTTACCTAAACCACTTGTGAGGAATTAAACAATCCTCGGTTGGTTCTTGGTAATGGTCCATCATTATTTGTTGCATTCACCGATCAACACAACAATATATATCCTATAAACAAGCACTATAAATATATTTTGGCAATTTATTTACTTTCTAGTAAAGTTTCTATTTTTATATTTTGATTCTTTATCAGTACAGTAAAGACAGATATCCATATACTATTAGATGTTATAGATCTCACAATCACAAGCACACTAGCCAAAACTTTGAAAACAATAGAGAACTGTTTTCTAAAAATTAAAAAGATTCAAGCATTATTTAGTAATATTACCATTAATGGTACTTCATAGCTGAGTTGTTTTCATTCATAATTGAGTTTTCAACTGACCTTTCAACCACTTGTTATGATTGGGGCAGGCGAATTAATGATAATAATATTTTTTTTATTCGGTCAATTTTTAGGCCAATGTTTTATAATGATTTTTATAATGTTTATTTGATTAAAATATAAAAATATAATGTTTATTTGATAAGAATATAAGAATATAATGTTATAGCCATGATCAAATGTAAAAGTAATCTAATAATTCCAATAGTTAGGTGTTGTGTATGTGATTATATGTTTTCAATTCTTATCTCAAGAAGCAATTTTTTTTTTGTAATATAGCAAAAAGATATCTTATCCAAAGAAGAGATCCGTTTGTTTAAAATTATTTCTTAAAAGAATCACTTTTTATAAAAAAAATCACTTATAAGAACTTTTAAGACGTTTGTTTAAACTTTTTTCAAAAAGCAGAATCAGAAAATAATCGGTTTTCTGTTTTTTTAAGAAACAACTCAGAGTTGCTTCTAGAAAAAAGCAGTTAAAATAGAAGAGAGAAGACTTTTTAATAATGTGAAAGCATTAATTAACAATGTGAAAGCATTTATTGTGGCAAATAAAGTGTTTTTTCTTATTGTAGCCAAACGGAAATTTATTTCTGATTATACAAGAATCTCTAAAATAAAATCAATTTTTTAAAATAATTTTAAAAAATACTTTTTTTAAGCACAAACAAATTGATCCAATTAGTGAGAGAAATTGTTTTTATTAATTCGCATTAAGTATATAAAACAGGAAGCGTGTATTGAGCTAAAGCCTACAAAATGAGAGTTCAATATGAGACTTCACACTTGACTTCACTACACTAATGTAAGAGCATCTTGGACAAATTGTTGAGTGCAAGCATTATGAAAGCCTGTATTTAGCTAAAGCCAACAACGGCTACTCGATATCAAATTATTACTT
Organism: Sesbania bispinosa; assembly: GCA_026901365.1. Lineage (NCBI taxonomy): Eukaryota > Viridiplantae > Streptophyta > Magnoliopsida > Fabales > Fabaceae > Sesbania > Sesbania bispinosa. The sequence continues at coordinate 209,351 of QLOH01000674.1, read as the reverse complement.
TACTTTTCTTGTTTTTTTTTTTCTTTGGACTAGAAATTATTTACTTTTCAAATAATTAATAGTTTAATATGTATGTCTTAACTTGTGATTGAAGCCCAAACCACTCAACCATTAAAAATTTTCTTTAGAATTTCATAATTAGCGAGTTTTACTTTTAATTACTATAAAAAAATTTTGTTTAAAATTATTCTTACAAAAAATGTTCTAAAATAGTCCCTTTCGTTAAGAAAGTTTTGTTAAGTGATCTGATAAATGGCCATTCTAATAAGCCTTTCTATGTGGAACTCAATATTTCTTGTTGGCAATTAACATTGTATATATGTGTTATTTAGGATAAAGTCAATTTAATTGTAGTAAAACCCTAATTACTGAACCATAATCCTTGTTTTCAATTACCATCTCAAGCATAACATAGTTATATAAACTAGCACTTCCCCTCACCATTTTCTTAACTCCATCATCAAGCCAAAACCCACCATCACTAGTAGCAAACAATATGATAACAAAGTTCACGTTCCACTCATGCATCCTATTACACTTACTTATATCACTTATCTACTCCACCATTCCTTCTCTTGCACTCTCCAAAATTTGCAACCCACACGACAAGAAAGCATTCCTCCAAATCAAGAAAGACCTCTGCAGCAAGACAATCCGTGGAGAATAATGGGACCCACAATAACCTTTTCGACCAAATCTCCGTCTCTCTCACACGTTTTCGGAACCTCAAAGAAATCTTCTTCGACAGTTCAACCAGAAATAAGGGTGGCCGAATTCGAGTAAAGAAGAGAATAGGAAAAAGGGTTGGAAGGGAATCATGGGAAAAGATATATGGTGGATCGAAGGTGTTTTACTTGGAAGAGCACAGATGAAGATGTGGAACTCAATATTAAAATGAAGGAGAGAATGGCTAAGGTAGAGAGATTAGATGGGGTAGAGAGGAAGTAGGTAAAGAAAGAGTCATCAATGGTGGGGATAGGAAGCGGTAAGAGGAGGAGACGATTAGTGGGACGAGATCTAGTTTTGATGTTGAGAAAGGGTGGGAGGGAAGCGAAGGTAATGGAGGGAAGGAAAACGAGGGTCAGTGCCGTTTGACATAATGACATGGGTTGTTTTAGAACAATTTTTTTTGCAAGGATGATCTTAAAACAAAAAATTCTATAGGTATTGAAAACATATTTTACCCTATTAAAGTTCATATTTTGTCTTGTAAGGTTTATTCTTTTGTAGCATTAAAACTACATTTTTGAAGTGGTATCTTTTTTGTAATATATATATATATAACCTCATTCATTCAGTTATGATTTTTTTTGCCTATATATGAAATTAAATATTTAGTGAGCAGTTATTAATGATAAAAAATCAGATGGAATAGTTGGAACCATTTTAACTGTCAAATTGATGAAGACTTGATTCGAGAAACAGGTAACTTTACTATCTCAATATATAGAATTCCCTGAAATTTCATTTATAATTGTTGACATATTTTATTTGATATTTTTTTTCTATATCTCTTCGTCATTACAGCTGATGCTATGGTGTCAATGGGTCTTGCTACTCTAGGTTACCAATATGTTAATATAGGTAAAATAACATTTTGTATACTATTATTATCGTTGTTGATATTCTTAGTTATTTTTAATTAATTATTTATTATCATCATCAATATTACAAAAAGTATGCATATTTATTCATAATGAAATAATATTAATGTATTATTTTTCTATAATTTTTAGATGATTGTTGGGGTGAACTTAATCGAGACTCACAGGTATTATTTTTTATTATTAAAATAAAAAATAAGTTATGTTAATAGAGTTTAATTAACTAATTAACTTTCCACTCATATGATAACTACAAGATATAAGTTCAAAATTAGAAGTCTCTTGTTAGTTAGTAACTAACTTTGAAACTTTGACTAATCTTGAGTTCAACTGAATGGATCACTTACAACATGACTAACACAAAGTTGAGTTGAATTGGGTGGACCAATTCAAGGGCTAAACTCTAACAACGTTTTTCTTATTTTAAATTTATAAGTCTAATTGTATTGTTCAAAGGTACCAAGTTCATTTCCACTTAGCAAATGTTCGTTCTTGTTTAAAATCTAAGATCCAAGTATTGTCGTAGCATGGTTCTAGTTTAAAATCTAATATGTAAGTGTACAATTTAAAGATTATATCTAGTTTCTATGACAATTACTCTTGGAAAGTTTAAAATGGTGGCAGGGCAATTTGGTTCCCAAAGCTTCAACATTCCCTTCGGGAATTAAGGCTCTATCTGATTATGTACATAGCAAAGGTTTAAAGTTGGGGATCTATTCTGATGCTGGGTATCACATACTAGACTCAAACTTTGATCTTAATCATGTCCGTGATTAGTCAACCATTTTTTATCTCTATGACTTTTTGCAGGAATCAAACATGCAGTAAAAGAATGCCTGGATCACTAGGACATGAAGTTCAAGATGCAAAAACATTTGCCTCATGGGTAATATGCATTCATTTGAAAGTCATTTTTCATTTATATAAACTTATATTGTATATGATTTTGATTAATACACATTTTCAATATTTTAGGGAATTGATTACTTGAAATATGACAATTGTGAGAATAATGATATAAGCCCTAGAAAAAGGTACCCTTTGGACTTCAAATGAATACAAATCAAATACATGCTTTTAAAATCTAGGAATTCATGCACTTTGTAAAACAGGTATCCACCAATGAGTGAAGCATTATTAAACTCTGGAAGGCCAATCTTCTTCTCTTTATGTGAATGGTGAGTTGAATTGGTCATCGGGTTTCTTATACATGAAGGAGTTTACTTATGCTGATAAATGTCACAAATTCTTCCAGGAATATTGATATTGCAAGTAGAAAATATAATTAGCTTTGTATTCATTCAGTTCCTTTAAGATGCTAGAAACTACATTTTTTTAATAATTAATTGCTTTCTCAAACACAGGGGATCAGAAGATCCAGCAACTTGGGCCAAAAGTGTGGGAAATAGTTGGAGAACAACAGGAGATATTGAAGATACCTGGGATAGGTGAGTGTGAATAATATGATATGATTATATCTATCTTCAATGTCCATATAACATGAATCTAGTTTGAGGAATTTCATCATCTTGCACTCAACTTAGAACCTAGCCCATGTTTGTATCATATTCATGCTTTGTTGAACACACGAAAAAGAAATTTATTGGACAAGCTAGTTTCGAATTAACATGATAATTAAGTTAGAAAAGCATCACTTTGTAAGGAATTCATTTTCTATATGGAAACTTATGATACTTCTCCACAGTATGATATCTCGTGCAGATCAAAATGACAAATGGGCTTCTTATGCTGGACCTGGAGGATGGAATGGTAATCATCCTCACTAGTTACTAGTTATTTTGGACATAGTATGATATCATTCCATATTACTCAATACTTAAAAAACTAATTCTTTCACCAAAATTAGTAAGTAAATAATTATGTACAATTATAATTCCTTTCCCATTTACTATATCTTATCGAAGATATTGAAGTTCACATTATGAGGTTTTATGTGTGCAGATCCTGACATGCTTGAAGTTGGAAATGGAGGCATGACAACAGAAGAATATCGTGCCCATTTTAGCATATGGGCATTAGCTAAGGTAACTTGAAACAAAAATTTTAATACTTTCTATTTATACTTTGCTATATATCATAATAAATAATAATGTCCTCGAGGGAAAAATGTATTTTTCTTTTTAGCTAGTTTTCTTTTGTATATACAGGCTCCTTTATTGATTGGTTGTGACATTCGAGCACTGGATGCAACCACAAAGGAAATTCTAACCAACACTGAAGTTATTGCAGTAAACCAAGGCAAGAATAGATTAAAACCCCTCTTATCCTTCTTTAATTGTCAGTGCTTTCAAAACTAATTGTCTTTTGGTATTGCAGACAAACTAGGAGTTCAAGGAAAGAAGGTTAAAAGTAAAAATGATTTGGAGGTAATTTCCTTCCCTCCTTTTGTTTTTTTTTTTTTTTGCATCAGTGTCTCTTTTTCATTAAAACTAAGGATGAGGTTATCAACATATTTTCTTAAAATTCTTCTCTCGGGTTTCTTATAAATGCAAAACTATGATACTAAAAAAATGTAGTTTCCAAGTGCAATTGTTTTATCATAAATAAATAAAGTAGATACTGACATATGCTTCCAGAAAGATAAAACTATTGTGTTTGTAATGTCAAATTTCTTAATAGAAGTATAGAACTTTTTAAAAAGAAAGCAAGTGTTGCAGGTTTGGGCAGGCCCTCTCAGTGACAACAAGCTAGCAGTGATCTTATGGAATAGAAGTTCTTCTAAAGCAACGGTAACTGCATCTTGGTCTGACTTAGGACTGGAAACAGGAACTTCTATTGATGCAAGAGATTTATGGGCGGTGAGATACATAGTTTAAATTATTTTGTTATTTACAATGCAATTGCACTAAATACAAAGCATTTAATTACATATGGTTGATTTTTTACTTTTTATATTCAAATTTTGCAGCATTCAACACAATCATCAGTTTCGGGAGAAATATCTGCCGAATTAGATACACATGCTTGTAAGATATATGTACTTACTCCAAAATAAGTTATCAATCTCTTGAAGCGAAAAGGGAGGTAAACAATAGATGTTAAGACTCTATATATAATAAACACATTGGAAATCATTCAATGTTCCAAAGAAGGAATCAGAATGGCAGGGAATTTATTTGTGAATAAGAAATGTAGGGGCAAATGAATAAGTTGTATTTCTCCCGATTTTTCCATTTTAATCTATAGTTCTATTTTGTACATTGAGATCTATATGATTTCAATACAATAAGCCTTTCAAATTTCAATTTGAAATCAACGTTTTTTGTAAGAGAGAGAAGGGGAAAAGAGAGAAGACCATCCCTTATTCATAGTAAACGTTGGCAAAATGGAATTTTTTAAGTGTTTTTTTTTTTAAATAAGAAAATATCAACATTATCTCATAACAACCATAAAAGGAATGGAATTTGCTACAAGAAAAGGAAGTAGATTGGCAAGTAAATTGCAACTATTTTGAAAAGAGTACCCTGAGTTCATATAAATATAGAAATTTACATTTCTAGTGCTCTTTTTATTCTTTCATCACATTAAAAAAATTGAAAATGGCACAACTACTTCACTTGGTTCATCTAATGAGATACAATAAGTCTCGCACATTGACTAAAGTAACAAATTAACTTTATCTATTAATGTATTTAAAAAGTAGCGCAATTATATAATTCCACTTGTACATATCAAATTGTGTTTTCAAAACCATTGGCAAGGGAAAAGGTTGTAAAAAGGATATAATATCCTTCATCTAGGTTTCAATTATTATAAATATAACGAAACTATAATTGTGGAGCATCGTCTAATATGAAATGTTTTAGATTATTTTCTATTAAATCAGTTTTCATCAGCCAATGGATAAAATTACACCTTATTAGGCACAAAGCTTCTTTGTTTCTTTTGCAAGTTTTCTTTTCCCAAAAAGTGGTAAATCTTTGAGGAAGCCCCATGAGACTTAGCAACCCTTTCTATTGGCTTAACACTTGATCCTACTAATTGTTCCATAAATGAATAATATTTGGTATTTATTGGTGTTGGGTGATTAAGAAACTCCTTCCATAAAAGAATAATCTTTAAGGAAGCCCCGTCAGACTTACCAAACCATATAAGTTCTTTTTTGTCGAATAAGGTCAAACGGAAAGTCTTACCCCATGCCTCTTTCTCACATGAAATCATAAGATATATGTAGAGAGTTAGGCTTCCATGGTAGATCACAAAGGTTTTGGTTTCAATGTTGACAGGGAAACTTTTGCCTTATAAGATTTATTCCTAATCAAATAAGAATGTGAAACACTTAATTTTCTTAGTTAACAAGCAAGAGTATAATAAAATATATCCATCATAATAATTTGAAGCATGATACCCATAAAGCCAAGCCATAGGAAGTATATACGGAATAAAGGAAATTAGATTTCTCCATTTTTAATTTAACATTAGGGAAAATTTAAAAGAAACCCATTTTCAAGCTTTAACATGTTTTTAAATTGTGAACCATATGTTAAATGAATCAAAATGATGTGCATTTCAACATACATCTCATAGAAAGGATAAAATTCATTGATGAAAAAGAGGAATCGTTATCAATTTACAATCACGTTTTCTGCAAATTGTAATACTACTCCATGTGATAGCACTAGTTTCACATGTATTACACCTCCGTATTGAAATGACTTCAACATTATCTAGAGAAGCTAGATATTAGCTATGGTTAATTAAGAATAAGATATTGGCTTGAGTAAGTGTCTTACAATTAGTAAAAACCCAACCCAACAACACTCCTTAAATCAATAATTGTAATATTCTACCACTTCTCCTAAAGTTAAAGCTCACCAATATCGTGCTTTGTAATGTACAAAAAAACTTACCAAAAGAAACAAAAATAACAAAAGCCTTTTTCCAATTAGGTGAGACAACCATATTAAATATAACAAATTTTGAAAACCATACATTAAAATCACATCATGTTGGCAGTTAATTCAAATGGAAATATCATACAACTTGTAAAATGTGACTTCCCACTTCACATTACCATTTTTTTAAGGGAAAACTTGTGGCTGAAATGGCTAAATTATATCAGGCATTCTTTCAGCTAAATGGTAGTGTGCAAACCATTAGGCTTTGTGATAACAAGTGAATCACCATACTTCCTAACAACGAAAACCTTTAAGAATATTTCTTTTATCCTTTTCTACTTTTTTGAAGGTATCTCCAACCAAAAATTTGAAACCTTGACTGGCTCGCAAACCCAAACCACTCCTTGAAGAAAGCCAAAGCTAATGACAGGAATAATTTGAAAACACAAAAATAAATAACAAAATTAAAAATTACTTATCAAAATTAATTTTCATAAAGTTGACCCATTAGATAAAATTAATTTGCTATTTCAAGTTGCTTATCAAAACTTAAAGGACTAATGAACTTAAACGTCAAGAGACTCAACGAAAATATTCTACCAAGAGGGCCTAATTTGATTAATTAGGACTATTGGATATAGAAGCAGTCATGCACGTTCAATATCATGGCCTACCCTTTCCGACATTACCTTGGATTCTATTTGGAAGCAACACAATGTGTAACATTCCTACTTTCAATTTTCTTAAGTAAATTTATAAGATAAAGAGTTTTCCTTAAAATGAAATATGTTGGAAGGGTAAAAAAGCTGTTAAAAAGTAGACAACACTGCCTCATTTTTGCTGAAGCGGATGATTTCTCACTTGAGCAAAAATATCAGTCAGAAACTTGGAAGAAAACTATTTGATAAATTCGCTTGTATGAAGGATTTTCGCTCAAGGGAATTTCAGTCAACAAGTAGCACATAGCTGTTGCCTGGATTTTTCTTGAGCGAAGCATTTTTGCTCAAGCGAATTTTAGGCAGTGAACTACTATTTGATTTTCACTTAAGCGAGAATAATTCGTTTGAGCGAAAATTCGCGAATCGGTTTTTTAAAAGGACCTAAAGGGTCATTTGGACCCAAAATCTAATTTTATTCTAAACCCTACTTTTCTCTAAAGAAGAGAGGAGAATGAGAGAGATCTTATGAGTGATTTCCCAAGAGAAGGAGGAGGAGGAAGCTCGTGCCCCCTTCAAGAAAATGTTTGCATCACTTGGAGGTGAGTGTAATCTACCTACCCACTGTTATTGTGCTTGAAAACTCTAAATGACCCATATTCTTGAATCCCCTTCTTGATTTCATTGTGAATGCTTGATTGGTAATGGTTGATGCTTGCTCTATGAATTATGTTTACAATTTGGTGTTGCATTGTGTTTGGGATGCCAACTTCTATGGTTTTGATTTATGGGATTTAAGTAGGGTGTATGGTCACTCATTAACTCTCGTGACATATTTTATTTACATTATTGAAGATTGTCACATGCTCCAAAGTTAAATTCATGTTTCATGATATTCAAGTACATAAGAGGATTGTTAATGGGTGACCTTCGGCTTCAAGGGTCTTTGATCAAAAAGGAATGATAAAAGGTACTTCATGCCATGTTGTTTGATAATAATTGATCATGTTAAAGGATGAGGTTTATATGATCACAAGGGAGACGTTCCTTGTTAGGATTCTGAGCTCAGGTCTAGCCTCATGTTAAGTGAAAAGACCCCTAATGTTGGGCAAAGCATCTCACGACTGACTTATGTATTTCTTGACTAATAATGTATATATTTATAATGTGAATGGTCATATGTGTTGTTTTATTGCATTTACATTCGTATGTTTATCCTACACTGCATGCATGATTATACTCATCGGGACATTAGTCTCACCACACGCTTTGTGTAGTATTTTTAGATGTGCAGGACCCTTAGCTTGACTTATAACCGTGGACATTTGAAAGACTGAGGTGTAACATCCCAAAATTGGAACTTTAGGAAGTGTAGAAGGAATCATAAGCTAAAGACCCTATTAAGAGAGAAGACCAGGAATTTAATGAGAGCTTAGAGTTTAGAATAAATCCGAGGGGGGAAATTGAGTATTGAGCCCGAATGCCCATTTTGATGAAACTTAGGGAGAATTAGATTAAGATGGTAGGAATTAAGTTTATAGAGTGGAAGGTAATGCGAGAAAGAGGTTTGGATTAAGGATTTGGGTTAGGAAGGTTTAAAGCTTAAGGGAGACATTCTTATGAGTGAAATTAGGAGTGTAAAGGGGTTTCATAAGAGGAAATAAGAAAAAGAGGGTTAAAAACGGAATTTAGGTAAATGACTTTGGAACATTCTCGCTCAAGCGAGAAAAGCCTCACTTGAGTGAGGATATCGGTAAATAGGGTGAAACTTCATTTCTGAGGTTCTTGCTTAAGCGAGAAACCCCTTGCTTAGGCGAAATTGGTCCATTAATTGAGGGTTCTCTCTATAGCATTCTCGCCTTGAGCGAGAATATTAGCAATTGAGATGAATTTTGGTTCTAATGTTTTCGCTTTAGCGAAATTGGTCCAGAGAGTGGGTTGCTCTCTGGAGCATTCTCGCTCAAGCGAGAGTGCGTATATTGAGTTTTAAAAACAGAAAAGTCAAGGCTTTGCCCTCATTTTCATTTCTCATTCCCCACTTCCTAGAGAGAGAAGCGTCCAAGCTTGGAGAAGGAGAAAGAGAAGGAATTTCACTCATCCACATCCCTTACACCTCGGATCCTCTTCCTCTTTGAGCTATCTTTATGTGAGTATAGCTCACACACCCTTACCCATTCTTGCTTGAAGCTCTCTAATGAACCCTACTCTCTCTTTTCCCTTTTCTTTAGACATGTATGTGGTTGTTTGGTTGTTCATTCTCTATTATGCTTATTGTATGGTTGTATGCATTAAAGACATGAGTTGGGGTTTTATGAATTGGGGCCTTGCCCAAATCCTTGTTGATACTTGAAATACTTGTAATTCAACCTCCAATAGCCATGTAAGTGTTAAATGCATTTTGGTTCAACCCTCATTATCGTGAAAAATGAATTTGTCCTTGGCTCAGTGATAAGTGAAAATTATATGATAAATTAGAGCACTTTTTAGTTCACTTATCAAGGATAAAATGGTAATTTTGCCCCAGTTTAATCCCTTTTTATTAAATATTAGATAAATTGTATTTATTAATCTTAGATTTGAATTTGATGCTATTTTGATAGAAATATTGCTGATTTTTGCAGGATATTGCAAGGATTTGATTTTAAGGAAAGATAACATTAAATGAGGGAGATATCTGCAAGATTTGAAGTTTGATTGAAGACATTTAATAAAGATTTGAAGAAGATTGGAAGCAATTAATGAAGATATCACCGCCAATCAAATAAGGATTCTGCAGACAACCTTCCCAAATAAATCAAAGATGCTCAATAAATGCAAAGATTTCATCAAAGAAAAGGGAAACAAGGAAAGACAAATCAGCCAAAACCAGTCTCGGGGAGAGATCAAATTAAAAAGAGAAAGTTGGAGTTGCAGGACGCATCTTGCGCTTCACCCTGCGCTGTAGCGCAGGGTGAAGCGCAGCTCTCTGGAACCTGTGCATCCTCGTGTAGCGCAGGTCACGCAGATTTGTTCCCTGTTGCCGTTTTTAGATAGATTTCTCCCCAATTTTCTTTATCTTTCCTTAGCCTATAAATAGGAATCTCTTGCACCAGATCAGGTGTGCACGATTATTGTAATTCAGTACTATTTCAGTGATAATGCACCAGAGCTAATTTTAGAGTAGGAGAGGAGGAGCGCTTCACAAGGATTGAAGATGGTGACAGCATCTTCGGTGGTTTGTATGGCTACCTTGTGTAGTTAACTCTCCATTAGGATTGAATGTAATCGATTCCATTCCCAAGTGTATGTTGAACTCTATCTATTTATTTATGCAGTTCCCTAGCTATAATATTGGTAATCTTATTCTGTGCTTAATTCCTAACTTCTGCGCTTGCGCCAGAGTTATAGGCTAGTTTGTAATTAACGTTACGACTAAGATTGAGTTTGGGGGAGCCTAGACATAGGAAACTCAACCTCTGAGTGAATAAGAATACTCGGTTAACCAGTGACTGAAACATGGGTGTTGCTAATGATTGATGGATATTGTGAGTATCCTAATGAAGGGCATCTAAAGGATAGGCATGGTCTAATGGACCGATAGCAAAGAATTAGTTGATTGTCAATCCAGGACCGAACATGGATGTATCCTGATGAGTGATGGGTAGTGTGAGTACTCTAATGAAGATGCGTCTACAGCATTAGGCCTCGTTTATCAATTAGTTCTTTACAAACGGAATAAACAAAATAAAATAAGCCGAGGGTAAGTCTGTCGCTTGGGAGAGCCCGCATGGATTACCTTTGAGTGTGTGAGGCGCCTGGTAACTCGGGGTCTTAGCAATATAGTTTGTCTACAGTGTTATAGTTCAAAGCCTATAAATAATAGGTAGTCTCGACATACATGAGGGGTGTGATGAGATGAAGTTCAATCCTAATCCAAGTAAAGTGTCTCTAACTCTTCCTTTCTAATCCATTGATTATTAATTTGCTATTTACGTTTTTTGCACAACAATATTCTCATAAACTTGTTTTGTTCTCTTGATAAATAGATCACAACTATACGCGAATTGACCGTTCCCTGTGGATACGATATTTTTCTTACTATTATACTACTGGATTTTTGGTTCGCTTGCCAGAAACCCATCACTCAGTAAACCCTGTGTTAATCAAGCTTGGCCTCAACCCAGTTTATTTGGCTTCGGTCCAGATAATGAATAATGGCTTCAGCTCAATTAATCTTGCATTAAAACTTGACTTCGGTCCAGAATAATGGCGGTGATTAGTACCCAAGGAAGACGTTCATTGTAGTCTGAGCTCAAGTCTAACCTTAGAACCAGTGAAAAGACCCCTTTTGTCAGGTTAAAAGCATGTCATCCACATTACGCGTTCTCATGAATTGTGATTGAACTCGTTTATGTATGAGTTTGTGAATTATATGTTGCATCTCATATGTCTACTCTCCCTACTATGCTTGCATGCATAGTTATACTCACTGAGACACTAGTCTTACCACACGTTTGTGGAAATTTTTTAGATATGCAGGACCTCAGCCAGATGCATGACTGGGTAGCTTGGGAGATTATGGATGGATTATAACCCTAGATTTCTTACCTTTGTTTTGTAGTAACTCCTTGGGATTGTGTATGTTGGTTGAACATGAGATATTATTAGTGGAATATGTTTGAGCCACTTGGTGGCTGTTGAGATGTAATTCATGGGTTTTGATTATGTTTGGGCTTATGTAATCGTTGCAGTTACCTAAGAATTTTATGAGTGTGTTTGCTTTCGATATTAATAATGGCGTGAAATAATTTCTTAAATTTGGGAATCTTGCTTCCAACGAGCATCATTTGAATTCAAAAGTTAGAAAGTTACACGAGGGCTAACCGCCCTATTCTATTTTGCTTTTATTACTACCATTATGATAATGATGTATATCAACTAAAATGAATTATTTTGTTAGGTTGTATTTAGCCACTTGTGGGCATAAAATTGTATTAACAGTCTATAATTTCTATTTGATGACGAATGCTTATATAAATGTTGGATTACTTAAACGAATTTATGTGATGTATGTTATATTGGTATCGGTATTGTCTCGAAATAATTTTGAATATTAGGGAATAGTTCTTCCAACATGCATTATTCTTTAGTTGAGAAATTAGGACGTTACACAATGACTATGTCTTCAAGAAGAAACTTGTCTTCCTAGGCTTTGGTGCACTGTGTGAATACTTTCTTCTTAAGAAAGTCAAAGTTTTGCTCCAACTAGATATTATTACGAGAGAAAGGGAATCTCGTACCTCTACTATTATATCACCTTCAATATCATGCTTAGTTAATTAGCTAAATTATTTAAGTTAATTATTCTAATTAATTAATTTTAATTAAGATTTAGTTATCAATTAGGTTTTGTGATTAGTAGCAGTTTATTATGATGTTGGCTAATTTTTAAAAATTAGGGTTATAAATAATTAATCATTAAGGCCAAGTTTGTAAAAATACCATTTTGACCCTAGAAAGTGAAAACATTACCAAATTTCCCTTGGCCACCACTAATCACATTTTAATCATAATTAATTATTCTCCATATTTTTCATGTTAATCATAAGATTCACGCTCACTTCAAAACACTCTACTTCTGCCTTTAAGTGATTTCTCTCTTCCACCATTTTTAGGGTTTGAAGATCCACAGTTTCCAATCTTTTGTATGGGCACTAATCACCTTCTATCATGGTTTCTACATCTATTTGGGGTTTGGATCATCTTCATCATATAGTCCATTCAAGCATTGCGGAATTTTTCATAGTGGTAAGGGGGAAGCCCATGATTCTTAAGTGGGTAAAGTGGTCTAGGGCTTAATGGGACCTTAAGGCATCTTCCTCTTTTGTGAAATTTCATGAACATGACTTTATATACTTATGGGTTCTCTTTAAAAATTAGTTTAACTTATGCTTTGTATGTTTGATTATGGTTGCGTATATATGATGGATTCTATGTTTACATAATGATTGTTGTAAATTGGACTGATGATTGTTGTGGTGGTTGAACTACAATGTATGTTTGATGATTATGCAAAGTGAGAATTTTGGCACTAGTATACCTATTATAATTTGACCATGATTATGTAAATATGATGGGATTTTTAAAAATTATAGTTTGATGGTATGAAGTTGGTTCCACCTTGAATGAAAGATTGATGATTGGAAAGTTGCCTAATTGAAACATGACCTAATTATGTTCACTTGAGATTATGGTTAATTAAATTTGACTTATGACTTTAAAGAGTGGATGAAAATACTAAATATGAACCTTAAGCTTTTAGAGGACTTGAATTATTATAGAGAAGGTGACACATAATTTACCTAATTTGACTTGAACTGAGTTAATAATTCTAAGTGTCCTTCCTAATGAACTAGGTGAAGACTTATGTTTTCTAATTAGTAAGTAACCATAATTATTAAGTGTTCATAAATTAATTGAGTTCATGAATACTTGGGTAAATTGACCATCATAATGATTCAAAGTCCTATACTGAAATAATTTTAAGGAATTAAGACTTAGTGTTCATTTTGAATATTGTTGATAGTTGTTGTGACACCCTTCTACCCCATACTCTTAAATGCTTAATAAATCGAAGTTTAGAAAAGGTAATGTTCCACGATGGGTAAAAAGGTTCACAATCGATCTTATTAAATCTCATAGTTCGAAAACGACTTTAATAACAGAAATTAAACTTTCAAATATAATTCAAATATAAAGCAGCGGAATCTCCAAAGAAATAAAACAACTAGTGACCTACTGCCATACAAGGCATCCAGAAAGTGAATAAGAAATACTCCTAACTAGCAACATGGTAAAACTCCCAAATACACCCTGATGTCACATCTATCAGAGCACAACCCTTTAATCGTAGTCGACACCAATCGTGTCCTCATCAACACCTGTAAAAATATATCCACAGAATACGGTGAGGAAAAGGAATACTACTTATACATACACATAGAGAATGCCCATCCTCACCCACAACATCATCACATCATGTCATCAATACATTAATCATCAATAGTAACATTCATCTAAACTCAACATATATTTCATCATCTATATCAACATATACATGCTCTACCATCATTCTTATTTATAACACATAAATATATCCATTATACATTCACCAAGCTCAACATCATCATAGCATCATTCATATATCATCATACTCATTATCATCATAACATCATTCCTCTATCATCATACTCATTATCATATTCATATTTATCATAACATCATTCATATACTCATTATCATCATAGTATCATTCATCTATCATCATACTCGTTATCATTATAACATCAATACTCCTCTCATCATCTACCCAAAGATCATGACTTGGAACTCCGCACAATGGGTGCACCTCGTCAATCACTCTAGTTAGTACCAAGATAGTCTATCGGTGTTACCACACACTATCCGATAGGCTGTACCCCCCTCTATGGGCCCGCACAACGACATTCGACCCTAGGTTGTACCCCCTCTATGGGCCCGTACAATCACTCCTAGGTTGCACCCCCTCTATGGGCCCGCACAACTCAGTTCACTTCCCGAATTCTACCCCCTCTATGGGCCCGCACAATTCAGGTCTCATCACACATGCAAAAGGCATCTCTCTTAAGTTATACCCCCTCTATGGGCCCACACAACTCAAGTAACATCACATATGCACAAGGCATCTCTCGTAAGTTGTACCCCCTCTATGGGCCCGCACAACTTAGGTAACATCACATATGCACAAAGCATCTCTCCTAAGTTGTACCCCATCTATGGGCCCGCACAACTCAAGTAACATCACATATGCACAAGGCATCTCTCCTAAGTTGTACTCCCTCTATGGGCCCCGCTCAACTTCGGTAACATCACATATGCACAAAGCATCTCTCCTAAGTTGTAACCCCTCTATAGGCCCGCACAACTTAGGTAACATCATCATCAAAGGTGATATACACCATCGTCATCATCATTATTATCATACATCATCATGCTCATCATTAAACATCATTATAGTAAAGTGATATACACTTATCATCATTAACATCATCATCATGCTCATCATCAAACAACATTAAAGTAAAGTGATATACACTTATCATCATTAACATCATCAAACATCATTAAAGTAAAGTGATATACAGTTATCATCATTAACATCATCATCATGCTCATCATCAAACATCATTAAAGTAAAGTGATATAAACTTATCATCTTTAACATCATCATCATGCTCATCATCAAACATCATTAAAGTAAAGTGATATACACTTATCATCATTAACATCATCATCATGCTCATCATCAAACATCATTAAAGTAAAGTGATACACTTATCATCATTAATCATCATCATGCTCATCATCAAACATCATTAAAGTAAAGTGATATACACTTATCATCATTAACATCATCATCATGCATCATCATCAAACATCATTAAATTAAAGTGATATACACTTATCATCATTAACATCATCATCATGCATCATCATCAAACATCATTAAACATCGTCAATCATCATCGTCATAATCATCATCAACCATCATATAAACAAAATTCTCATACGCAATATAACCTGGTAATCGATTACCACACAGTTGTAATCGATTACCAGAGACCGTTACTCAATTTTGGAGTCTTCAAGCTTTAAGCTTAATGACCATGGTTCACTAATTTGGAAATATCTAGAGTTCTAGTTGTCCAATTACAGTGATTCCACTTCTATTAGAAAGTTAAGATCCTAGGCTTCAGTTTGATATATTATATGATAGTATTCCGAGTTCATTTGCACCCTTAACAGACACATTCTTTCTCAGGTGAGAAAGCTGTCAAAACCCGGTAATCGATTACCACACAGATGTAATCGATTACCAGCAACTCAACTCTCTGGTAATCGATTACAGACCCATTGTAATTGATTACCGACAACCCAAACTCACTCAACGCTGCCCAGAAAGCCCTGGTAATCGATTACCACACCTGGTAATCGATTACCCGCGACGCAGATCGCAGATTTCACGATTTCTAACCTTTCTAAACTCATCCAATCAATCTCTAATCAATCTTTTTCGTCTAAACATCATTCATAATCATTAATATCATCCAAAGCTCAGTAAATCAACAATCTTTTACAAATTATACAACCAATTCATCAAACCCCCAATCTTTAAATCCCTAATCACCTCTTTTTCATTATTCTGAATATCATCTTCAATTTCACCCAATCAATCATCAATATACACCCAATCAATCATCAATCAACAGATTATATCATTTATTCTTAGTTACAACATATATCCATACAAATTTAGAGCCTTTAGAGGGTCTTATGGTTGCCCTCACTACCCACACATCCCTACATGCATATACAAGCAATACCCTCTCCCCCACCGTACCTTAAGCGAAGCTTTGATCACAGCGATGAAGTCCTTTCTTGGATCTTGACTTTTACTCCTCAGCAGCTCCCTCTTGAGACTCGGGTTCTCCCCTCCTTAGCCTTTCGCTTTCTGACGAATGATATGAATAAGGATTAGGGTGCTCTGTTACCCCTCCTTACAGAATAACTAATTGGGCTTGGGCCCATTCCCACCCCCTTTATTTTATTTTCAAATAAAACTATCTTTACGAAATAAAACTAATAATACTAATAACCCTATTATTTATTTCCCACTAAATTAATTATCTTCTCAATTAATCTATTTAATTTAATTAATATTTATCCTAATAAAATCTAGGATGTTACAACTCTCCCCTCCTAAAAAGAAAATTCGTCCTCGAATTTTACCTGAAGCGAATAGCTCTGGATAAGACTCCTTCATCTTCCCTTCAAGTTCCCAAGTGGCACTCTCGGGTGTAGGTCCTCCCCAGATCACCTTCACTAAAGGAATCTCTTTACCTCGAAGTTGTTTCACCCTCCGATCCTCAATTCTCACCGGCATGGTTTCCACTGTTAGGTTTTCCTTAACCTCAAGATGATCCGACTCGATCACATGCGAAGGATCGTGAACGTATTTCCGGAGTTGAGAAACGTGGGAAAACGTTATGAAGATTAAACAGATGTGGAGGCAAAGCGATTTGGTAGGCAACATTGCCGACTCTTTTAAGGATTTGGTAAGGACCAATAAATCGAGGTGTAAGCTTTCTAGACTTTAATGCCCTACCAACCCCAGTCCACGGAGTGACTTTCAGGAATACATGATCCCCTTCTTTGAATTCTAATTCCTTCCTCCTCTTATCAGCATAGCTCTTCTGCCTACTCTGGGCTGAAGCAATCCTGAAGGTTTTTTATGTTCTACCTTAGCCTTTTGGCACACTAAACATGTACTCACAAACTCATCTATGTCCCTTTTCATCCTAGGCCACCAAAACACTTTCTTCAAATCCCGGTACATCTTAGTCGATCCTGGGTGGAAACTACGCTTACTTCTATGACCTTCTTCTAGTACTAATCTCTTAATGCTAGGTTCACTAGGCACACACACTCGATCTCCAAATCTCACTACCCCATCGGTACCAACTACAAACTCTCCACCACTACCTCCTTCTATAGCATCTCGCCTACTTACTAAAAATGGATCCTCTAACTGGGCCTTACTAATATCCTTCAGCAATTCATTACTTACTCTGGTCATTCCTAACTTCACACTAGAGGATGTTACTTCACAAGCCAATCTTAGATCTCTAAACTGGGTTAAAAGATCCATCTCTCTAATCATCAAGGAACTAACATGGATAGACTTCCTACTCAAGGCATCAGCCACTACATTGGCCTTACCGGGATGGTAACTTAACTCAAAATCATAATCCTTAAGAAACTCTAACCACCTCCTCTGCCTCATGTTCAGCTCTTTCTGGTCAAACAGATATCTAAGGCTCTTATGGTCACTAAAAACCTCAAATCGGGAACCATACAGATAATGTCTCCCAATCTTCAACACAAACACTACGGCTGCTAACTCTAGGTCATGGGTAGGGTAGTTTCTCTCATGAATTTTCAATTGCCTAGAAGCATAGGCTACTACTTTACCCTCTTGCATCAACACCCCACCTAAACCCATCTTAGAGGCATCACAATATACTACAAAGGATTTACCTAGGTCAGGTAACACTAACACCGGTGCACTAGTCAACTTCTCCTTAAGGGTTTGGAAGCTAGTCTCGCACTTACTATTCCACACATAGGCAACTCCCTTCCCAGTCAACTCGGTCAAAGGCAAAGCTAACTTAGAAAACCCTTCTATGAACCTCCTATACTACCCAGCCAACCCAAGGAAACTCCTAATCTCACTCACTGACTTAGGGGATTCCCACTTAAGCACGACTTCTACCTTAGAGGGATCTACACCTATACCTCCCTTAGAAATCACATGGCCTAAGAAGCTTACTTGCTCTAACCAGAACTCACACTTGGACATTTTAGCATAAAGTTGTTTATCCTTAAGAATCTGAAGTACTACCTTTAAATGTTCCTCATGCTCCTCCTTAGTTTTGGAATAAATTAGTATGTCATCTATAAAGACAACTACAAATTTATCCAAGTAAGGGTGAAAAATTCTATTCCTATAATCCATAAAAATGGCAGGAGCATTCGTCACACCGAAAGGCATTACCAGATACTCGTAATGTCCATACCTAGTCCTAAAAGCGGTCTTAGGTATATCCTCCTCCTTAACTCTAATATGATGATATCCTGATCTAAGATCTATCTTGCTAAACACACATGCCCCTACTAATTGATCCATCAAGTCATTTATCCTAGGCAAAGTATATCTATTCTTAATGGTTACCTTATTTACCTGGCGGGTAATCTGTACACAACCTCGTGTTATCATCCTTCTTCTTAACGAACAACACAGGCGTTCCCCAGGGTGACACACTAGGCCTCATGAAATTTTTCTCTAACAGGTCTTCTAGTTGCTTCTTAAGTTCTGCTAGCTCTATGGGTGACATCCTATAAGGTGTGGCTGAAATCGGTCATGTACCTGGCACTAAGTCTATAGCGAACTCTATCTCTCTCTCGGGTGGTAAGCTAGACACATTATCAGTAAAAACTTCAGGGTACTCACACACTACAGGTATTTCACTCACCACAGCACTACTATCAGATTTCAAAGAAGCTAAAAGCATGTAAACTTGGGCATCCTCCCTTAGAGACGCCTTTACCTGATTGGCAGTCCTAAAATCCTTACTCTTACACTCGACAGGGTGACCAAAAACAACAGATTTATTAGCACAGTTTAGAAGGACATGGTTGGATGATAACCAGTCCATACCAAGAACGACATCTAGTTGACTTAGAGGCAAACGAATCAAATCAACTAGGAAGTTT
This sequence comes from Sesbania bispinosa, assembly GCA_026901365.1. Taxonomy (NCBI): domain Eukaryota; kingdom Viridiplantae; phylum Streptophyta; class Magnoliopsida; order Fabales; family Fabaceae; genus Sesbania; species Sesbania bispinosa. The sequence goes on along the minus strand of QLOH01000674.1, from coordinate 189,881 downwards.
CTATCATTAACAGATATGGAACAGTTTAAGCAAAAATCAGAAGTAGAAACAGACCCATTAGCTGGCGTTTCCACACTCAATTCAAAAGGCAAGGAAGAAATAGGAAATTTTAATCTAGACACACGAGCACGTGATATAAACGAGTGAGTCGCACACGGATCCGACATCTCTTGATAGCATGAACGCAGCCAACGTAACTTTTTACACCAACGGGCAGTCCATCGTTCTAAAATTCTTCTCGATCTTGAAGATCTAGTCAGCAGCACGGCAGCACCGTCAGGGTCATAACCCCCACGGAACGTAGGCAGTTGGTGCCTCTGGAACCGTGCAAGCCAATCCGTCTCGCGATGTTGGTTAAGGTTGCCAACAGCCTGTGCCTTTGCCATTAAGGCATCAGCCCTCGCTCGATCATTCCTACCCCCAGCCACTACTCTTTCTTATCAAAGAAAGGGTAAGCAAACATACTAGTTAAAGCAGACAAGTAAGAAACAAGACAAACAATAATCAACCCAAGAAGACAATTCACTCAAGCAATCAATCAATCAATCCACTAATCAATCAGATTCACACATCAGAAGCATAGTAAACTCATAACTCAAGGCCGGTGAACCGACCTGCTCTGATACCAACTAATGTGACACCCTTCTACCCCATACTCTTAAATGCTTAATAAATCGAAGTTTAGAAAAGGTAATGTTCCACGATGGGTAAAAAGGTTCACAATCGATCTTATTAAATCTCATAGTTCGAAAACGACTTTAATAACAAAAATTAAACTTTCAAATATATTTCAAATATAAAGCAGCGGAATTTCCAAAGAAATAAAACAACTAGTGACCTACTGCCATACAAGGCATCCAGAAAGTGAATAAGAAATACTCCTAACTAGAAACATGGTAAAACTCCCAAATACACCCTGATGTCACATCTATCAGAGCACAACCCTTTAATCATAGTCGACACCAATCGTGTCCTCATCAACACCTGTAAAAATATATCCACAGAATACGGTGAGGAAAAGGAATACTACTTATACATACACATAGAGATGCCCATCCTCACCCACAACATCATCACATCATGTCATCAATACATTAATCATCAATAGTAACATTCATCTAAACTCAACATATATTTCATCATCTATAGCAACATATACATGCTCTACATCAGTCTTATTTATAACACATAAATATATCCATATACATTCACCAAGTTCAACATCATCATAACATCATTCATATTATCATCATACTCATTATCATCATAACATCATTCCTCTATCATCATAATCATTAGCATATTCATATTTATCATAACATCATTCATATACTCATTATCATCATAGTATCATTCATCTATCATCATACTCGTTATCATTATAACATCAATACTCCTCTCATCATCTACCCAAGATCATGACTTGGAACTCCGCACAATGGGTGCACCTCGTCAATCACTCTAGTTAGTACCAAGATAGTCTACCGGTGTTACCACACACTATCCGATAGGTTGTACCCCCTCTATGGGCCCGCACAACGACATTCGACCCTAGGTTGTACCCCCTCTATGGGCCCGTACAATCACTCCTAGGTTGCACCCCCTCTATGGGCCCGTGCATCGAACGCCCCATCTTGATCCCCTGAGTTGTACCCCCTCTATGGGCCTGCACAACTCAGTTCACTTCCCGAATTGTACCCCCTCTATGGGCCCGCACAATTCAGGTCTCATCACACATGCACAAGGCATCTCTCTTAAGTTATACCCCCTCTATGGGCCCGCACAACTCAAGTAACATCACATATGCACAAGGCATCTCTCCTAAGTTGTACCCCCTCTATGGGCCCACACAACTTAGGTAACATCACATATGCACAAAGCATCTCTCCTAAGTTGTACCCCATCTATGGGCCCGCACAACTCAAGTAACATCACATATGCACAAGGCATCTCTCCTAAGTTGTACTCCCTCTATGGGCCCGCACAACTTCGGTAACATCACATATGCACAAAGCATCTCTCCTAAGTTCTACTCCCTCTATGGGCCCGCACAACTTAGGTAACATCATCATCAAAGGTGATATACACCATCGTCATCATCATTATTATCATACATCATCATGCTCATCATTAAACATCATTATAGTAAAGTGATATACACTTATCATCATTAACACCATCATCATGCTCATCATCAAACATCATTAAAGTAAAGTGATATACACTTATCATCATTAACATCATCAAACATCATTAAAATAAAGTGATATACACTTATCATCATTAACATCATCATCATGCTCATCATCAAACATCATTAAAGTAAAGTGATATAAACTTATCATCTTTAACATCATCATCATGCTCATCATCAAACATCATTAAAGTAAAGTGATATACACTTATCATCATTAACATCATCATCATGCTCATCATCAAACATCATTAAAGTAAAGTGATATACACTTATCATCATTAACATCATCATCAAACATCATTAAAGTAAAGTGATATACACTTATAATCATTAACATCATCATCATACTCATCATCAAACATCATTAAAGTAAAGTGATATACACTTATCATCATTAACATCATCATCATGCATCATCATCAAACATCATTAAAGTAAAGTGATATACACTTATCATCATTAACATCATCATCATGCATCATCATCAAACATCATTAAACATCGTCAATCATCATCGTCATAATCATCATCAACCATCATATAAACGACATTCTCATACGCAATATAACCTGGTAATCGATTACCACAAAGTTGTAATCGATTACCAGAGACCGTTACTCAATTTTTGAGTCTTCAAGCTTTAAGCTTAATGACCTTGGTTCACTCATTTGGCAATATCTAGAGTTCTAGTTGTCCAATTACAGTGATTCCACTTCTATTAGAAAGTTAAGATCCTGGGCTTCAGTTTGATATATTATATGATAGTATTCCGAGTTCATTTGCACCCTTAACAGACGCATTCTTTCTCAGGCGAGAAAGCTGTCAAAACCCGGTAATCGATTACCACACAGATGTAATCGATTACCAGCAACTCAACTCTCTGGTAATCGATTACAGACCCATTGTAATCGATTACCGGCAACCCAAACTCACTCAACGCTGCCCAGAAAGCCCCGGTAATCGATTACCCGCGACGCAGATCGCAGATTTCACGATTTCTAACCTTTCTAAACTCATCCAATCAATCTCTAATCAATCTTTTTCGTCTAAACATCATTCATAATCATTAATATCATCCAAAGCTCAGTAAATCAACAATCTTTTACAAATTATACAACCAATTCATCAAACCCCCAATCTTTAAATCCCTAATCACCTCTTTTTCATTATTCTGAATATCATCTTCAATTTCACCCAATCAATCATCAATATGCACCCAATCAATCATCAATCAACAGATTATATCATTTATTCTTAGTTACAACATATATCCATACGAATTTCGAGCCTTTAAAGGGTCTTATGGTTGCCCTCACTACCCACACATCCCTACATGCATATACAAGCAATACCCTCTCCCCCACCGTACCTTAAGCGAAGCTTTGATCACAGCGATGAAGTCCTTTCTTGGATCTTGACTTTTACTCCTCAGCAGCTCCCTCTTGAGACTTGGGTTCTCCCCTCCTTAGCCTTTCGCTTTCTGACGAATGATACGAATAAGAATTAGGGTGCTCTGTTACCCCTCCTTACAGAATAACTAATTGGGCTTGGGCCCATTCCCACCCCTTTTATTTTATTTTCAAATAAAACTATCTTTACGAAATAAAACTAATAATACTAATAACTCTATTATTTATTTCCCACTAAATTAATTATCTCCTTAATTAATCTATTTAATTTAATTAATATTTATCCTAATAAAATCTAGGATGTTACAGTTGTCACACTTGCATAAAATTATAATATTAATTTATTGATTTACGAAGTACTTGTAGTTGAATAGTATAAATTGGGTCGAGCCATAAAGATGCACTCAATTTAATCTTTCTTAGGGGGTTTGGTTTATTGCAATAAACTAAAGTAAACAATTATCCAAATAATAGCAAAGGTTGAATCAATTCAAGATAGTATCAATCCAAGGAACTTGCTATTTTCATGGTTAATCATTGATTATTAAAATCATGTATATGAGGAATTAAATCTATCAACTCAGCATTATATGGAACTGATAAATAAAATCTTTATACATTAATCATCCCTCGAATTTAATATTTTAATATGTCCTTTACATCTAATTAATAAGTCATAAGCATATTTTGCCAATTCAGGTTCAAATTTGGCTTAGTTGCATTTTTCAATATAATTGGAAAATTACACTTTTTGGTATTTGAAGCTTAACTTGAGTTCTAAATATCTAAAAATTATGAAATTTATATTGTAGGAAAATTGGAAGAAAGCCCTACAACTTTGCTGTTGAACCCAAAAGCTGAATCTAATGTTTAATGGGTCGAAATAGGCTTAGAGTGCAAAATATTCATCTTGCCATGAGAACCTGAACAACAACCATAGGTTAAGCCATAACTTGGACTACAAAAATCCTTTTGGTCTCAAACCAACGACATTGGAAAGCTAAAATCCAGAGCTTTAACTCTTATAGAGAGAACATCCTCGGATTCAACCATCTGAATGATGTAATTCTCGGTGCAAATGGTAGATATGTTGTTGAACGATAGTTAGGAAAAGAAATAATGGATGCATAATTCAAAGTAATGGACAAAAGTGATAGATAATTGATTAATAATTCCGTTTATGGACAAAACATGTTGAGTCATGGATGCATAATTCATAGGAATGATCATCATAAGAATGGTATCTTTTAGACTAGTTGTGTTGGATAAGTAACAAATGATACTACAAAATACACTAGCGGAGGCTTTGAAAGGGATACAAGAGGTGTCGTGGGTCTTTAAGATAGTTGGGTCTGGAGATCCCAATGACCTGAAATAGCTACTCGGTACCAAGATGCCATGCGAGCAAACCTGGCTATCTTGATTAGTCACTAGATATTATCAAGATTGGTTACATTGTATATCAGTGTGAAAATCTTGTATAAGTACTAGTGTGGCGTACCAATGTTTATGTGGAAATGAGATACAAACCTCCCGACCATTTTCTAAAGCAAAAGTCCCTCACTACTTGGAATGTGAAATTGTGGGCCCTAGCATGTAGAGTTAAGGAGTCTTGCACTACATGCTATTCTTATTGAGAGACATAGATTCTGTGAATATATGTTTGTTACTGATTATATTCATTATGTAATCTCTTTCTGAATGCTTTAGATTACTTCATCTTTCCTTAAGAAACCATTGTGTTTCTCACCCTTTTTGTTTATTTGTGGTGTGGTTTTTCTCTAAGAAGGTCGTGTGAACGATGGGGCACCCCCTGGACAATCATGACGATTAGATTCCATCGCTCAAGCATCTGGAGCATGACGTAATAGCGCCAATGGCCACTTTTAACGGTATGGTAATTTTAAGATTTACCATTCATATCATACCTATCTTCCCCTAATTGAGATTATTGTACCTTTACGAGTGACCTTCTAGGTCTCGTATATTTTCATGCTACTTTTCCCAATTCTTTGGGTTCTTCTCAAGGCCCACACCATATTATCCAACCAAATTCGAGGGCCTATATGGCCATTGGAGGACCCCAGGACTCCTTGGGAGAATGACCTCATGAGTATAGTGAAACCCTACTAAGAATCGAGGGTAGATGTTAGCTATGGAGGGTGTATGGTATGGATGTTGTAACGTCCTAATTTCTAAATCCAAGAATTAAGCCCGTTGGAAGCAAAATTCCTGAATTTCTAAAATTATTTCGTGTCATTTCAAATATCGCACAACAAATATCATATATCGCTTAAGTTCCAACGACTACTTAAACAGTATATGGAAACATAAACTAAATGCATAAAATCCAATAAGGCTACCTGTTTATCTAAATACATAAGAATAACCTGGGATGACCCCATACATGTGCCCTAAGCAAAATAGATAGGGCCCGAAAGGTACACATGTACAGCCACATCCCACAAAAGAATAAATATACATTATAGCATCATATAATCATAAATAGGGCCTGACAACTAAAACATAATATTCTGGGCCCAAAACAAAATATAATGAAACAGCTCCCCGGGCCCCAAGCTCACTGTCTGGTGCGAGGAGGGACCTGTGCATGTAGAAATATAGCCCACAAAACATGTGGTGAGACAAATGTCTCAGTGTAGGAAAGGCGGGAAGATGCTATGCAACAATTAAGCAAATATATATATATATATATATATATATATATCAGATAACAAAATCGTTCTCAACTCAAGTGACTATAATTCTCATAACTTGCTTTTCCCGGCAGACGAGAATTTTTCACTAATTCTAAGGCTAGACCCGAGCTCAGACTACAAGGAACGTCTCCCTTGGGGACTAATACCCGCCACTTATTCTGGACCGAAGTCAAGTTTTCATATACTTTTCTGGGTCGAAGCCAAATCTCATAATCTGGACTGAAGCCAAAGATTCTGGGCCGAAGCAAAACTCATTTTCGTTTTTGTTCTGGACCGAAGTCAAGCTTGAATAATTAGGGTTTGGTGGTCGTAGGCCAAATTCATTTTTCAAACTTCCAATGTGTAAGCTAACCTTGCTAACAATGTACAAGTGCGCCATAAATGCTCAATCATAAAACAATTTAACTCAACCCTAACATACAGGCCCTAACTCATGGAACAATTCACAGTCTACAATCTAAACCAAATAAAGAACAACAACAAGCATACAAAGGCATACGAAACTAGAGAAAGGGTAGAAGAGATATCAGGGCTCATTCAAGAGATTCAACCAAGATGGAAGTGGGTGGGTGAGTTATACTCACCTCAATAGATCTCAAAGAAAAGGGAGAATGAGTTGAGGGAGGTTGGGGGGAGGATCCTTGGCTTCCTCTAGCTTCCTCTTGGCTCCAAAGCTTGCTTCTCTCTCTAGGAAGTCTCTCTCTAGAATGGGGATGGAAAAGAATGAATGAGGGTCAAGCCCTAAAATCTGATTTAAAAGAAAAACAGATACACGAAATCCCGCTCAAGAGAGGCATTCTCGCTTAAGCGAGGGAAAGCAAAATTCTGGAGTGTACGCTTCCTCGCTCAAGTGAGAGGACGCTCGCTTGAGCGAGAACATTCCAAAGAGTAACTCTTGGAATTGCGCTCAAGCGAGAGAATTGTGCTTGAGCGAGGGGATTCTAGAGAACAACCCTGGAATTTCCTTTGAAATGCGCTCAAGCGAGGGATCCTCAGTTGAGAGAACAAACCAAAACCATTAACCCCAACTTTTTACTGATACGCTCACTCAAGCGAGACCCTCTCGCTTGAGTGAGCATGACAGTACCCAAAATTTCCCCTTTTTTATGATATGCTCGCTCAAGCGAGACCTTCTCGCTTGAGCGAGGATATCAGAATCCTAACTTTCTAGTTTTCATTTCTAGTTTCTTTTTCCTTTAATTCCTTTTTATAAAACCCTTTTTCCTTATTAATTCTATTTGCAAAAATATTCATAAATTTGGGATGTTACAGATGTTAGTCTTAAAAGTATTAATCTGGTGTTCTATTTTACTTTTAGTGACCATCTCATCTTATGTGACTCCTTATAATTCATGTACTATGTTTAATTATAAGGCCTCATAACATATGTCTATTTAACTTTTAAGATTTCTTTTAGATGACTGAATTTGTTTGTTTAATTAATGTTACGTTTCTAGTATGGATGTGTATGACTATTGTCGAAATCTTCTTTGCTGAAAATTTTAATTTACTCACAATTTTGTAATTACTCTATGAACACAACGTGTCTCACTTGCTTAACAATAAAATAATTAAAGTCGATTTGCTTGCCTTAGCTTAAGAATATAATAATTAGAAACTAGGGTGTCACAACTATCTTGTGGTCTTCTCCCCCTCCAAGTTGGATAAAGATCAATTCAAATGGCTCCTTTGTGAAGAGGAAACAACTTGGGGCATTTGGAGATGACACTAGGGAACGTTAGGGAACTTTTGGTGTATGTACGAGTAAGCTTGGTTGTTGTTTTCCTCTCCATGGTGAGCTTTGGGCTATCATTCATGGGCCACATCTTGCTAAACAAAGATGCTTCTTTCATGTTCTCGTCGAATCTTATTCACAAACTGTAATATCCTTCATTAAAATGGGCATTTCTCCCTCATTCTTGTTCTCCTCTTGTTCAAGAGATCCTTCTGCTAGCTTCTTCCTTTAGTGAAGTCTGTTACCATATCTTCAAGGAGGCTAATAAGGTTGTGGACGTTCTTACTGATCATAGGCACGACCTCTTTACAAACTAAAAGATCTTCTCATTTTCTCATAATTTATTTCTTTACTTTTATTAGCAGATTGTGCTTCGATTTCTTTCTGTAGAGGTTTTTGCTAGTTTTGTTTTTTGTGCTTTGATCCTATGACCCCCTTCATTCACAAAAAAAAATTGAACTATTAATATGTTTTATTTTATAAAACATACAATTTACGTTCTTTTTTTACAGTTTAAACTAGAATTTACTATTTTTGTCCGTCCTATCCATTCAAACAATGAAAACGTCTTGAGCCATTCTAGTTAGGAACTACAATATCTTGCTTATGGCACAAGTGATAAAAAAAAGTAATGCTTTATAGATACCCTAAAATTACTCATTTGACACCCATAATCTTTCTTCCTATCACATCACATGTCACTTATTTCAACTCTCTTCCTAGTTGTAGTAGGATTGTGTGTATGACTCACTTTTCATGATAAAATTCAAGATGTAATAGAAGTTTGTGATTGTACCCTTTTTTTCTTTTTGATGAATTATGTTGTATTGTGTGTTAATTTAGAATAATGTATCACATGAATAAACCTCTGCCTAACTCAACTTTATCTAATCCAATGTAGCTTTCATATCCAAAACACACTAAGGTGGTTTATCAATATGGAACCAAACTCACACCTAGTTGTTAGGCGTCTACTATGAGTACTTCGCATCTTAAATATGGTATAACATGGTATTCACGACAAAATTGAGTTTTTGACGATAAACAACTAATTGTATAAATGTATCCTTATTTAAAATATTTACGTGATAAAATTATATGAAAAAGTTTGTGTTTATTTTTTAGAATTTAATAACTATACACTGTCAATATAAAAAAGAATTACACGGTCATCCAATGATGTATTTTCACATCATTTGATGAGTTTAACAATACATAGGGTGTCATATTCATTAAATTATATGATAACATATCATTGGATGTCAATGATTTTTTTTACACTGACGGTATATAGTAATTAAACTCTTATTTTATATTTTATAAACATTCATAAATTTTGGCAACATCTATGTCCATAAAATGAGTAAATCCCCATATTAGCCCTCAACTTTATTAGTGTCATATACTTTAGTCTATGAGATTTCAAAATGTATTTGTTAATCCTTGTAATTCATCTTCGTCATTCACTTTAGTCCAAAAGGGTAGACGACGTTAATTGAGTGTTGATGTGTCAAGAAGTGATAATGTGGATTCAAATTAATCCTTATAATATTAAAAATAATTTACATTAGTCCGTAAAATGGTCCTGTGTATAGGAAGACAAGTTCTTAGTAACATTACAGAGAATATAAAGTCTTGACTGTTAACTGTACTTGTTCTATATTTCTGTTAAATCTAATTAGTTTATGACAATTTTCCCCTTATAAATAACCATTTTTCCTAATGATGTTCCATATTGAACAAGTTGAATTCTCGTTGTTGTATATTCCCTTCTTTATGATTAAATATGGATGTAAAAATGTTAGTTATAAGTTGGTTATTTACCAATATTCCTTGAGAATTAGTTGAAATCATAATTATCAAATCCAATACTTTAAGTAATATATATGCTCATATAGAAAACGAGGTTGTATAATTTCTACATCTCTCAATAAGCAGGAAATTTTACACTGAAGCAACTTAAAGATGGTAAACAATTTGCTCTAGTTCCTTTTCTCCGAGTTTAATTTCTCAAATGTGGTTGTCATTCAAATTTCATATTAGATGTCGATCGAGTCCATCGAGTTATGTATTCTCATAAGCTACTTTGGACATAAGGAGAAAAATTGTCATAAACTAGTTAAATCTAACAGAAATATAAGTTGGATACAATTAACATGAACCAAGACTTTATATTCTCCATAATGTTACTAAGAGTTTGTCTTACTATACACAACATCAAACCCCTAAGGGTTGGTCGAGTTTAGCAAGACAATGTCCCATATCTGACAGGTCGCCTGTTCGAACTCTCACCTGTTCCATTGGGATGAGGTAAATGTAAATACCTTTGTAAGCACTTTTTTAGCCCGGATACTTTCCCTCCTTGGACTGCGACACCATTCCCTCACCCTAAATTTACTTTATAAAAAAAATCATACACAAGACTATTTTATGGACTAATACGAATGATTTTTAATAATAGGAATTAATTTAAATTCATAATGTCACTCAACATAACACATTAACACTCAATTAATATCCTCTACTCTCATAAATTAGAACTCAATACAAAAATATGCTAAATGGAGAATATATGCACTCTTGAAGTCAAGCTTTGCTGTCAGCGCCAAAAACCGTTACAGCACCAAAGGTAAAAACGATGCCCAGAAACTGAAAAGTAAATGCCATTGCGTCCTTCATCGTTTGCCAACTTCCAAAGGCCCCTTTACCTATGGAACTTGATGATTCGAGACTCTACCAATGATGGGTTCTTCACAGAAACCTTAAAGATATACTCTTATATGCAACACTCTGATGTTCATGGCAATAGCTTCACCTACCCTGTTCTCCTCAAGGCCTGTGCCAACCTCGCTTCCATTCCACACGGAAAAATGCTTCATGGGCATGTCCTGAAACTTGGGTTCCAAGGGGACACCTTTGTTCAAACTGCACTCATTGACATGTACTCAAAATGCTTATTTGTTGCATCTGCACGCCAGGTGTTTGATGAAATGACCCACAGAAGTATTGTCTCTTGGAACGCCATGGTTTCGGCTTACTCTCGTGGGTCTTGGATGGATCAGGCATTGAGCCTCTTGAAAGAAATGTTGGTTCTTGGTTTTGAGCCAACTTCATCTACATTTGTATCCATTTTGTCAGGTTATTCCAACTTGGACTCTTTCAATTTTCTTTTGCAGGGGATGTCAATACACTGTTGCTTGATCAAACTTGGGCCTGCGTGTTTTGAGGTCTCTCTGTCCAACTCACTGATGGGTATGTATGCCCGGTTTAGCCAAATGAATGAAGCAAGGAAAGTTTTTGATTTGATGGATGAAAAATCAATAATTTCTTGGACAACTATTATGGGGGGTTATGTGAAGGTTGGGGATGCTGCTGAAGTGTTTGATTTATTTAATCAAATGCAACATCAAAGCATTGGCATAGACTTTATTGTGCTTCTAAATCTTATTTCTGGTTGCATACAAGTAGGAGAGCTTTTGTTAGCTTCATCTGTTCACTCTCTTGTACTCAAATGTGGGTGTGATGGAGAAGATTCCATTGAAAACTTGCTTATAACTATGTATGCAAAGTGCGGTAACCTTATATCTGCTAGAAGGATATTTGATCTGATCACTGGAAAGAGCATTTTATCATGGACATCAATGATTGCAGGATACGCCCATTCAGGTCATCCAGTGGAAGCATTGGATCTGTTTAGAAGGTTGGTAAGGACAGATATTCAACCAGATGGAGCAACCCTTGCAACTGTTTTATCAGCTTGTGCTGATTTGGGATCACTAAGCCTGGGACAAGAGATTGAAGAATATGTTTTTCTAAATGGATTGGAATTGGACCAACAAGTCCAAACGTCTCTCATACACATGTACTCTAAATGTGGAAGCATCAAGAAAGCAAGAGAAGTATTTGAGAGGGTGACAGATAAAGATCTAACTATTTGGACTTCCATGATAAATAGTTATGCCATCCATGGGATGGGGAATGAGGCTATTAGCCTCTTTCACAAAATGACAATTGCAGAAGGGATAATGCCAGATGCCATTGTTTACACTAGTCTTTTGCTGGCCTGTAGCCATTCAGGATTGGTAGAAGATGGAGTAAAGTACTTCAAAAGTATGCAAAAGGATTTTGGAATAGCTCCTACTATAGAACATTATACATGTTTGGTTGATCTTCTTGGTCGAGCTGGCAAGCTTGACTTAGCTTTAGATACAATTCAGGGTATGCCACCAAAAGCCCAAGTTCAAGCTTGGAGTGTATTGCTTAGTGCTTGTAGGATCCATGGCAATGTTGAGCTGGGAGAGCTTGCAGCTGTCAAGTTATTAGACCTTAGTCCAGGAAGTTCTGGAAGTTATGTATTAATGGCTAATTTGTATACCTCTTTGGGCAAGTGGAAGGAGGCACATATAATGAGAAATTTTATAGATGGTAAAGGACTGGTAAAAGAATGTGGCTGGAGCCAGGTCGAAGTCAATGGTAAATTTCATACATTTGCTGCAGGAAATCAGTCACATGTTGGATTAGTGAATATCTATAAGACACTAGAAGATCTAAATTTTACTCTGCAAGAAGGTAGCTATACAACAGAAACAGTAGCAGTGAATAATTAACTGAAAGAAAACAGACTAGGAAACCTCTGAAGATAATATGGTTATCCAACAATGTGTTGCTGCATGTCAGTACTATCTTCAGGCTCAAGCATTATAGGAACATACTATGGACTCCATTACTGACAAGGATTTTATAAAACAAAAACAGTATATGATTGCATTTGGAATGTGGTTCTTATCCATGTACGGACTTCAGGTGAAGGGGTCATTTCCTTCTGTTTCACCTTTTCGATCCTGGTTCTGTAATTAAGCAGTTATTTCTGACACTCAAAACCAGGCCAAGTGTACACCCATTAATTTGACACCTGTTACAATGTAATTCAATTTCTTTACAAAAGGCAAAAGATGTAAATTAAAATTATCATGCCTTTATTTTCCTTTCTATCAGACATTCAGTTTTGTTATTACAGAAAAAATGTCATGTTTGTTTTACAGTTGGAAACCTTCCAGAAGTACGTTTGAGTAAAAGTAACAATTACTTATGTTGGTGGAAGTATGTTTGGAACCTCCCAACTATACAACAAACAGGCACAAAATCTGTCATTCGTGCAATGGGAAGCTGGCCATAAGTAACCAACTCTATTGAAAGCATGACCATTATCCATCTTTTGTGCATAAAATCTTTGTTGGTCACCAGCAAATTTTGATAATTTTCAAAGTACACTATGGTAAAGCATAGCTTAAGCTATCAGGCATTCATTACGATTTTGTTTTCTAAGTGTGTGTTTGATTTAGCGGTAAAAAGGGTCAAAGTCAAGTTTGGACCTCTCAACATAACTATTTGTAGCGTTAAACCAAACACACTTCATTCATGGATCATAATGTGTTATGTCTTTCTTTAATTTTGTTCTTTTCCCTATAGATATAAGATATTCTTATCAATAAAGCATTTGAAAGTCGCTAGGACACAAGATCTGCAATCCTGGCAAGCTTACAAGTGATAATAGCAACTATAAAGAGCAATCCATATGATTCTTCAAGGTAGTCGCAGTTGGACAATTAACAAAGGCATTAATAGAAACTCAAGTATACAAGATAATAAAAATGAAAATACTCCTCAAGTGAGAGTGGTATGAATCTGTATAGCATTTCTCTGTCACAAGATTATTTGGTATTCAACAATTAAATGAATTTCCTATCATACCCTGCAGCTATTGCAAATTTACAAGAGGATCAAGTCAATGCATTTTGGGGAACACCCGTGGAATGCAAGAAAAAATATTTTGTCACGTATATATCTAGTTCCATCTGATCTTCTAAGCCCCTAGAAAATATACAACTCATCAATGAAATAATCCACATTCTTATTTATGAAAGGTGCTAATCTCTGACATGATAAAAAATCAGTAACAAAAATAGAAGCATTCCAATTTCCAACATTTACTTTGTTTTTCTCAAGGTCCCCTCATCTTCTCAACAATGTGCCGACCCTTTTCTTCAATGTGACGCTTCTTTTCTTCAAATTTTTCGCTCATTTTCTTTCGCAAATCTAGCATCCTTTCCCTTCTCCCAATTTTCTTTGGCCTTGAATCATCCTGTTCAATTAAACTAATTGATTTATCCATCACCATACCTCTGGAAGGTGATTCACACACAGAAATATCCTCTACCTTCTCTCCACTAATTTCATTTGTATTGTCAATCTGTAATGAAGGTGATCTAAGTTCTTTCAAATCTCTAGTTTCTTGTGGTTTGTCATTCTCTAACAAAGGTTTTGTCAGTTCATCCAAACTTTTGCTACTCCTTAATGTTATGGAACTAGAGGAACTTGATGGAAGTGCCACAGAATCTGATTTCCTAGGAGGTTCTTGACTAGATTCACTACTCTTTAGTTTTTGTTGTTTGAGTTCTGGACCATCACATGAGGTCCTTGCACTAGCTTTCACTCCAACAGAAGGTTGATTATTGGTATCACTTGAAGTTGAAGTCTCATTCCCAGATTCTTGGTTGATCCATATAAACGGAGCAACACTCCGAGGAACCCAATCATCCTTTTCAGCTAGCATCCATGGAATGCTTATACTTTCACTATTTGGTAGCACTAAAGTGTCCCGGATTGCTGCCTGCAGGAGAGAAATTAAATTAAGTTTGCTAGTGAGAGATACTCAGTTCCTTTCTAAAAGATATATAAAGTTGAAGTCATGAATCATATTTCCTATGTTATGACTTAGGAGTATGTTGTATCAAAAGAAGGCTTCAGTTAAGGACTTCAACAGATATAACATAGGGTAAGCGCCATAAGGCATGCGCTTCTCTAAGGAAACTCCAAAAAGCAGGAAGAGAAATCGTACTAATTGTGATATTTATGAGATTAATCCGTAGATGTAGGTTTCCACTGAGATATGGATTTAACAAAACCAAAATAAGGGCAATGTATATAAAGAATCATTTATTCACTAAAACTTACAGAGTGTGTTTATTTGCAGAAAAACATAGAAAGAAAATCAAGTGTATCAAGAAAGATATTTAGTTTTACAGTTTTACTAACAAAACAAAAGAAAACATATGTGGCCACATACTTCAGAAAATGGAAGTTACAGTAATGGCAAAATTCAGGCATTTGAAAGAGAGGTCACATATGGCGACAGAAGAAGCCAAAAGATTTTTTCCTTCTGTTATTTCCCAAAGAAACTCCTCGGGCATAACTATTGATTGTTCATTGATACTAATGGTATATATGAATTACTTTTACATAGATTAAACAAGACGGACATGGAAAGACGAACATGAAAAGGAATCTCTTCACGAACATCCTTTCATAACTTAACGAAAAGGGAACTACCATACCTTGAGCCGGTTGACCAGGAACAAAGCAATCTGTGAATAAGTTATCTTGTGCTCTCCAAAATATGATTCCAAGTTGAAGTCTATATCAGGCATAAATGTGAAACCATACCACAATTGATCAGAGGGCGGTGGCTTTATTTGCAAACGCAGTGTCCCCCTGAGGGATGCTACCCTTATTGCCAAAGAGAGAGGAACCTTTTCATAATAAATAATCCATTAGCTTGAGAACAACACAGCATTAGCTATTTATAACGTCATGATGACTAGATAAAATACTAAAACATCTTCAAATTATCAAATACTTTAATGTGTCTCCATGTGCTTCTATCAGCATGAAAATGTTTAGAGAAAGCTAATAGAACCTGATCCCAATCCCAAGCTCAGTCTCAGGTCAATACAAGAACCGAGATTATGTTGGTAAAAACATAAAACAGGAAAAAAAAAAAGTTGCTTTCAGGTAATTGAGAGACCCGGATTCTCCTACATGGAATTCCCAACCATATCCAAAGTCCCATCACTAATTCTACTTCTTCCATATTTATTCCAGCCGCACCCCTGTAATACAATTTACTGCCTACTAGATAGTTGCTATCTCTCCCTCTTCCCTAATTATTCCTGCCCCCCTCTGTTTCAATCAACTGACTAACAGACAGTTACTGTTGTTAGTAACTCTTTGTGGTTCTAATGTTACCACTCTTCATCCTATTGTAAACCATCTTAATGGTTGGATTATAGACAACAAGATTTGCATAAACCTTTCAACAAATTATTGTTAGAGATGAACCACAAAATACCATCCATATGCTTTCACCTAAAAGCTTATGCTTTTGGAATAGTTGATTTTTTACATAGCATCAAACCTTTTATGACCAAGTGGTCTAGAGTTCATACAAAGACAACTGCACTGCATGGTTATATAGCAGATTCCTAGTAATGAAAGAATGGCTGAAAAAAGTGCAGTAGGGAAAAAGTAACAAATGGGAAAAAAAGGAGGGAATAATAAAGAGATGCTACCTGTGAAAACTTGTTGGCAACAGAACTTATCATAGACTTCCATCTTGATCCATGAGTTGAGGAAGATGAGTTGTTCTTAAAGCTCTTAGACACGTCTGCAAAGGGCAAACTGATATTGTCAATCTGAATGCTTTATATGATTTTATGCACACGCGAGAAATCTTTTTGGAAATTTATTATCCAGAGGAGAAAAGGCAGGAATAAAAAAAATTGATAAGGTATCCTCAAGGAAAACAAGACAATAAAAGCTTTTGAAAACCATAAAATTTCATTTCCAATGTTATAAATGCACAAAAGAAAAATGTAATCTCATAAGACACAATTTGGAAGGGCCCTGCCATTAACCTAGTTTATCAGGTGTAAAAATTTTTACGGTAAAATATGCATGCACAGACTATCTTAGAAAGTCATGAGACCTTAGGTTACAAACACACAGGATATCCTATAAAGCAACCAAACAAGTTTATGTGAACATCCTCCTTTAGTTATGAATTATAATGTAAGAACAAGGAACAGACAAAAGAAGTTTCATTATAAGATGTCTTAAACTTTCACGGACCAACTCTTCTAAAAGCTAAGTTGAGAAACTGAGAACCATGAATGGTTTTATTACTCAAACAAATATGCCTCCCACCCAAGAGCTTTTTGAGCTTGAACTGTGGACACAATGCACAAGCTCACTGTACTTTATGTTGAAATTATTTAATTTGAAGAATAGGAGAGGCAAGGATTGAATCCTGACCTTTTGGTCATAGAGGCTTTAATAGCATGTTAAAGATCTTTCTAAAAGCATGAGTTGTTAGATGGAGGCCCAGTGGCCCACAAATGGTTAACTACCACTGTGGTTTTCATCAATTCCATATCATGCGAGAAAAATCCAGTATAAAGTTGACAAATCACTACACAGAAAATACATAAATAGCTGGATTCATAGGGCTTGTGTACTAACCAGTGTTCCCGTCACCATCTTCTTTTGGCACTTGTAGATCATTCACTCCCTCTGCAAGATTCAATTGCTTACCAAAATATTCAAAACCTTCAAGAAGATCTGATGGGACAGCCCCAACATTGCTTGACTCTGGATTTGAGCCCTCTGTCCCCCTATGGAGCTCTAGTTCACCAACTTCAAGCCTTGTTTCAATCTCCAATACTGCACTTCCAGAATATTCAATGTCAACCTCTAAGGCACATACCTCACTCATTTCCATTGGAAGAACCCTCATTCCAATGATACAGGGTGGAACATTCCCCAGGTTGATGTCTGTACAGATGACTTCACCTACATAACTCGGAGTTCTCATATTGGACAACGTCCTCTGTAAAACAAAGAGAAGACCAACACTTATCTCATAGAAACCATAACAAAATGAAGTTTTCTGTGAAATGTTCTCTGTAAATAAGAAAATACCAACATTATCTCATCACAACTAAAGGAATGGAGTATGCTGCATGAAAATGGGCAGGCCGGCAGGTAAATTGTAAATATTTTGAAAATTGTCCCCTCCATGCATACAAATATAGATTTTACCTTTCTGGTGCTCTTTTCATTCATCACATTAAAATAATGGCACAGCTGCTACTTGGTCAGGTTGATCTAGCAAGATATGCTAGGTCTCCCACATTAGGTAAAGTAGCAACTTAACTTTTATACATATTTAAAAAGCATAGAACTTATATATTCATAATGTGTTAAGCTAAATAATTATAATTCAGCTTGTACGTATCAACTTGAGTTTTGGAACAACTGGCAATGGAAAAGGTTGCTAAATAGATATAATATCCTCCTTCCAGGTTTCCAGTATGAATGAGCTAGTATTATCAATTTAACAAACTAATATAGAGTAGACAGAGTTCTAGAGATTGATTGTTAGGAAAAATAATTCACATCTCCTAACATATAGATAATTAGACAGACTCAACATCAACGGGATAAATTCATATGGAAAAATCTTAAACCTGAATCCTTTCTTGCATGGATTTCTTCATTTGTGCATTGCCTTTGACATCAAAAAAGAGTCGGGAAATCAACAAATTCCAACATAATGTTCCCTCATCAATACCAAACTTTTCATCAGTGTCAGAACTGACAGAAATGTGACTCTGGCTTCTTGCATGAGATAAGGTTGATGATGAGGATGATGAGGCACCATCTAACATGGAGCTTTTCAGATGATTTGCTGTTGAAGCATTTTTCATCAAGCCAGTGGCTAAAACTGCATCTTGACAAGCACGAAGCTTCTCAGTTTTCTTTCTTTCTTCACGGCCTGACAATGAAGTCCAACCTGATTTATTATCCACACCAACTCGGGAAGTTCTTTTTGTAAGTTTTTTCAAAAAGTGACGAACCTTTGACGAAGTGCCATCAGACTTACTAGCCCTTTCTATTGCCTCAACATTTGATCCGACTGATGTTTTCATAAAAGAATGATATTCAGTATTTAATGATGTCAGATAACTATGAAAGTCTTCTTGCAACTGGACAAACCATTCAAGTTTTTCCTTTTGATCGCATGAGGCCAGACGGAGGGCCTTACACCAAGCCTCTTTCTCAGATGAAGTCTCAAGATATATATAAAGTGTTTTGCTTCCTTGGTAGATCACAGAGGTCTTGGTTTCCACTTTGATGGGGAACTTTTTTGCCCTATAAGATTCATTACCAATCAAATAAGATCAAGAAGCACCTGATTTCCTCATTTAATAAGCAAGAGTGAGATAAAATATTTCTATCCATAATCATTTGAAGTATGACACCCATAACCCAAGCAATAACAAGTTACATTTTCCATTAGGATGTGTGCTGGACATAAAGGAAATGAGATTTTTCCATTTTTTAAATCTAAAATCAGGATAAGTTCAAAAGAAACCCATTTTCAACATCTTTTTAAACTACTAATCATATGTTGAATCAAAATGAGGTGTATTGCAACATGTACCCCACTGAAAGGATAAAATGAAGTTGTTGAATAAGAGGAACTGTAGTCTGTGAGTCTAGCACAGTCAATTTTACATTAGGGTTTTCTTCATATTGTAGCACTTCTCCAGGTAATAGCACTATAACAATGATTTCATATGTATTATACCTTAATATTGAAATAAATTTTATATTACTTAGAGCAGCTAGGCATTAGCCATAGTCGAGAATAAGATATTGGCTAGAGAAAGGGTAATACAACTGGTACAAACCCTACCCAATAACTCTCCTAATTCCTAAACACAACAATAATTCTAATATTTTAGCACTTCCCCTCATGTTGAAGCTCAGTAATCACTCATTTTGTAACATGGTACTATAGCAGAGTCCACAAACTATACAATTAAATCACACAATTCTGACTACTAATTCAAGTGGAAATGGCACCAAACACCCATTGACAGTGACTTCCCAATCCACAATTCACATTACCATTTTTTCGAAGGAAGGCTTGTGGCTGAAACAGCTTCAATCAGGCATCCCTTGAGCTGAATGGTGGTGTGAAAGCCATCAGGCTCTGTGAGAACAAATGACTGACCATTGATTTTCCCATACTTCCTAACAGGGGAAACCTCAATGAGTTCCTTTTTCCTTTTCTGCTCTTTTGATGATTTTTCCACCCATAATTTTGAAACCTTGTCTGGCTCAAGAATCCAAACCACACCCTGAAGAAAGCCAAAGCCAATGACATGATCAATTTGCAAACACAAGATATAGATAAATCATAAAATGGTAAAATATGGGGGGGAAAGGCTTGGTTCTTCTTAAGCAAAATCTCAAGTGTGTCCACTCCACTTGGGTCGACTCTAATTAGTCAAGTCTTGATAATGAGGGTTTCACACAGAAAAATAAAATTAAATAAAAAAGAGATATTTTGTAGAAGCACAAAGTTACCTCCTTTTTGAATGATTGGTGAGGATCAATTTGAGCACTACCAAGTTGGGTTTTGGATGAGATTTTGGCTTGGTCTCTGTTCATCTTGCTACGCAGTCGTTTAAGGATCCATAAGAGTCCTAGAGCTTCGGCAGCGAGAACCGCCACCACCCCAAGAAGAAACCCGAAGAGGATCAAGGCAAAAACCAGAACCATGTTACACCCCAATTGTTGAAATTTTGAATCTGAATAAAAAAGGGAAGGAATGAAATGAAGCACCCAGAAGAGGAAATCGACGAGGGAGTTGGCGTAAGAGATACCCAGATAAAGAAAATGGAATGTTCGAATGAGATGCTAACACCAGTGCCAATCACTTTTGTTCTTTTCTTTCTTTTTCCCCTCTTTTTCTTTCTTTAGTTAACTGTTAGAAAGAGAAAGAGAGAGAGCGCGTTGATGGGAACATGGGTAGACCGTAGACGTAACAATAACGGTGAGAGAGAGAAAGAAGAGTGCATTGAATTGCTTTTGTTTGTATGGATTTCCTTCAGAATTTATGTGTGCATGCAGGAATGGCAGGAGAGGTTGGGTAACTAACGAGGTAAATCCGAGTACATTTGTGTTTATTAGAAAGGTTTATTTGAAGTGATTCGCCCGTTGTGTTGTGTGTATAAATTTGAGTATTTTATAAAGTATTTACTTTTTTTTACTCTCTCTTCTCCCTCTAACCATTCGCTTTTCCTCTCTTCTAAACTCATAAACACACCATTACGCTCTGTTTGGTGTGATTAGGAAAATAGAGAGAAGAGAAATGGGAAGGAAAGAAATAGAGAAGAGATATGGATGATTTAATAATTATTTGGTGTGAGTGTAATATATAGGTGAGAAATATAAGAAAGATGTGAAAGTGGGTTCTTTGGTTTAATAGAAGAAATAGAAGAGAAATAGAGTTTTTTATTATTTTTGGTAAGGAAATCGATTTTCTTTACTGCATAATCGATTTTCAAGCAAAGGAAATCGATTGTCTGCACCAAATTCCCTTGGAAAATCGATTATTTAGCAAGGAAAATCGATTTTGAGAGAAGAGGCAAGAATTTCTCTCCTTTTCTCACCTAAACAGCGAAGAAATCAATTTCTTATGGGACTCACACCTGTTTGCTATTTCATGGTTGCACCAAACAAGAGAGCAAGTGCATTTCTCTACTATTTCACTGATGTCATTTCTCTTCTTTGCTATTTCAATAGCACCAAACAAGGGCTTAGAGTTATTTTGTTTTACCGTTGCTACATTGTAAATTCATGGTTTCATAGAATTGATTTTAAACCACTTTCATCTATCATGTTTCGTAAAGCGTGTATCATCTTAATCACAAATGACCCACATATGATTCATGAATGTACCAGGCAGTCACAAAGAGATATATGAAACCCTTAGCATAAGATATATTTAATCCATACCCCTAATCACAAATCTCATACAATACTCATCATAGGGAACATTCAATCCCAACATACACATATAAGACTAAAGAAAGGGAAAAAGAATTGGTAGGGTCCATGGCAGAGAATCGAGCATTAATGGGTGAAGGTGTGTGAGTTATACTCACCTCAATAGAACTCAAGAATATGGAGAAATGGTTGAGGGGTTGAGGATCCTTGGCTTCTCCTCTTTCTTTTTGGCTCCAAGAGCTCATTCTCTCTCTAGAAATCTCTCTCTAGAAGTGGAAGAATGAAGATATAATGAGGGCAAAGTCCTCGAGGTTCTGTTTTAAAAAACTTAGATCGCGCATTCTCGCTCAAGCGAGAGGGGATATTCCTTGGGGGATTCGGGTTCTCGCTCAAGCGATAACGTGCTCGCTTGAGCGCAATTCTCCCAATAAAACCCCCAAACAGCGAGAGCCTTCTCGCTTAAGCGAGAGTAAGTCAGAGAGCAAACTCTCTATTTCTGCCTTAATTGCGCATGAGCGAGAGCCTCTCGCTCAAGCGACCATATCAGTAACCAGAAAATGTTGATTTTTAGTTTTTTACTGATATGCTCAACTAGGCGAAGCACTCTCGCCTAAGCGAGGACCCCCTCTCGCTCAAGCGAGACCTTTCTCGTTTGAGCAAGCGTGCTGCAGAATGGGAATTCCAAATTCCCATTCCCAACCTTCCCCATTGATTGTTACCCACTTTTCTGAGTTCTTTTTCATAAAAATACTTTTCTAATTAGTTCCTTTAATCTGAACCTCCTCCCCTCATACTCATATCTTGCAATCCTCCTGTTTGAGGGTGTGATTCTCCTAAGTTCAGTCTACAGTTGTGTTTGGCTTAACACTTGGTTTCCTTTCTAAATTCTCTTAAAACTCATAGCTCTTCATACATTCCCTAATTCTTGTCTTAATTCACACTCAAACTCTCAACCTCTTGTTCTACTCCTAGCTTTCATTTCTTGGTAGGATTCGTGGCCTAAGGCTTCTACTATGTTTTCTAGGCCCTAACTTTTGGGATGTTACATTTTCTTACTTGCGCGTTTTTAAGTATTTTTATATTCTCTTCAGTAAAGTGATTATTATTTTTTTATGAACCACAGGTATACTCCACGGGATGCATTTTCTTTTTTTTTTATAAAATTTTAATTTTCTTTATTATTGTTATTATTATACTAAAACAGTTTCTCTCATCACTCATTATCATTTATGTATTTCATTACATAAAAATACACATTAAAAAAATACAATAAATGTGTTAATTTACTTTAAATTTAGAGTGTTTTTACAATATATACTTTATCTCTCTTTTTTATTAAATTTTTCACTAATTATCTTTCCTACCTATTATATTTATCTTTTTACTCTCTATCTTAAAACTGTTTCCCATTACACATGTCATATTTTGTCAATTGCGTTTTTTTCAGTATTTTATTCTTACTTCAGTAAATTGATTTCTTTTATGAGCCACGAGTTTAATCGGGATGTCAATGGAGTGAGGCGAAGTCAGGTAATACACTACATGTATCCATCCCTGCTAAAATTATCAGGTGCTCATGCGGGTAGTGAGCACAAATATCCATTAGTATATAGAAAATCAAAATTTATAGAAAAAATAGAGAAATGTCATATCATATATTATAATGTCATAATATATTAATATTTTAAAATAGAAATTAAAATTATATTACCTGTTAATATATTAAAAATATCATTATAAAATAATAAAAATAATTTTTATCTCATCATAAAATAATAAAAATCCTAATATTCTAATATATTTAATAGAAAATATATTTTGATGAGTAAACGGGTACCCACGGAGCGGAAATATAATATCTGACCACACACATTTAATAGCTACACGGATACCTACTGCGGGCATATCTGCGAGTATCCATAGGTACGATTTTTTTTGCCATCCCTTAGTATCCTCCACTGGAGGAAGTCCTGCTCCTTCCTTTTTCTTTTTTCCCCCTTTTTATCAAACTTTAATTTTCTTTATTATTATTATATTAAAATAGTTTCTCTTATTATCTATTTCTATTTATCCATTTCATTACATAAAAGTACACACTAAGAAATATAATAAATATGTTTATAAACATTAAATTTAATGTGTTTTTTTCCAATATATCAGTTGTCTCTCTATTTTATCCATTAATGTTTTTGGTCATTATCTCTCATATCTATTATATTTATCTATCTATTTACTCTATATTAAAATTGTTCTCCCAATACACATGTCATGTGTATATTTTCTTGCTTGCATTTTATTTTTTTAAATTTTTTGTTCTCACTTCAATAAAGTAGTTTTTAAATAAATCACAAATACCTTCCATAGGAGGCAGTCTTGTTCCTTCTGTGAATATTGACATCATAGTGGGGCTAGCTCTCCCAAGTCCTAATGAGGGTTTTTTCCATATCTTTTATATAGGTTTAAAGTGATGGGATTATGAGATTTCAAATCTGAATATATTTTAAATTTATAATTATATTAATGATACATTGGTTACTATTTTCTATAAATATGACAACAATATGTTATTTATATTCTACTAATTGATGTATATGATTATATAATAAGTTAATTTTACTATAAAAATTTAGTAATATATGTAAAAACATACATCATTTGCAACTCAACTTCTCTCGTGTGGATGCATGGGTACTGTACTAGTTCTCTTAGAAAGTTTGTTTGTTTTCTAGTTCAAATTAGTTGTTTCATTTGACGGTTCACTAGAAGATGAGTGTCCCTTGAATTTTTTTTTATAGCTACCTATGCAAGTCTTATAGTCCATATTCGTAGGATTTTATGGAACAGTCTTAGAGTTTTAGCTTCTTCTATAAATTCACCTTCATGCCTCGTAAAAGATTTTAATGCTTGTGACTTTGAGAAGGAAGGAAGTAGTGGTTTATCCTACTATTAGAGTTGCAAAGCGTTCAACTTATAATCAAGGATTGCATTTTGATTGATGTCGGGTTATTGGTTTGGCCTTATACTTGGAAAATGATTGTTCTTGCAAAATGTTTGAACTAAGCGCTGGTGAATTTTGATTGGAATCTTCACTTCTAGCACATTTCCAATTTACCCCACTTTGGCTTTGTATTGAGCCTCCTTTTGTTGTCAAAATTGAGGGAGGAGTGTAACGCCCTAATTTCTCAAGTCAGAAATAATGCCCGTTGGAGACACTGTTCCTGAATTTTCTGAAATTATTACGTCCATTTTCGATATCGTCAAACACTCGCTTAAACTCCCCAACGATAAGCTTAAGCTATTACAAATACATACATAACACTTTTCTAATAACCGCAAATCCTAATTGAACTTAGGGAAAGAACCTACACTCGAAATAGTGTGGTTCAAATAACTTATACCGAAAATCCGGAAAAGTCTCCCCTTAAGACTGGATAATTACCAAATCCAGCTTAACCTGAAACTCAGTAAAATTTCCAGTACAGTTCAACAACATAAATACATTAAAATCATAATTAAGCCTCAATGGCTACTCCAATGTTATTTACATACAACCATACACATCAACATTTTATCAAATAACAATTACATCAGATTCTATTTCTAATAGATAAAACTCCAACTGAAGTAGGACTCAGCTCCACAATTCTTCTTCTCCGCTTTAACAATACCTAAGGTTCCCTGCACAACTAAAGAATATCCCCGAAATGTGGGGTGAGACTATAGTCTCAACAAGCACAACTAAACATATATAAAGTGTGGGGAATCAAACAACAGTTATCAAATTTCACATGTTACATATTCACATATAGATAATAGCAAACTAATTACATAAGACATACTTGCCATAAGTTAACATTAGACTAAAAGCAATATGTTACTTAATTAACATGAACTGATGAATGATGCAAATCATGATGCTCATGATGCACTCACTGCTGTGCCCAGCAGACATGATCTTATCATTTTCTGGAGTTAGACCTGAGCTCAGACTACGGGAACCGGCTTTCCCGGGGATGAATCCCACCCAAACTGGACCGAAGTCGTGTTTTACTTAATTATTTAGTTTTCAACTCACAGCGCAAAGGCCGGCGTGAATTACTCACGGTCAAAACCGGCTTAAAATGTTATAATGCTAAATATGCTCTATGAGGACTCAATTATCAAATATTTATACTTCATACTCATAAAACTATGTTTAGTGATATCATTTCCTTAACGACTCAAATAGTCAATTTACACGAATACACCAACATAATTTCAATAGAATTCCTATATTCATGCTCCTAAATCATACAATTGCAACAATGTGGATACAAAACCCTAAATCCTAAGAGGTTTCCCTAACCTAAATCATACAAGAACCTTTGGCAACTACCAAGTATTCAAATTTACAAAATAAGAAGGGGATTTAAGAATAAGGGTCATGCTAGGGCATTCAACCATATGATGTGAAAGTGGGTGAGTTGCACTTACCAAAAAGGGTACTCAAAGAGAAGGAATTGAAGTAGAGGAGAAGCTTGAAGTGAAGATCCAAGTCCCCTTCCAAGCTTTCAAGCTCCAAAACACCTCTATCTAGCAAGAACCCTCCTCCCCTCTCTCTAAAAACCTCTAACCTCTCTCTAAAAATAAGAAGGAGAAGAAGAAGAAGAAGTGAAGAAATCGCTAGCTAAATGAAGGGTTTTGAGCCTATAAGTGGATTCTCGCTCAAGCGAGATATTCTCGCTTGAGCGAGAGAGACATTTGCATGCAAAAATACGAAATCTCGCTCAAGCGAATCTATTTCGCTTGAGCGAAACTGACCCAAGAAAAGTACCCTATCTGGACGAATTTCGCTTGAGCGAAAATTGTCCAGAGAGCCTCTCCCAGACCCCTGATTTTCTCTCAAGCGAGAACTTACTCGCTCAAGCGAATTTTACAGCAAACTGAACTTCAAAATTTCTCTGCATAATTCGCTCAAGCGAATCTATTTCGCTTGAGCAAAAATGAGTCTGTTTGAAGGTGCAATTTTGATCGAAACCCTATCATATAACCTATCAAACTGAAGCCCCGGACCTTAGCTTTCTATCCCAAGTGGAATCCCCTTAATTGGACACCTGCAACGCTAGATATTCTCAACTTAGTGAGCAAAGGTCATAGGGCTTAAAACTCAAAATTGCTTTTGTAGTCTAAGTCTTGTTTCCTCACTTCTTAAACAATTTTCCTTACTTGTTTTACACATAATTACTTATCTAAATCTTCCCCTAATTAAGAAAATCCCTAAATACTCTTTTCTTGGCTATTACTCATTCATATCCTTAGTCCAATCTCTTCTAATTCATCCTAAATCTTAACTACCGGATTGTTACTTGAACAAGGACTCTAACACGTATATATCATAATTTAGCTCCTCCTAATTCTCACCTACTCCGTCATTCCTAGTTTCCTTTGCTAAAACACCTTCCTATCTTAGTTACTCCCTTAAATATACCCTTTAATGCCCATAAATTCTCATTATACTCATAATCTTACTCAAAATCCTTCCTCTTTCCCCAACTTCTCACTCCCTTTCTAACTTACCTTTAGTCGATCTTGGGTTCTATTTTTCTGGGATGTTACAAGGAGATTGTTCATATTTCTAGCTTCCTAGCTAACACATCCAACATATCATGAATTTGTTAGAGAAATCAAGAATGGAAACTTGGAATGGAATGATCATATTGACTAGATCTAGCATAAGCTTAGAGAATGGAACACTATGATGTTTGGTAACATTTTCCACAGTAACGAGATATTGTTAAACTAAATAAAGGGAGCGCAAAAGAATCATAAGGAATTTCTTCCTCCACCTCGTTGCAACACCTATATATCTTCATGGCCCTAGAGTCTTCATCCCCACCTAACATTTCTTCATTATCAAAACCAACCACATTCAATAGAGAATCCTTATATGAAATATGATTACCATTATTCTTTTAAAAACTCAACTATATCCTCGATTTTTACTTGTTTTTAGTGCTTAGCTATAACTAATCATCTTCTTCTATCAAATTCTTCAATCTCTCCTCCATCACCCAAGATAGAAATGCTAATGAAATATTGTCAAACATTCTCGTTATGGATTCTTCTTAATACTTAAACAACATGCTTCATATATTCATAATGATTTAACTCACTAACGAGGCAAAATTGATCAATACACATATGTATTATCATTTGATAGGGTGAGATAACGTTTTATCAAACAAATGGTGTTTTATAATAAGTAAACCACAACTTTTAACTTTTAACTTTCTCTATCATATTACTATAGTTACTATCATACCAAAAACTCATAAAATCATGAGAACACCATGACCCCATTGGCATAAACAATGGTGCATGTAAAAGTTGGGTAGTATATTCTCTACTTCACTACTCAAATGATTTTGGAACAAAAGAAGCTCCCCCAAAAGAAGAATATATTCATATTCCTTCTAAAACTTAAAGAAGCTTAAAGATTTTCCAATTTTTTATTTATACCCATTGTCATCCTCCAAACCTTTGTCGAATATGACAATGGACAATGGTGATCCAAGGAAAAAGCATGGTGATTAGGCTAGGACTGATGTCAACAACATTAATGACATCATTAGTGATAAGGAGCTAATAGTCAGCGCTACGATCATGGACAACTGTTACAATTGGGATTGGGTTGATAATTAGCCGATCAACGATTTTTATAGCGCATGGACGAATGTGAAGAGGCCACAAAGGGAAATGGTCGATTGGGTCTTTAATACAAAAAATGTACCAAGTGACATGGACATTACCAACAAAAAACTAAGCGATTGCGTTGATAATCGGGATACAATTGGAGTCTAATTTGGAGAATAAGGAGCTAATATCAGCACTATGATCATGGACAACTGTCACAACTACGAATGGGTAGATATTTAGTAAATCAATGATTTTTATAGCGAATGGATGATTGTAAAGAGACCACAAAGGGAAAAGACCAATTGGAATGAAAAACTTATACCAAGTGGTTTGGACATTACCAACAAGCAACTAAGGGATTAGGTTGATAATCAAGATACTATAGGAGTCAAATATGGATAATAAGGAGCTAAAGTCAGCGCTGCGACCATGGACAATTGTCACAATTGAGATTGGGTTGATAATTAGCCAATCAATGATTTTTGTAACTCATGGATGATTGTAATGATACTACAAAGGAAAAAAAAACTAATTGAATTTTTATTGCAAAAAAATATACCAAGCGACATGGACGTTACTAACAAGCAACTAAAGAGAATTTGGCTCCCTTTTGGAATCTTATGTGATGATCAAGATACTATTGGAGACAATATTAGTAAAGATATGGTTATAGGAGTTACCACTTTTAGAATCACAGGAAACACTAGAAGGGGGGTTGAATAGTGTTTTAAAATTCTTTACAGATTTTTCTGAAAACCTTTTAACAAGAAAACTGATTAGGAAATGTTTGAGCAACCTTCCGAAACTGGGAGTTCAACAACTTGCTGATGCAATTCAGAAGGTTGGATAAAAAGCATTTAAAAACATTTTTCACGTGAAGAAAAGATTGTTTTCTGCGTGAATTTATAAAACAATTTATCTAAAACCCTCCTTGGTTAGTTTAAAACAGAATATAAAGAGTTAAGAGTTGAGAGAACTTGACCACAAAAATTTATCAACCACGAATGTCCTTCACGGGGGTAGTTTTAAATAACTTTTTATCCTTATCTGTTCTAATTTATCTGATTCATTACATTAAAAAATATTAATTTATATAGGTTTAGGGTTTAGGGTTGTGAGATTTCATCATGGTGGAGCTAGCTCTCCAAAGTCCCGATGAGGGTTTTTTTTCATATAATTTATATAGGTTGAAAGTTATTGGGTTGTGAGATTTCAAATCTGAATATATTTTAAATTTATAATTATATTAATGATATATTGGTTACTATTTTCTATAAACATGATAACAATATGTTGTTTATGTTCTACTATTTGATGTATATGATTATATGATAAGTTAATTTATTATAAAAAATTAGTAATATATGTAAAAATAAACATCAGTCGTAATTCAACGTCACCCGTGTGAATGCAGGAGCACTATGCTAGTTCTCTTAGAAAATGGATTTGTTTATTTTCTAGTTCAAATTAGTTTCTTCATTTGATGGTTCACTAGAAGAAGAGTGTCCCTTGTTTTTGTATAGATACCTATGCTAGTGTTAGAGTCCATATTTATAGGATTTTATGGAACAATCTTAGAGTTTTGACTTCTTTTATAAATGGACCTTCATGCCTCGTAGCAGATTTTAATGCTTGTGACTTTAAAAAGGAAGGAGGTAGTGGTCTATCTATCCCACTATAAGAACTACAAAATGTTCAACTTATGATTAAGGATTGCATTTTGATTGATGTCGGGTTCTTGGTTTGCCCTTATACTTGGAAAGGGATTGTTTTTTAAAATGTTTGGACTAAGCCCTAGTGAATATTTACTGGAATCTTCACTTTTAGCATGTTTCCCACTTAACCCTACTTTGGCTTTGTTTTTTAACTTCCTTATATAAAATATGATTCCCATTATTTTTTTAAAACTCAACTATATCCTCAATTTTTATTTTTTTAAGTCCTTAATTGCAACTAATTATCTCTGTCTGTCACATCTTTCGATTTCTCCTCCGTCACCCAAGATAGAAATGCTAATGAAATAATGTCAAACATTCTCGTTATAGATGCTTCTTAATACTTAAACAACATGCTTCATATATATATATATTCATGATTGTTTAACTCACTAACTACGTGCAAATGTTCATTACTCATACGTATTGTCATTTGAGATGGTGAACTAAAGTTTTATCAAACAAATGGTGTGTTACAATAAGTATACCACAACTTTTGACTTTCAACTTTCTCTATCATAATACTAGAGTAACTACCATACCAAAAACCTCATAAAAGGATGAGAACACAAACCCAACATCATTATCCCATTGGCATAAACAATTTGGTGCATGTAAAAGTTGGGTAATATTTTCTCTACCTCACTACTCAAATGATTTTAGAATTAAAGAAGCTCCCCTAAAAGAAGAATCTATTCATATTCCTTCTAAAACTTAAAAGAAGCTTAAAATTTTCCAAATTTCTATTTGAATCCATTGCCATCCTCCTAACCTTTGTCGAATATGATAGTTGACAATGGTGATCCAAGGAAAAAGTATGGTGATTATGCTAGGCTAATGTCAACTACATTACCGACATCATTGAAGATAAGGTCATGACTATTTAATCTAATTTGGAGAATAAGGAGCTAATAGTCAGTGTTGCAATCATGGATAACTGACGCAACTAGAATTGGTTTGATAATTAGCCAACGAATTATTATTTTTAACGCATGGATGATTGTAAAGAGACCACAAAGGGAAAAGGTCAATTGAGTCTTTAATACAAAAATATATCAAGTGGCATGAACGTTACCAACAAACAACTAATGGACTGGGTTGATAATCAAGATATTATTGGAGTCTAATTTGGTTTATAAGTAGCTAATATTCAACGCTTCGATCATGGACAATTGGGATTGAGTTGATAATTATCCAATCCATTATTTTTATAATGCAAGGATTATTGTAAAGTGATAACAAAGCAAAAAGGCCAATTGTGTCTTCAATGCAAAGTGATATGGACGTTACCAACAAGCAACTAAGGTGAATTTTGATACCTTTTGGAATCTTACCTGATAATCAGGACTATTGGAGACAATATTAGTATATATACGGTTATAGGATTTACCACCAATAATTCTCATGCTACATTGGGACCCACAATCATTAAGAAGCGCAATTAGATGAGGGCAAAAATCTTCAAAGCAATCCTAACGGTAGCAAAATGCTAATTTGGAACAAAAGAAAGTGGGTTGTTCTCCATCACATTCATCCAACATTAAGAGTTGGATTATGGTGTCTAAAGTGGAAAGGCCCCACATTCTTAGTGTTGAAAAGATTAAAGAGGAAAATCTATTCATGTTAAACATGAACAGAATTAGTCAACGAATTTGGAAAGATCACAATAATAATAAAGAAAAAAATAATGAGCATGCATTGGCCATTGGACCAGACAAGGAAATTGTGAAATTCCTTCAACATAGTAGTTTTCATGTGGGGGGACAATGTCTCTCTCATAAACCTTTTGACACATATATGAACAAACATGGTGGAGACATTCTTCATTAGACTCCTTGTTGGCATAATCGTAATGGAGAATACAATTCGATATAAGTGGACATAACTCATCAAACTATTGATGGTCATATAGACTAACACTATTATTGCTTCTTAATGAATATTGTGTGTTGGAATTGTCACAAAATGTTGTTGAAAGTGTTTTCCAAATTAATTATGGACATCGTAAATTTAATCTCCTTATTCTAGTGGGGACTCATTGTAAAGTTGATTATGCATATAATTTGGTAAAGAAGGTAAGGTTTAGTGGTTCTTGTATGGTGCACACCAATGGACACTCAGGGGGATTATGGTCTCTATGGGATGATACTCTTAGAAAGTAGACTTGTTTTCTTGTTCAAATCTGTTTCTTCATTTGACGGTTCACTAGAAGATGAGTGTCCCTTATTGTTTTTATAGCTACCTATGCAAGTCTTGGAGTCCATATTTGTAAGATTTTATGGAACAATCTTATAGTTTTGGCTTCTTTTATAAATTCACCTTCATGCCTCATAGGAGATTTTAATGTTTTCCGTTGTGACTTTGAGAAGGAAGGAAGTAGTGGTCTATCTCACTATAAAATTTGCAAAGCATTCAACATAAATGAACATATGATCAGTGATTACATTTTGATTGATGTCAGATTCGTGGTTTGGCCTTATACTTGGAAAAGGATTATTCTTGCAGAATGTTTGGACTAAGCCTCAATAATTATTGACCAGAATCTTCACCTCTAGCATATTTCCAACTTGACCCTACTTTGGCT
Organism: Sesbania bispinosa; assembly: GCA_026901365.1. Taxonomy (NCBI): domain Eukaryota; kingdom Viridiplantae; phylum Streptophyta; class Magnoliopsida; order Fabales; family Fabaceae; genus Sesbania; species Sesbania bispinosa. The sequence continues at coordinate 157,148 of QLOH01000674.1, read as the reverse complement.
TTGTTTTGAGCCTCCCTTTTTTTTGTCAAACCAAGGGTGAAGATTATTCAAATTTCTAGCTTCCTGGCTAACACATCCATCATTTCATGAATTTGTTAGAGAGAAATCAAGAATGAAAACTTGGAGTGGAATAATAATAATGACTTGATCCATATATCTTAAGTTTAGAGGATGATGTTTGGTGACATTTTCCATAGTAAAGAGAAATTGTTAAACTAAATGAAGGGAGGGTAAAAGGATCATAAGGAATTTCTTCCTCTACCTCGTCGCACCACCTATATATCTTCGTGGTCCTAGAGTCTTTCATCCTCATCTAACACTTCTTCATTATCAAAACCAACCATATTCAATAGAGAATCCTTATATGAAATATAAGGCCCATTATTCTCAAAGCCCGTTATCAAAACCAATCATCTTCTTCTCTCAAATCCTTCGATTTCTCCTCCATTACCCAAGATAGAAATGCTAATGAAATAATGTCAAACATTTTCGTTATGGATTCTTCTTAATACTTGAACAACATACTTCATATATTCATAATTGTTTAACTCACTAACTAGGCACATTTGATCAATACTCATATGTATTGCCATTTGACGTGGTGAACTAACGTTTTATCAAACAAATGACGTGTTACAACTAAGTAAACCACAACTTCTGACTTTCAACTTTCTCGATCATAATACTAAAGTAACTATCATACCAAAAACCTAATAAAATCATGATCATGAACACAAACCCAACATCATGATCCCATTGCCAAAAACCATGGTTCATGTAAAAGTTGGATAGTATTTTCTCTACCCCACTACTCAAATGATTTGATTTAGATGAAGCTTAAACTACTGGACAATTTTAAAAAAAAAAAAAATCAAGCTTAAACCAAAATTTAGTCATCAAACAAGAACACAAAGAAAATAAAAACAAAAAAAATACAGTTTTAAATTCTTTGTTTCTGATCATAAAATGCCCTCTTAAAATATTGTAAAACATCTAAATTGTTATGAATATTTATTAAAATGTTACATAAAACATTATATTATTTTAATTTGATTGGGATTTAATTATCTTAAAACTTATATCTAACTTGCATTTGGTTATAGAATATAAGTACTTGAATTAACATGGTTTGTTCAGGTTTTGGCTCCCTGAATTGTAATTTGAACCACACGGTTCTAATTGCTTCTCCCTGAATCAAGATTAAAAAAAAAAAAAGAGCAGGATATACATAAAGCAACTAAAGACATTTTTTTTTTCAAAAGGACTACAGTACAAAACATATACCATATAGTTACCTATAACAAACTATTATCCTTTTTCTAGGAAAGTAACTCTAAAAACCAAAAATGGTAGGTAAAAAAACTCACCCCCAATTAACAAAATTTTACATTGCATAGGGGTTATAAACTCTTTTTGAGATATAACTCCACAGTTTCTGAATGTTTTCAGAATTGCAGCCAGGGGAATTTCTTTTTTCCGGTGTCAGAGTTCAAAGCTAGACAAAGGGCAGTCACAGTCAGTTAAGGATGGACATCAACCAATTTACAAGGTAGGGTGTAATGTGAAAAAGTTGAAGTCATGGTGTTGGAAATTGAGTTGCTTCAACCATGAGTCTGCAGCACTATACAGATAGCATATCCTTTCATTATCATCTGGTTCTGGGTTTAACCAAAGATCTCCTTGCATTTTGTAAGTAGCTAGCCCAAAAGGAGGTAGAGACATACAGTCACTGTCCTTTTTCTTGCATTGCTCTCCTACAATACTCCCCCACTCACTGGAACAACATAAATCTTTCCATATGTCAATGTCATCACTCTCCAGTGCACAATCTGTAACACACATGAGAAATAACATGAAGTTTTCAGTAGGAATGAGAGATCAGGACCAGCTTTACAACAAAATATGTGAACCAAAACCAAAATATGTGGACAAACAGTGCTTTACAGAAAAGAGAACAAAGTGAATCAAAATGGGAAAGTCATAGAAAATCCTCAAAAAACCAACAAGGCCAACAAATTAAAACCCTGAGAAATTTTGGATAAATGAGAAAATGGGGTGTTAACAATTTTCTCTTTTTTGGCTGTGTAGGAAGCTCTCATGTCTCACTCATAGCAGATGAGTGTGTTTATATAAGGGACACAGAGAACCCATGGATATTGTTGGAACATGGGAAAATACACAAAATTGTAGGGAAACAAAGCATCATTAGTTCAGAAACGTGTGAAAGATTTTGTGACCTTATGCTATGTATATATTTGGTTTGACGTTGAAACAGACTAAACTCCAGTTTGGATTCCCCAACACAACTATTTCTAGTGTTAGAAATGTGAGTTTACCACGTTTCAACGCTAAATCAAACATCATCTATCACCTCCTCCTAAGTAATATCAAGAATTCAAATGATTTGATCTGTTTTTATGCTTCTCAAAAAAAAGAAAAAAATAACATTGATTGGATTAAAAAAATACTATAAGATACCTTGGAAGGATGATGAGAGTGTATGGTAAGTGAGGAAACATGCTTCCAAGTCCTTGTCATTTTTCCGACTTGGAATGGTATAAATTGGGTACCTATTCAATGACAAAGAGTCAGTCAGTATAACATTCATCTACCATGGAAACCAACAGAGACTAGACATCTTACAGAAAGTAAGCAATATAAAGTTATAATCAAGTTAATGAAGTTACTAAGAGTATTCCTATATATATAGAGAGAAGTAAAAGTTGAGCTAGAGAAGACTCTTTTCCCAACACCAGTTTATATATGGTTTCTATAGAGTTCAGCTTGTCTATGAAATCACAAACACAGATAAATTTTGTCTTCAATTAAATTAATATGAAGAAATAAAATGGCTTCAGAGACAGTATACAAACAAATTTCACATGTAACAAAGAGTTCACATATTTTATTGTCCCCTAACCACCCTCCACCCCAAAAAAAGAATCACAAGAAGAGGAAAAGAACTGTACCATGAAACAGCCATCCAACTTGCAGGGGAAAGCTCTACACTCTTCAACGTCATTAATGCGGGATGGCTTTTAGCTAACTCAGGTATCTGAAACAAGAAATAATCAAAAGTGATGTATTGTGTGAGTGTAACATACAAACACATCCATGATCCATCTATATTGCCACTAAAATGAGCTGGTGAAGATTGAATACTACTTGACATTTTGAGAATAAAAGGCTACCTTCTCCATAAGCGGAACTCTTGAGTAAGGTGAAGACACCTCAGTATACTGTAAGTATAGGTAGCCAAGCTTATCCCTTGCTGACCATGAACCCTCTTGGTCACAGCTTGAGTCATCAGAAGCAGCATCCCAAGCTTTGCTGGAATTGTTGCTCAATGATCTAGATAGGTTATCACTTCCACTATCATCACTCCATGAATCACTTTCAAATTCAACTCCATCACCATCCTCTCTACGGTTCCTATAAAAAGGGAACATGACTTAACACCATTTTTGCAGACACATTTTGTATACAAGCATACAACATTGTTTACTACATACCTAGAAGTTGCAACAGACTTATTGGTATAGATTTGGATAGCAGATAGATATGGAACATAGTAGTGAATCACAGTATCACCACTTTCTAACATCACAGGTGTACCAGCACCATATGCACTCCACTCATAGTAGCAATCCCAGAGATCTTTCAGAGTGAAGTATTCAATTGTGTCCTTGTCATTGCCAAGAGGCTGCCAGAGGTTATTTAGATCATTAAAGCAATTCTGCAAATTACATAATAAAAGCACATAAAATTAAGAAAACAAATTATCAGACTAATAGTCCTTCTTCCTCCTAATAGAAAATGAAAAGCAATATTTCTAACTTTTAATCACAACAACAACAACCAAAGCCTGTTCTCATTAGGCAAGGTCGGTTACATGGATCAAATGCCACCAAAATGTCCTATTATGACTCGTGCCTAATGACAAACCAATATTTCTATCAAAACTACGTGGCCTAGATCCACGTTTGGAACGTGGTTCTGAACCAAACACACGCTTAATTTTAACTAAAAATAGGAAAAAGAAGCATATTAAGTTACTGATAGCACCGACACAACTTCAATTCCATTCTTTATCTGACTAGAAACAAAATAGTTTTTTACAAGAGAACCAATAGCACAATGCTGTTCATGCAAGAAATTATACATTTATAGGAGTACTACATTTGTGTCAAATATTGCAAAAGAGGTTACTTACAAGAAACTAGGTAGAATCAAATTCATAAAATGCAAGAAACACACTACAAACTTCATAACGCGGTTTTAGTTACCAACAAGTAGTAAAAGATAGAATCAAGGCTAAGTAAGAGATATACTAAAAATAGGAACACTGTCAATAAAGTCATTACTCATTAGTCACTATAAGCAGTAACAACTAAACAAGCAAAGCAAAGATGGTAGCCGCTAGTATATGCAATAGCAAATCCTCCACATTCTTGCTTTTTTCTGCCTTCATTCTCAATAATAGGTTACCACAAAAATTGAATTATACTAATACAAGGAACATCAATTTTCATTGGCCCACTAAAGAAAATTATTACCATTGTGCCCACAGATGAAATGACCAATTTCCCAATCATGCCAACACATGGGGCAAACTATGGCCGCCAGAAACACGTATGCCTATCCCTTTGAAGAAAAATTTAAGGTTTATCTTTAAAGTTTGGCCTTTGTCCTCCTAAACCACATGCCAAGAGAAGAAGAATCCTTTGTTTTCTCTCCAAATCATATCAAGTATCATAAATTTCCACAGAAAATCACATTTGGATTAAGAAGAATTATTTATGCCATAATAAATAAAAGGCCCACAGATTTTCCATCAAAGGAAGAAATCAAAAAGATTTTGTGTGACTTTTTCCCCCTTTCTAAGAAAAGGCCAAGGGGGTCTCTGACTAAAATAAACTATGGAATTCAAAAAAAAAAAAAAATAGAAGGTCTCACTAATGTTGTCAAATTCAAGGCTTACAAGCAAAGTGTTTCCAACTTGGTTAATTGATTATTAACTTTCTTTTTTTTCAAATAAAATTGAGGAAAATATATTAAGGGTAATGTCTCATGACTCATCCACAAAAAATAATAATTTCATGCAAGTGGTGTAAGAAACAAAACAAAAATAATAATAAATAATAAAACATACACATTATTTTCATATCACTTTTTTTTAAAACAATAAAATAAAATACACGTTTTAACAAAGGCCTCTTATTTTAATTTTTCCAAACTAAAATATGTGACAAAGTATAAAAACAAATTCTGTGTATATGATTAAATCCACAAAAAAAATGTCATTTTCAATTAAGTAAGAGAACTTTGTGTCAACATCAACAATGGTTTATTAGTCATTTTTCTCTATTCTTTATGTACACTGTACAATGATAATAATATTGAAAAATGACACGTGCTGGAAGATTTTTCAAGGGCATCCAAAGGATATACCCTAATAACCCTACACAGGACAAAATGCTACCTTACTTTACGACACCGTTCTGTTCAGCCAATTCTCTATTATTAATTTGGCAAAGGTCTGCTCCCGCTAGTAATAAACAAAAACCCTTCAACCCCACAGGTACAGTGCTAATGCCATACAGATAGGGAAAAATAAATAAATAAAAATTACAATTCAAATAAAAAACCAAATAGTGATTGATTAACAGAATTACAACTCAATTGACACTAACATGTAATCATATATTAGCAGATTAAACACTACTAATGTTTTTATCAGATAGTGATTTATTAAACAATTATTTAAATCTCAAATAAAAAAATATATATTAAAAGCTTATTTAATTATTTTTTTAATAGAATAATTCTAAACTAATTATCTTAATTACTAAATTAAAAAATATTAGTTGACATTTTTGCAATTAAGATATTAAATGTTTCAAATTTCATTTAATAGTTACTTTATCAGTTATTAAGAAATAACTTATTTTAATAGGAAAATGGCATAGGTTTCCCGGAAAGTTAGCAATATTTTATCCAAAAATTAAATATTAACAAATTTTGAATAAAACTTATGAAAATTATTTGTGCCATGTGTAACATTGCCCTTTGTCACAAAACTATTTTGAATAACATACCCGAAATTTAAAAAAAAAAATAGGTACCGATATTCACATTAATTAGTTAAGAACTGACAGAAGATTAAATTCCAATGAATTATACCTCCCAAACCAACACAAGTCAACCTTTAAATTTTTAATACTATCAACTTTCTAAACATTGCGTGTTTACTTGTCTGAATTAATTAACTAAATTAAAAAAATTATTTTCTCTCTTATTTCATAAATGGAATGCTCCTAACAGGTAAAAATTCAAGTAAACGAAGAAAGAGAATTCAGATAATAATAATAAATTTTTATTATTAATATTAAATAATTCATACGGATAAAAACGCAGAGAAAACAAAAACATAAAAAACCCAAAATAAAAAAATCCCTTTTTTGTGTGTGTAGAGAAATGGGAGTTAAAAAAAATCACACACAAACACAATCAAACAAGCAAACGCAGCTGCAATGAATCGACGAAACACAGAGAAGAGAGAAAACATTGTCACATTGAAGCCTTGAATACGAAGAACTTACCCAATTTGTTTTAAACTAAAATTAAAAAAATTGAAAAATAAAATAAAATACCTGAGGTAGAGTCTGTGAAGGAACAACAGGAGTGACACATTGAAGAAAGCGTTCCAGGTTCGAAGGAGAACCTCCGGAGCAACTCGAAACAGAGGATGTTGAGGAGGGCATTGTCGTCAATCAGAGATTTTCCCGAGAAAGTGACAGAAAAAAAACACCCACAAGGCCAACAAACAAAAACCCTTAGAAATTTTGGAGAATGAGCAAATGGGGTGTTAACAATTTTCTCTCTTTTTGGCTGTGTAAGAAGCTCTCAATCTCAAAACTCACTCATTATATAGCTGAAACAGAGGAGTGTGTCATGTTTGATAGATTGATCCATTTTCTCACAATTTGAGAGAGGAAAAATCTTTACCACTTTCCTTGTGAGAAGAGATTTGGATTATGCCATCATCAATTGGAAAAAAAAAAAGAATTAAAAAAGGGGTGAGGGAGACAATGGTAATAATTGCAAAGGAGAGAAAGCAGGGGACATTTACAGAGGAGAAGGAAATGGACAAACTACACCCACTAAATATTTTAAGGTTCAAAGTAATTGTCTTTTCTGGGTTTGTTAAATGCTTCAATTTATTGAAGGTAGAAGACTTTTAAAGACCCAAAATGAAAAAGGTTGAAATTTGAGAAAGGGGAGAAAATGTAACTGATTTGTTGGTGTTGTATGTTTTCGTAAGATAAAGAGAGAGAAAGTTTAATGAGTTACTCTATTTATTGCAGGAAATCAAAGAAACGGATTTTGGGGATTTTTTTTTTGTTTAGTTTCAGGTGAGACAAAGAGAGAGAGAGAAAATGAGAGAGAGAGAAAGTGTGTGTATTTGAAAGAGAAGAAGGAGAAGGAGGGAAAGGGATGCGGTGGTGCGTCGTGGTGGCGAGGGAGAGAGAGTTCAGTTCGCCGCGTGTTAAGGTGGAACTGTAGAAGTGTTGTCATTTGTTGTTTCGTCTTCGAACCTTTTCTTTGAGCTTTTTGTTCCTAATATTTTTGTTTAGTTTAAATTTTGTATGAATTTTGATTGCAGCATGTTACACGTGTCCAATATCCTATAGAGTATTATATTAATTTTTTGAGTAAAATAACTTTTTTATACCTATGAAATAGATAAGTTTTAATTTTTATTTCCGAATTTTTTTACTTTATTTCATTTTCATAAAATATTTAAATTATTTTTTAAATATTTAATATTAATGTTAATATTAATTGTGAATGTAATATAGTATACATATATTTTGTTTTTACGCTTTATTAAAGTATAAAAAAATTTATATTATTATTTAGATAAAAAATTATATTATTAATAAATATAATATTTCATATATTATATATATCTATATATATTTAAGAGACATAACTTCCTTCCTCAAACTACAATATGAAAACATTTTTTTTAATATAACAATGCATAATATATACTCCTTTTGTTTTGTTACTATTTATAAGGCCTCATTTTGAAATTTTTCTATTTTTTTTTATAATTCACATTACAATTTTAAGGAAGTATTTACTATTAAACTTTTATATCTTTCTAAATATCAAATAATAATAGAGGTAGTCAATGATATTAAATAAGGATAAAACTAGAAAGTTAAATTCTTTTTAAATATTCAAATAAAATTAATTAATTTTAACCACTTTTATTGATATGTGTAATTTGGTCAGCCGTGTCTTATAAATGAGAATGGAGGGAGTATATATATATTACTATGTATAAGAAAATTCAAACCACACATATTAATAAAAATAATTAATGCATTGATTTTCAAAAAATTACTGTATAAGATTACAAATTTACCCCTATTTAAAATTAAACTCCACTATCATAGTAATTGCGTTATTTTAAAACTTTTAGTGGTCAACAAAAGCAAATATGAGAAAAAAATATTAAATGCTTCTAAATTTATATGTTTTATCTTATAAATAAGACCATAAAAAAATATCTAACATTATCTTATAAATAAGATCTGATGGAGTAGTAGCGTCATAATTTTATATTACAATTTACAACCCAATCCCTAAAGGCCAATTCAAGTACTTTAGGGGATAAGATTATAAGATTATTGAGATCATTTCTTACAAGGACTAATTTAAGTATATACTTAACTAATGTGAAATCTGATTAACACATTCTTCTCATGCGAAAACGTAAAAGTTTTTAAGATTGAATATTTAGAATTTGTTTAATGTTGGGTTTAAGATAAACTTTGATATATATTATTAAAATTAAAAATAAATTGTAAAGTTTAATAATTATATATGTAATTATGTATAAATAAGTTTTCCACATATCCCTAGTTATACTTCACCTCACGTGTGTACCGCGTGCCTATCACATGTGTCCTTTGACAATCTTCATTCCTCAGTGAGCTTAATAGCCATCTTTCTCTTTCCTCCCTCGTTCTCTGACTTTTTGAGTCAACCTACGTTTCAAGCTTTCATTTAATGGCAATTATAGATTATAGATGAAGTAATAATCCTTGCACCATGCTATATTTAGGTGATATCTGGATATTTATTTTCTTTTGATGGAGTTCTAGTATAAACCTAAGAAGGGTTAATCTACTCCCACTTATGATTTGTAATATTTAAGTAACTTACATCTTCAGAACTATATTTATTATACTCATTAATTTTAAAAAAATAAGTGGAAGTATATATGTTACCAATTTCTTATATAAATAATTTTAAGATTAATCTCTTAGGTTAGAAATGATCATTGGATAACATATTTTCCTAAGGAATTGATTTCAAGTTTTAAATTTCGAACATTGTTGATAAATTTAACTTTAAGACAAAATTAATATTTATTACAATCAAGTTAAATAATTCATGTTTTAATTGGTAGTTTTTTTAAAAAAAATTTATTAAATAGAAGTAAAGAAAAATATAAAATAAATAAACTTATTAAACTAAAATTTTAAAAAACAATTCCTTAAATTTTCTTTTTGATTCTCATTTTCTTTTTCTAAAGAGTATATTTTTGGCAATTGAAAATAGAACGAGCCCCACGTAAATTGTAACATCTATCTAAATAATATTTAGTTTTATAATTTATTAAATCTATATAAAATTAACTACTTTTTAAAAAAATATTTGATGTGATTTGAACTAATTAGCCTGTTTTATTCAATACATAAAAGCTAGATCAAATTATTTAAAAAGATAAAACAAATATATATATATATATAAAAAAAAATCTTTCGAGACAGCTTATCAAAAAAAATCTTTCGAGACACGTAATTTTATTTTAAGAGCATGTTTCTTACTTATAGAATAAAATATATTTTAAAGATTAATTTTGATATAAATACAAGAGTTTAATATATAAATATATATACATAATTTTACATTAATCCGAAATTATTTGATATATCATTGAGAAGTCTCAATATTAACGTTATATATACATTTGAAATATATGAAAAATTCAACCATTTGATTATCAAGTTATTAGTGTCAAAATTTTACGAAATTTGACACATATAATCATGATGATGAACAAACATAATTGTTGGATTACTAAAAAACATATTTGATTTGTAGTTATTAGCGGTGTAATACTTGATGTAACTTACACCGGTGTAATTATAACCCTCCTCATATATATATATATATATATATATACATTTTTAGTGTAAAAAAATTTTACACAAAAATCAAATAATGTGATCCCACATCATTTATTGAATTGGTGACACACCATTAAATGTCTGTGTAAAACTATATATATATATATATATATATATATAATATAAGGAGGTTCAACTTACACCGGTTACACCGCTAGATAACTTTTTAACAAATCATTCTATTAAGTAATCCACCATTGGATTGAAAGTCACTATCACATAGATCATACATATAAAATTTTACATTAATCCGGAATTATTTGATATGTTATTGAGATGTCTCAAGATTAACGTCATATATACATTTGAAATATAAGAAAAATCAACCATTTGATTATCAGAGTAAATATTGTTAAAATTTTATGAAATTTGACACAAATAATCTTGATGATAAATAAACATAATTCAACGGTTGGATTACTAAATAACACTTTCGATTTGTAGTTATAAGCGGTGTAATACTTAGTGTAACTTAGACCGATGTAAGTTGAACCCTCCTCATATATATATTAGTGTCAAAATTTTACGAAATTTGGCACATATAATAATGATGATGAACAAACATAATTCAACGGTTGGATTACTAAAAAACATATTCGATTTGTAGGGAAGTCATACTAATGTAATGCACAAACACATGCAATAAACCATTTATTACTCTGTTACTATTTTTTATTCTCATGCAATTTATAACGTCCTAATTTCTAAATCCAACAATTAAGCCCGTTAGAGGAAGGATTCCTGAATTTCTGAAATTATTTCGCGTCATTTAGATATCGCAAGCACAAACATCATATATCACTTAAGTCCTAACGACTACTTAAACAGTATACGAATCATCAACTAAAAATGTATAAATAATTGCCGACAAGGCTACATGTTCATCTAGTACGTAATAATCACTTGGCATGCCCCCTATACATGTGCCCTAAACAAAATAGAGAGGACCCGAAGGCTGCACATGTACGGTCACATCCCACAAAAAATAAATGTATAGTGCATCATTATCTAAACATCAACAGGGCTTAACAAATCAAAATACACAATATCCTAAGCCCAAAATCAAAATACATAGAAAGAAATGCTCCCAAGCTCCTTGCTCATGGACCGGTGCGGGAAGGGACCTGTGCATCTAAAATATAGCCCACAAAATGTGTTGTGAGACGGGTGTCTCAGTGAATATAACTATGCAGCATGCAGTATGGGTAAGCAAACGAATGCAATGCAACAGAAAGCAATAAACATCATAACATGATATCTCAACTGAACATAAACATGTATACATGACATGCATTACCCGACAGACGGGGTCTTATCACTAAATTGGGGCTAGACCTGAGCTCGGACTACAAGGAACGTCTTCCTTGGGCATAATACTGCCAATTAATTGGGGGCCAAAACCCATCTTTTAATTGGCGACCAAAGTCCAATCTTTCTTAATTAAGGATGAACTGGGGCCGAAACCAACTTCATTTTCTCACTATTAACTGGGGCTCAAGGCCATAAAATGCAATGCTCAGCCACAAACTTCTTCCATTAATCAAGCAGTAAGTACCATTAGACATAAATATAAGCTAATCCCTAGCTTGGGGCTCAAGGCCATAAATGCAATGATCAGCCACAACTTATTCCATACAACTACAAAATACACCATTATATATAGAAAGTCCACAATAAAACAATCATCCACAAGTTTAAAAGGAGGGGAAAGGGAGGATAGGGGACATGGAAGAAGAATCACACCAAATGAATGGGAGTGTGAGTTATACTCACCTTAAGAGAGCTCAGATAGAAGAGGGAATGAGTTGAGGAAGGTTGGAGGGTGAGGTCCTTGGCTTCTCTCTCCTTTCTTCAAACTCCAAAGGGTTTCTCTCTCTAGAGGAACTCTCTCTATATATAATGGAAAGAATGGAGGATGAATGAAAAAGAAAAGCCTAATTTAATGTTTTTAAAGCTGGGACGTGTTTTCTCGCTTGAGCAAGAATGCTCATGAGGGAATTCCACTCTTCGCGTTCTCGCTTGAGCAAGACCCTGCTTGCTCAAGCGAAAGTCGTCCAAAGAGCACCCCATTTCTCCCCTGTTTCTCGCTTGAGCGAGGAAGCGAGAAAACCATAATTCAATTTTGTCATTTTTGCTGATATTCTCGCTCAAGCAAGCTCCTTCTCGCTTGAGCGAGAACATCAGGACTCAAAATCCTGATTTCTCACCCTTAATCACTTTTAACTTAGTTTCACCTCACTTTTTCCTATTTCATTTTATAAAACCTTCTCCATTACTAATTTTGATTCATGAAACTAGATAAAATTTGGGATGTTACACAATTACATACAAATTAATCTTTTCACATCATCTCTGCAGGTCGGCTAGATCTCATCACTGAGCCAAAGGCATCCCTCTTGCAGGTCAACTTTGTAGGGTTGCATACCCTATGACCTTGCCTAAATTACTCTATGGTCTAAGACCCGTGATGTCTTAATTCTCTGGTGGTCAAAAGATACACATAAAACATAATGTTCTAGTGCTCAATAAGCCACAAAAATCTTCGTTCTCTGGTGGTTAAAAGAACAAGGAGAAAGAGGGAAAAGGATGTGGTGGTGCATCGTGGTCACATAGTGTCCCGATGGCAAATAGTGTCACACGGTGTCACTAAACGTGACACGTCATAAAAAATTAACAGGAAACACACAGTTGGACTATAGTGAAAAAAAAAAAGAAGTCAGGGACTATGTTGAGGTTTTCTATTTCTTATGAACTAAACTGCATGACCCTAAAAAATAAGTCAGGGACAAATTTGCTAGTCTGCTCAGAAAATTTTTAAATAAATTATTATTGACATGTTATCAAAATTACAGTAGAAGTCACATCATAAAAAACTATTAACTTGGATAGAGGCTTAACAATTGTACTATATTCACAAAATTTTAAAAATTAACGGACCCAATTTGCCAAAAAAATCTTAGGGGACCAAAATCGCAAGCTAGAGAAACTAGGGGACAAAAATGTAAACAAGTCTCCTATTTTTGACATGTGAAGTTAACACATCATTAATTGCAAACAATTGCTTACCATAAAAAGCATTAATGTCAGGCATTAAAGGTTGTCACAAGATATTAATGCATCAATATAATGTTTAATTTAATTTTTTTAAAGCTATATTTATTAGTTTAGTTTTAGAAATATTATAAAAATATAAATGTTATGGTCAAAGTTTTTTGGTCTAAACCACAAGAGGCAATACTCATAATGGGACTAGCTCGAGGCCTTGCTTAAAGAGAATCAAACATGTATCACTTGAACTAACCACTCGTTGATTGGTAGGGTTAAATTAAGTTTTTTTATATTATGTTATATCATACTATATTTATTAGTGTAACTTTTGAAATTTTAAATTCTTAAGACGGTCAACGTAAAAAAATAAATAAGAGAGCTAGTATGGTAGTTATGATAGGATAGGATAAGAAAGAATAAGAGGGTCGTATAAGAAAATGATAGGATAAGAGAAAAATAGAAGATAGTTGGGAGATAAGAGTATTGAGAGACTACGGCGAAATGAATAAGAAAAAAAATTTATCCTACCCTATCGTTCTTTAAATCAAACCCCTAATGATAAAAACTACATTGGATAAGATAGTCCTACATGATAGACTTATCTTATATCATATTGCTTCAACAAACACTGAAATTATTAATATTTTATCCTAGCCATCAAATGATCCTTAACTTTTATTCATTTTAATATCACATTTAATAGATTGATAAAGTAATTTTATTATATTTTTCATATTTTAAAATAAATTTTTTAATATAAAATCTTATTCAAATATTATAACTCTTATAATATTTTAATGTTACATTCTATATCACATAAGGTCAAGATACAAATATAAAACATATTATGTAAACATTTAATTTTTTTTTTGGGTTTTCACCATAGGTACCCCCTATTGCCAGCTTGTCAGGGTAATCCTATTCGAGGTTTAGCCATAGTTAAAGCTCCTCACTCCTCCCTAAGAGTGTCTTTAAACATTTAAAATTTACACTATTTTAAAATATCTCTCTTTCAATAATATGACAATTTTACTCCATTTTCAATATTTTTCTACCCATTTTCATTTGATTTATGTTCTTAAAGGATGTTATCTCCATCCAAATTGTAGTTAATTAATTATATGCAATTTTTTTGTTGGGTGTAGTGTTTTTATAATATGTAATTATGAGATCTTTTAAAAATCTTTTAGGAGTTCTTTTATCAATCTCAATCACTTTAGATTTGTAATTATTTCTTTGGCTTCCACTCTCCAAATTGAGCTCTACATATCATTTGTGTCTCCTATTCAATACTTTAAGTCATATAAATGAATTTAAATGGAAGAGTAGGCCCATGAGAAAACAAATGTCATTGAGAACCCTATAACATAAGTATGCGACAAGAAAAGAGGAGAAGGAACGGAAGGAGATGACATATCACAAGAAAACAAACTTTTAAGAGGAGATAGTGTTGGTGGATGGCCAACACTGCCTGCAACCATGATAACATTAACCTGGACTTTCGTGGGCTCGGAAACCGATGTGCAGTTCGTACTCTTCAATGAGACATTTGAAGAGAAGCTCCCAGTGTAGTCTTCCTTATGGAGACAAAAAAAAATCTACACTAGAGATGGAAGACATTAAAAGGAAGATGAGGTTTGATAATATGGTGGTGGTTGATTGCTTTAGAAGTAAAAGAGGTAGAGCATTGGGACTTACTTTATTTTGGACTGATGTTCTATCACTTAACTTGAAAGTAATGTCACCCAATCACATTTTGTTGGCACCCAAAAGTCAAGATGTGGGCCTGGTTTTAGATATTGTAGGAAACAAGCCTAAAATGTGGCTTATGTACTTTAGGAAAAAAATAAGGAAATAACAGATGATAATTAGTAATAAGGAAATTATATGGCAAGATAGTTATGTAGTAGTTATTTAATTATGTAATAGCACAGTTACATGGTAGGACAAATATTTAACAGTTAATTAATTGTATGTGGTGTAATTAAAGGGGGTATTTGGGACAGTTTGTGGTATGCATTCAGATTTTTTGTTGTGCAAGGATGAGAATTGTTTTTCTCAGAGGAGAACATTGGCTCTAAGGCTGGTAGGGAAATTCTTATTCCAGATTTGTGTGTTTGTGTACTTTTTATGTGGAATTCAATAAATTTCCTTTTTAAGACTTATCATTTGGTCCAACTTGCCGAATCCAAGGGGGTTGTGTGAATTGGAGAGATGACATTTGGGGTTGATCTGTTGGAAGAAAGATTGGCAATTCAAGAAGGTAACATGGAGGACTTGCGTGGGACAATGCAAATGGTGATGGCTGAATTGCAGCAACATGGATCTGTTTTGCAATAGATTAATAAACAATTGGGAAAAAGGGTGGAAAATGAGTTAGTGGGATATTCTTCTACAGCTAGCAAAACTTCTCAACCAAACCCAAGAAAACAACATGTTGATTCTTGGGATGAGTATAGAATGTCAATCAAGAAGGTAAAGATGCCTATGTTCGATGGGATAGACCCAATAACATGGATTACAAGGGCAAAAAATTATTTTCAAGTCCAAAATACAACTGAAGAAGTCAAGGTGCAACTTGCTCATGTGTGTATGGAGGGAGGACCAATCCAATAGTTTAATCTTCTCAAAGAGACCGAGGAACCCTTGTCTTGGAACAAGTTGAAGAGAGCTCTAATAAAACGTTATGGAGGATGTCTTAATGAGAATCACTTTGAAGAACTAGAAACATTGAGGCAGAACGATATTGTTGAGGATTATATAAAGGCTTTTGAATGGATTTCTTCTCAAGTTCCAAAATTACCAGAACAACAGTATGTGGGTTATTTTATAGGTGAACTTTCACCATCTAATAAAAAGAAGGTTCACACTTGGCAACCAAAAAATAGAATGCAGTTGATGAGAATGGCTAAAGATGTGGAAGAGGAATTATTGGGTGATGGAGAAATTCAAAGGAGAATTGTCATGAAGGGAAGATTATGGGGAACCAGTAGTGTTGGTGAAGGCAGCGCAATAAATTTTAAGCCTAACCCAGGGCTTAATTCAACCTAAAAAGACTGTGGTTATTCAATTCAAGGGGGGAAAATATGGGTACCACAGATGGAAGTTGTAGCAAGACTCATGATCCAAGAAATGAAGGATCATTCTGTGTCATTTCAGACAAGGTAAATTCATCTTCAGTGGCATCAACAGCGGGGGGAGAAGGGGGCAGGCACATATTCTTTGAAAAATCTAAGGATTTTACTCAATTACATACCCAAAACTGTTAGAACGTACGTAGAGCTTAAGGGTTATGCTTTAAGTGTGGTGAAAAGTTCCATCCACTACACCGATGCGTAGAGAAATAGTTAAGGTTACTAGTGTTAAAAGAGAATGAAACTTTGAATGTTGATGGAGAAATAATAAACATAGAAGCAGAACATGTTGAAGGGGAAGAATCTTAGCCTTGAGGACAAGGCTATAGCTGCAAGGGGTGGTAATGTTAGGATCCAAAGTCAAGATATGGGCCTGGTTCTGGACATTGCAGGAAAGAAGCCCAAAATGTGGCTTATGTACTTACGGAAAAATAAAGAAATAACAAATGATAATTAGTAATAGGGAAATTATATGGCGGGACAATTATGTAGTTGTTATTTAATTATGAAATAGGGTAGTTACATGGTAAGACAATTATTTAGTCATTAATTAACTGTATGTGGTGTGGTTATATGGGGCATTTGGGACAGTTTCTGGTGTACATTCATATTTTCTCTTGTGTAAGGCTGAGAATTGTTTTTCTCAGAGGAAAGCATTGGCTCTAAGTCTGGTAAGGAAATTCTTCTACTAAATCGGTGTGTTTGTGTACCCTTTGTGTGGAATTCAATAAATTTCTTTTTTAAACCCTATCACATTTTAATGGAGTGCACTAGTGAGTTTGATTCTCCTTACACGATTATAAGAATATATGGCTACTCAGAGGATGCTAATAAGGATCTTATGCTTCGGCTTATTCATAATGTAGCAACACAAGCTCTACCTAAGTTGGTATGTTTAAATTATCTTAATTTGATATGCACGCAGGAGGAGAAAAGGGGAGGACATCACGTGGACTTAAATATTGCCATTTTATGTCGGGATAGTCGTTACAATAATGGACTGAGGGACTTGGGTTTCAATGGCTACCCCTTTTACATGGTCCAATGGGAGAAAAGGAGATGCTCTTGTAGAACAAAGGTTAAATCATTTTTGTGCTACTAATCGGTTTCTTACCGTGTTTCAAGAAAGTTTCATTACTCACTAGGAAAAAATGCATTCGGATCATGCCCCCCTTCAAATTGTGTGGTTACTATGCCAAGAAGAGTTCAAATCAAAGAAAGAGAAAATTTTCCATTGTGAAAAAATGTGGTTCTCAGACTCAAGGTTCTCCCGTGCATATTGAACCTGTGGAATAGGGGAGCATGTTGTTTAGAAAAAAAACTGAACCCACAAAAGAAGCATTGTCATTACTAGAGAAGGGGATTGGCTCGAATAGAAGAAGGTTAGGCCAACTTGAGAAGAGGCAAAGAGATGCAGAAAAATGGTCACCTACTCTCTAGAATATCTCAAAAAGGAAGGAGCTTTTAGCCGAGTATGATCACTTATTATTAAAGGAAGAAACTTATTGGCTTCAGAAGTTAAGATCAATCTAGCTAAAGGAAGGGGATAGGAACACCAAGTTTTTTTTCACTCAAACGCGTCTTTGCGGAAAAAATACAATCGTATTTAAAAAATTAAAAATGAGGTTGGTGGTTAGGTTATAAGGGAGAAAAATGTTCCTAATGTAATCCAGAGGTATTTTGAACACATTATTGAATCTTCCAATCCTGTTGATCTCATAATTAATGTTTGCAACACTATGATGAATAAATTTCCCGAGGAGGAGTTTATTTTCTTATCCAAAGAATTCTCCCAAGAAAAAGTAAAAGTGGCTATATCTCAAATGCATCCTCTAAAATATCTAAGACCGGATGACTTCCTTGCATTAGTTTATCTGCTATACTGGAGTTTGATAGGTAGAGATGTTGCAAAATTTATGCTTCATATTTTGAATGGTGATATGGATCCCCCATGTATCAACCATACTTTCATTTGTTTGATCCCAAAAATTTAAAAAAAACTCAAATCCTAATGAATTTAAGACTTATTAGTTTATGAAATTTAATAATGAAAATTGTTACAAAATGTATAACTAATAGACTTAACAATAAGCCTTTCCTCCATTCTATTTGAATGAAAATCAAAGTGCTTTTATTTTCTGTAGACTAATTACTAGCAATACTTTGGTGGGATTTGAAGCATTTCAGTATATGAAAAAAATCAAAAAGGTAGGAAGGGAGTTATGGTTCTAAAGCTAAATATGTCAAAAGCTTATGATAGAGCTAAATGATTTATTTTTTTTGCAAAAAGTATTTAATGCTATGCATTTTCACCAACGTTCACTAAATTAATTTTGAAGTATGTGACTACTATTTCATATGCAATTCTTCTAAACGGTAAATAGTGCCAAGGTTTTGTGACTAAAAGGGGTCTCCAACAAGGGGATCCACTCTCTCTTTGCCTTTTTTATCGTTTGTGTAGATGTGTTTTCAGGACTTGTTTCCCAATAAGTTAAAGACAAAACAAAAACATAGTGTTAAAGTGGTAAGGAATGCACCATTTATTTCACACATTTTATTTGAAAATGATAGCCTTCTTTTCGCTAGAGAAAATGTTGAAGAAGCTAGATGTATCCTTGATGCTATTAATAAATATGACACTGCCTCAAGACAAAGAGTTAACATGGATAAGACAGAGAAATACGGGAGACTAGAAACTAGCAAGGACACTTTATTGTTCAAAATTTGGAAGGCCAAATGTTTTCCCCATTGTTCATTATTTAATGCAAAATTGGGTCATAACCCAAGTTTCACTTGACGGTGCATTTGGGGCGCCGAGGAGGTTATAAAGGAGGGGTCTAAATGGCTAATTGGAAATGGTTCAAAAGTCTTAATTTGGGGGGATCAATGGCCTCCTAGGAGTCATAATGGTAGGGTTTTATCTGAGCCGAAAATTCTACCTAGGGATGCAACTGTGCATCAACTCATTAACACTAATAATTGGGAGTGGGATGCTAATCTTATTATAGCATTTTTAATGCAACGGAGGAGGTCAAGATTTAACAAATTCTTTTTGCATGGAACTCTCATGTGGACAAATTGTATTGGCACTACTCCACTGACGGATGTTATACAGTTCGGTCAGCATATCAAAACCTGATGAATGCCAATAATATCCTAGAGTCAAGTAACCTACGCTATTCCGATAATTGGCATGCATTGTGGAAGTTCATATACCAAGCAAAGTTAATCACTTCATGTATCGAATTATGCATTATACTCTCCCATGTAAAATAAATCTAATTAAGTGAGGACAATATCTTGATGCTCGGTGCATTTTGTGTGATGAAGGAGTTAAGGAGTTTATTGATCACTTTTTCCGGCATTGTCTGAGAGCTCATCACTTTGGTTTATTTCTCCATTTTGTCATATACTTACTAATTGTGACCTTTCACTAGGTGCTTGGTGGAGGTTTATTTCCAATACTAAGGAGCAGTATCAGTGTGAAGAAGTAGCAATGATTCTTTGTAGCATCTATGATAATAGACAAGGTAAGATCTAGAATTGGAATGAGCAAAACAACAAAATTAGCTCCAGAAATCAGAGTAAAATGCTCAAGTAATAAAACAAAAAGGAAGAAATAGAAAAGATGAATATAAAAGAAATGGAGACAAGCACCACAATCAAGACAACCCCGACCCTTAAATCGATAAGCTTAGATAAAAAAACACCACAAGCTCTTGGAGCATTATAAGTCTTAGCATGGTTTGAGCAAGAACTATAAACTTTTCTCAACTCTCACAAAAGGAGGAAATAATGCATAAGCATATCTATTATAAACTCAAGCTAAAGAGTTACAAGAGGTGTTTCTTTCTATTTTTAGCCAAAAGTTACGCCAAGAAAGGAAGGAGAAATGGGCACAACCCATGCTTTTTACAATTAAAATTAAATCCTATCTAAAAATACTAATAAGATGGGAAGCTATCAAAGCTTGGTAGGGATGACAATTGAGCCCGAGCCTGATGGGTACCCACATAAAGTACTCGAAACAACAGGGTAAAAACTCT
Organism: Sesbania bispinosa; assembly: GCA_026901365.1. Taxonomy (NCBI): domain Eukaryota; kingdom Viridiplantae; phylum Streptophyta; class Magnoliopsida; order Fabales; family Fabaceae; genus Sesbania; species Sesbania bispinosa. The sequence continues at coordinate 136,649 of QLOH01000674.1, read as the reverse complement.
CTTAGCGGTTATAGGCGTGGGTACGAGCTTTTACCTGCAAAATTTTATGAGGATGGGAGCGAGCACGGGCACTATAGCGCCCAACCCACTCCAAGCCCCCCCTATATTAATAAATAAATAATAAATATATGTATATAATTACATATATACATTAAATTTAAATTTTATTAAAATGTGTAATATATTTATATAACTTTAAAGCTGATATAATACATATTTGTTATAAAAAAAATTATACATATTTATATACATTAAAATTAAAAACCAACTGAGGAGCCTTAAATGTGATTAAGCTCCGAACAGGATTGCCTCTGGTAATAGGAGATACCTGTGGTTTACAAAAAAAAATAATAAAATCAACGAGAGTTGGTTCAAGTGGTACATGCTTGATTCCCCTTAAGAAAAATCTTGGGTTCGGGTCTTGTGTATGGAAAAAATGCCCACTGAGAGAGTTAGCCCCACCATGATGTGGAAGTTCCCAGCTCAAGCAGGAATGCCTCCCGTGATACGCGACACATCTTGGAAAATGCTAGCACATGAAGTTCAAGTTTTTAAAATAGTTTGATGTTGAAGTATATTGTAGTATTTAATAAATAATTTCAACATTATTGTTGTGTTTTAGAACCTTAACATATTGTGTTTTGATTTATTTAAACTGTTCTGTAGGTGATATTTGAAAATTATGTTTGGACTGGAGTAATTTTTCTATTGAGATACAATTTTCTTAATTAATGTTTTTTTATTGAGTTTTAAATTTTTTACTTAATAAAATTGTTGCGGGTAACAGGTGCGGGTACGGGAATTTAGGTGCCCTATGGGTATAGGGACGAACACTAAAGTTACTGCCCACGCGGGTAGGGGTGCATGTACATGCATTAAGTACCTTTCCCAGAGGGTACCCACTCTCATCCCTAAGGCTTGGTCTTGAAGGCTAGACCAAGCTCAAGTAGCACCTTATCCTATGAAGAATTAAGGAAAATAAAAAAAAAAATCAAACAAGACTTTTGAGGGCAAGACAAGCTACTAATAAGCCTTGCCCTACTAAGGGAAATAAACTAAAAAATTTAAAAAACTATAAAACCAAAGATGTGAGGTTATGATCTCTTTTAAAACAATTAAGGGAAATTATAATTGTAATTTTTAATATCCTTCATTTTTTCTTGAGTTGACTTAGTTCTTTTGTTGTTCCTAGATCATGTCAAGTCTCCCTTGAGTAATTTGTCTTCACCCCTAGGCATCTATCATCAATTTAGAAGGAGAAAAACAAACTTATTTACAGTAGTAAGGAAAAAACCATTATAGATACACTTTGCCTGGCTCAATTATGCTTCAAGATTGAAAGGAAAATCAAGAGACCCATGATCAATGCGCACTCAATAGTCAAGAACAACGTTCTTGGACGAATCCTCCAATTGGGTGGCTAAAGCTTAATTTTGGTGCAGGGTGGTTGATGAGGATTTGGCAAGTGTACCAATCATATCAAGTAGACAAGTCATAAGTAAAGTACCGTCTCCATAGGAGTTGAGAAATTTAAATACCAAATCACAAAGAATTTGGCTAGTTGAATAAAATAATCACAATTATACCAATGTAATAAGAAAATAATGCAGAAAATAAACGCAAAAATTTTAAATCAAGATGTTTAGAATGCAAGGGAAAAGACAAAGGTTGTGAAAATCAATATCAAAAGCGATTATGGGTTGGTTCCTCTTAATTCTCCCTTTATGAAATTTAATAGCATATCCAATTCACTGGTTATGATTCAATTCATGATCCAATTCACAAATATAGTTAAATCTCAATTCCTTGCTGGTTTAACCCTAATCCTAATTCAAAAGCCCTAACCCCTTAGGTGAATCTAAGAAAGAATTGCATTAAGATCAAGAATTGATAGAGATCACGCAATCTCTAACTCCTATCCCTAGGTAATTAGCCAATTGTGTTGTTTACTTCAAATCCAAGTTCCTCCCCAATTTCCCAATTATGAGAATCACTCTAAGTTCATGCAATTGAGTGACCAAATCAATTGAAGTATTACGAGTAGAAAAAAAAACAACGGAATTAAATCAAAACTCACTAAATTGAAATAACAAAAGAAATTCACATAGGGTTTGAATTAGGATTCCCCGATCCATAACCTAAGAGATTTAGAAATTCATGACAATAGAAAAGAAAACAGAGAAATGTAAAGCAAATTCCAAAGTAGAATCCATTAGATTTGAAATCCCAATCTCCAAAAGAGATAATTCTATGTTTCTCCAACTCTAATGTATGAGAAAGAATGATAAGAGTCCCCTTTAAAAAGGGTAAAAGAGCCTATTTAAATTAGTAAACTAGCGATCGGTCTCTGACTTTTTTAGGGTCATGCAGTTTAGTCTCTAAAAAATAGAAAACCCCAATATAGTCCCTGACTTATTGCTTTTTCTGTCACTATAGTCCAACTGTGTGTTTCCCATTATTTTTTTTATGACATGTCACATTTATTGACACTCTGTCACACTGTTTGTCACTATAGTGTCCACTGTGGCACAAAATAGATGTGGTTTTGTCAAACTTATAACTTGAAAGATTTCAACTCCAACAATCATGTGCTTCCCTATTCTGCAACCCCAATGACGTTATTTTTGTGCCCCAATGGCAAATAGTATGACATAGTGTCACGAAATGTGACAATCATAAAAAAAATTAATGAGAAACACACAGTTGGACTATAGTGACAAACAAAACAAAAAGTCAGAGACTATATTGGAGTTTTCTATTTCTGAGGGATTAGATTGCATGACCCTAAAAAAGTTAGGAACCGATTTGCTAGTTTACTCCTATTTAAATACTATAAGTGTATGTGAATCAATCCTGCAAAAGTCTGTCGCGTGTAATTACAGTGAATTCCTAATGATTTTACGTTACCACACAGATGCTTCCAGTAGCTCAACGTCACCACGCTCCTTTTCACCTTAATTTCATGTTGTCGGTGAGGGACTTCCACTAGCACAATTTAGCTACACTCATTTTCCACCTCTTTTTACGTACATACACAGAGACTTCCAGTAACACAATGTAGCTACGTTTGATTTTCACAGATTTTACAGTAGAACTCAGAACCTTTCAGTAACACAATGTGGCTATGCTCTTTTCCAACAATTTTACGATGGCACACAGAGGTTTCCATACATATTTTTTTGTCCCCAAAAGTCATCCAAATGATCTTCCCTCCATCCTTTTGCTTCTAATTAATAATATACCTACAAAAACACCAAATTAAGAATTAATCAAAACATATTTACTAGAATTTAACCATTACCACTTAAAATAATACAAATATTTATTCATAAACATTTTAAACTGATTTTTCAATTACTTAATGATCTAAATGACTAAAATTACCTAAAACTAACCAATAAATCAACGAATGTTGTGGATTTATCAGTGGTCAAGTCCAGATGGAACATGATTCGGTATGTTAAACCGCAACTCTAATGGGGAGATCCAAGTTGCAATAATGAAGCTTATTCCTACAAGATTTGACCCCTCTTTAGCAGAATGTCTAACATTAAGATTGCTCTAAATTAGGGCATTCATACGTTGGTAGTGGAAACAGATTGCTAGCGCTTGGTCAAGGCGTTGGATAATGTGTGCTTCACTCAATCCATCTGTGCTTGTTAAAGACAAAGTACGCAAAAAATTGTATGTATATTTTACTAATAATTTAAAATTTCAAAGGCAAACATAAAATGAATAAAATTATAAATGTAGTTTGCTCTTTACTTTTTTAAATACTTCTCAACTTTTCAAAGGCACCACAGTCGAAGGCCCTCCCTCTGCATTAGGACCATCGATAGAACCCTTAGCCCCACCCTTACTCTCATTCTTCTTCCGGTCGGCTTCAGATTGGTCATGCACCCCCTCGACCCGAGGTTCTGAGGTCGCAGAAGGGTCTCCCGTCGGTTGGGGGGAACTGAGCTTTGGCTGTTTGGGAGCGACGAGGCCGACTCCTCGGTAGTTTTCCTCTTCTTCTTATCTTGGATTTTTTTCGGGTCGTCTAGGCCAACAGCCTTGGCCCTCTTTAGCAAGTCAGAGATCTTCATCTGATCTTCTTTTGCAAAGAACAAAGTAAGAATATCAGAACCACAAATGAATAGGAGATAACGTAAAAGCTAACATACAAAACCTACCTAAAGCTACAGTTAGTTGAGCAGACGAAGTGTCTATCAATAATTGGGATGAATACCATGCGCCACCCCCGGCCCTCCACGGCTGATTGCAAAAGATCAAAATTCTCCTGCTCGAACTTCGTCAATTGTGCCCATTTGGTAGAATAAGTTCTGGGCGCCCAGTCGTAATGACGACTGTCCCAGTAAATGTTCATGTTCGGCTCTTGCTCCGCCCAAGTACTTCTCCAGAATGGAAGGACCCCCACCTTGGGCTCGATCCTAAAGAAATCCCTCTTAAAAGAAACCCCAGATGACTTGGCCGAATCCACATACAAACCAAGGATAGCTCGGCCATTGTGACCACGAAGACTTACCCAAGTTCGCTCCCCCTCCTTCCTGGGGCACACATCAAAAATATGAAAAAACAATGGTACGGTCGGCGCGATGGCTGAGAGGTTGCCCAAAATCTCGAACGCCTTCACAAAGGCCCACGCGTTCGGATGAAGCTGGCTCGGTGCTACTCGAAGGAATCTCAAGACCGACTTCTCAAAATCGGTGAAAGGAATCTTGACCTTCAGCCGATGAACCATAAAAGCATATAAGTACATAAACCCGGCCGACGTCTCCCCGCGATGACATATCCTGTCCGAAGATTTAGGCGGAACAAGCTTGTACAATTCATCATACTCTGGGTCGAACACAGAGAGACATGCTCGAAGCGTCGCCTCAGTTTCCCCACAATAACGGGATACCATCCCAAGCACCTCGGAATCAAACCAAGCGTAACGATCATGAACCCGCGTATCTCGGCTATTCACCTCTGCACCACTGGTACTCGTCGCGTCCATGTAACCACCCCTAAAACCTATGGAAGAAGAGACTGAGTTAGAAACTTCGGCATCCTCATCAATCGAATCTAAGTGGGTTTCCAGAGATGACGCGCAAAGTTCCCTCACAAAGACCGACCTCTCAGCCAGGGAGAGCGCACGGGTCTCTTCTCGAGCCAAGGCCGTCGCGCCCTCATAACGACGAAGAATAGCCGGAATGGTAAGCATAGGCTTCGAGCTCGACTCCGCCCTAGGCCTCGACCTCGGCCACGACGGAGGAGGAACGCTTAGCACCTCCAGGGAGTCACCAGACTCCTCCCCACTTTCCCCTTCCTCATGGGGAGTCATCATAAACCAAAAACCGTAAAAGAAAGGGAGGAGAGGGGGAGAAGGGCAAAGGTACCTGGTCTTGCGGCGGAGTAACGGAGGAAGAATGACGGTCACCGGAGAAAAAAGCTTGACAGAAAACGGAGACCCCTTCAGATGATGCAAACACCACTCAAGGTACACCACCAGAAAGCTCTTCTAACAGAGAATAATTTGATCGAAGCAGAAAATGCGACTGAGCAATGTGAACTCATGCAGCAATGCGAGGAGGCAAGGATGAACAGAAATGGAGGAAGAGGAATTTTCTGCAGGTAAAGGATGAAAGTGGAGGGAGCGGTTACTTCCCTCCACCTATTGAAATTTAAAAAAATAAGGGCAAAAAGGTGATTCCAACCTAGAGACCAAAAGCCACGCGCAAATAGTGAGGGCACTTTTGCCATTTCAAACAGGGACGAAAAAGTCAAGACACACCTCTCTAAGGGCACCCAAGGAATTTCAAAACCCCAAGTCGGGGCCAAAAGGGAAGATACAAAGAGACGTGCGCAACGCACGTCTGATGGGTTTCTTGGCAAGTTTACTAGTAGTCCAGTAGTTTTAGAGTAAGTAGAGTATCGTATCCACAGGGAGCGGTTTTAACTTGTAAAGTTAAAATAATTGTATTTTCAATAAAACGTTTTTGTAAAGAGAATTGGTGAATTTTGAAATAAAATAAGCAAAGATAACACGAGAAAATAGTATTTAGGACTAGGATTTGATTTCGTTTCATCTCCCCCTTGTGCATTCGAATCCCTTTTCCCTTATTTATGATCGTACTTGTAATCACCTTAGCATTGTTTAATTACAATAATTATAAGACATGCCCGGTAATTATCGTACCCGCAAATTCCCCTATAACATCATAATTAAACGCCAAAAGCTATTCTCTACAGGCATTCAAAGTGGCATTTGGCGACCCCGAACATTCCCCGTATTTTGCAATCAGCGCTATCGAATTAGCCATACTTTCACATAAGGCACCTACAGAGGGGTGTGTCACTCACTGAACCTCCGATCGTTAGAATACAATCCTTATGCTACGATATGACTAACCTGAGTACCTTTAGCAATCCGAGAATAAGCTTCATGAACAGCTCCATGCTCACCTACCTCTGATACTAGCCGGAGTTCCACTTTTTGTATCCAGAGCACTAGCCTACCATCCCGGCGCACGCGCGAAGTTGATGCATTACACACAACATAAAGATACCGATAAATTACAAGCATAGAATCATAAATAAAATAGAAAAGAGAATTCTTATACACAAGGGGATTGAATCTACTACATCAAATCCTACTAGAGAGCTTAGCTACTCATGGTAGCCATTACAAACTACTGAGAAATCTGTCACCTTTCTAAATCCTATACTACTTTCTCTCTGTATCAGTGTTTTGGGTCCCGAGGACCTGTTTTATGACCTATGCAAAGGGCTCTATTTATAGACTTGGAAAACCTTCAAGGGATCAGGTTGTGATGTCACTGGTGAGTGTTTAATCCAATCAGAGGCGGTCTTTTCATTAATTGACGTCACTGTTGTGAAGCTTGACCAATCAGGAGCTTCCCCTTCACTAAATGACGTCACAACGCGCAGCTTCATTAATCAGGACACGCACTTCATGTGCGCTTAGCGCACATGCAGCCTGGTCGTCCGCGCTCTACGTGTGCTTAGCGCACATGAAGCCTGGTCGTCCGCGCTCTACGTGCGCTTAGCGCACATGAAGCCTGGTCGCTGCTGTTTTCCTTGATTTGTGGATCTAACCACTTGATCTCCTTCTGATCTTATCTGGTTTTCCCTTTATCCCTTTATCCGAATTATTTTGTATTTATCTGCTTGTATTTGACTTTGAAAAGATTCTTTGCAGGATTCTCTGATTTTCTTTTATTTATTTAATTTCTGAATCTGCAATATCCTCCATTCTAATGCTTTTTCCACTCTTGTCCCAAATCTGCTATAATTCTGCATAAAATAGCAAATTTCTATTTAAAATAGCATCATATTCAAATTTCTATCAAATAAATACAATTATTATAAATATTAACAAATGGGATATTTTGGGGCATAAATTACTATTTAATCCTTGATAAGTGTAATAAAAACTATATGAAATTAACGCTAATTTTACACTTATCAACGTCTCAGCAATCATGAACATTTAATGGTGTGTGTCTCGAGGAGGACCGCCCAAGCATCGAAAGCCACGTGTCCAATCCCCTCCAAACGGTCAGAAAAAGACTGACCGTAAACAACAGGACGACCGCAGGCGAAGAGACAGCCGACAAGACGCGACATGAGATGTCGGAAGGGACCTCCGTGGGTCGTCCACACCTCGTCTCACAAACAACATCGTAAGGGGTCGAACACAGTTAAACCTCGAACACGAGTCCCATCGAACTTCAGCGCCGATGGTGAGCCGTCGCTCACCATCGCGCTGGGGAGCAACTTATCCGAACGGACCAAAGAGCCGAGGTGCACCTATATATCATCACATCGAATTTCCATCGCCGATGGCGAGCCGTTCGCTCACCATCACGCTGGGGGGCAACTGATCCGGACCTCAGCCGAAATCCCCGCATATAGGACGAGACGATCGCCGTGCCGTAAGACCGAGTGGTGGGTTACGCTGCAACCAAGCACCGACTCAACATATCAAACCTCGAACCATCAATATCCGTCGGACTCGGCCCCTACCATCCCTAGGGTCCAGACATAGGCCACCTAACATGTCTCATCGCATTTAATGCGCCCCATGCCGTCCCCGATAAAGCTGGAGGACCTGACACACGCAACCAGGAATTACGGCCGGAGCAGACGATTACGGCGGAGGCGTGCCTGCTCCACCTGCCATGCCCCCTCCTGCCACAACACAACATGGCTATATAAAGGGATGACCCCCACAAGCACAAGGTAATCCTCAACCCCTATCTGCCTCCATATTATTCCCTCCCCTAACTTGAGCGTCGGAGTGCCTTCGCAGGTACCCCCGCCGCGCGCCTCCGCACCGGAGCGACCACTGGAAAGCCATCAAGAGACCCAGACGTACCTCGGGCCACCACCTGTGATCTCGGCCATGATCATATATTTTTCAGTATTTGTTTTTCATTAATAAAAACCAAATGATATGACATGTGGTACCAACAATTAATGCTATAACGAAAATAAAAAAATAATAATTTTCCTTAATTACAAAATTTTTAATAATATAAAAAAATTTGATACACAAATGATTAAAATGGTTTTTTTGTTATGTACGTAGTAGAGAACAGTTGGACGTTGATCCTCGGTGGTGGTGACTGGTGAGCCACTGAACCTCATCCTGGGTACACAATTTCAGTTTTCTATGTTTTTTAATAATAATTGGAAATTCTTGTCTTTATGTGTCAAATGCCATCTTTTCTAATTAATCTATATTGTCATTTTATGAGAATATCTCTTTTCCAATATTATTTTCCTTCCAATGCCAAACTGGTGTCATCACATGTTTGACACCTTTCTGGTCCCCACACGTATAAAAATTATCAAATCAATTACCCTTTGTGTACGCAAATATCACCTTGTATTTGGTTCATTGTGGAATTTTTTTACTTTTACTCATAAGGAAGAAATTGAAAAAGAAATTAAATAAAAATACAAAAGCATGTAATGCATTGAGAATTCAAAACACATTCAATACTTTATGAGAAAATGCAAGTGTACAAGTTTTATTAAATGAAAATTATCATTCCTCTTATAGTTTTATTGGTTGTCTTTAGTTACCTCATATTATAGAATGTTTGTGTTAAATTCTTTTTATTTTTAACTTTTACTAAATTATATTTTAGATTTAACTATTCTAAAATGAAAAAAATGCACTTTAAATAATAGAGTATGAGGATAATTATTGATTAAAAAACAATAATATTTATATAAAAAAATTATAATTGTTAAAATTTTGATTAATTGGTACTATAATTTTATATTGGGTTAAATATGTTTTTGGTCCCTAAAAATATGATGGAATTTGGTTTTGGTCCCTCATTTATTTTTTCATTAGTTTTGGTCCTCCATTTTTTAAAATCACATCCTTTTAGTCCTCCTTATTAATTGTACTCTGTTAAGTTACTTTCACAATTCCACTACGATGTTCTCGGCTAAAATGCCCGGAAGTTATTCGGCTTCTAAAATAGGTGCCCGAGCCCTACCTTTTAGCGGACGTTTTGCGGGTAGCCCGGTATATTTGCGGGTAGCGGACTTTATTGGGCTGGACTAAAAAGCCCGAGAATTATTCGGGCTTCTAAATTAGGTGCTCAAGCCCTACGTTTTTATGAGCTTTTGCGGGCCAGCCCGGTCGGGCCGGCCCATTTTGCCGGCTCTAGTGTTTGGTTGACATTAGGGATGGCAACAAGTACTTGTTGAGTGGAAAACTATATTATAGTTAGGGATGAAACCAGGTTAGACAAAAAGGGGGCAAGTTAGATGAAAACTGTATAACTAAAAGCTAGTTAAAATTTTAAAGCTAGCTGAAAGCTGAAAAGTTAATTAATTTGATTGAAGGTGTTTTGTAAGACTAACCGATAAAATGGTAAAATGACATACAAGGACATCATTAATTATTAAATAATATAATGATAAGTGGAGTTGGTTGAAGAATAAACTTGTAATTAACTTTTAGCTAGTAGCTGAAAATGAGAGTTTTTTTAGAAAAGCTACCTCAAGTAGCTTTTCAAGAAAAGTTAGTAGCTACCCAAAAAAGTTATCTTACCAAACACAACTGAAATGGTTTCAGTTACTAATTTCAGCTTTCAGCTAACTGAAATGACTTACCAAACACACACTTAATATATATATAGTATATAATATATGTTAATCTATCTCCCTCCCACTCTATATTCCTACTTTACCCTTAAGTTTTGCATTGTAATAAATAAGAGTAGCAATGTTATGAGAAAATGCAAGTGTACAAGTTTTTTTATTTTATAATTTTTAGTAAATTGTGCTTAGTAGGTGTTAAGTTTGTGCCCCTTACACAAATTTTTTAGTTCCGTCCCTAATCATAGCACTTGTCCTCATATCGCATTTTTTTTTAAAAAAATGTTTTGTACTGGCCAGTAATAATTAGATATTAATTAAGGGTGGGGATCAAATTACTCCCGGAGCAAGTCTGGATAAAATTACTCCGCTTAATAACTTCTTATCAACATTGAATTTCATCAATCCAACCGTCATATTAACAGTTTTCATTGAGTAGATCAATCCTACAAAATTTTATAAAATTTAAAAATCATTTGATGTTTCATCAAATCACTTCAATTTAACGGGCAATATACTTTTTAAAATATAAGTAAATGTTCACTCTAAAATTACATACCTATGAATGTCCAATTAATCTAAAATTTGGTGTGCATAATCATCATATTAATATCAAATTAATCAACGGTTAGATTTGTTAAATTCACATTCTATAAGAAGTTATTAAGCGGAGTAACTTACCTAGACTTACTCCTAGAGTAAGTTGATCCCCACCCATTAAATAATTAATTAGATATAATGTATTAATTAGATATTAATTAAATGTTGATATATATAAGATATTTTAATTAAATAATTATATGCTATTGTGTGTGTTTTTTTTTTGGTGAATTGCTATTGTGTGTATACATGTACATATATACGTATATATAATTATTTAATTAAAATAATACATATGTGGTGTGAATTGGATATTATAATTAATTTACATTATTCTATTTATTATGGATAATTTTTGTGGGATATCCATTAGAATTATCATTCAAATGCACGAGGCACATATGGAAACTCACGAGGACAAAACACATCCAAGCCCCCCACCCTATAGTGATGCATAACTAGCACGTTTGTGAAAATGATACATAGTTGATAGGACCACGTGTGGACCGGCCGACAACCACGGTTTTTGTGTACTAGTATGTTATGAACATAAACTAAGGGTCACTCACTACCATTAGTTAATTGATTTTTTGAAAAAGTTATGTGAATATTTTTCATGCGACGATAGGTGAAAGTCTAATTCATCATTAATATTTGATTAAGTGTCCGAACTAAATACGATAGGTGGTTAGGAAGGAAGGGGGTATTAGTTGGTCTTGGAATTGGCGAAGGCATCTTTTTGAATGGAAAGCTGAACTTTTAACACTCTTGTTAGTTGAATTGCAATCAGTTCATTTACAGGAAGGTGTAGCTGACTGGTGGTCTTGGAAGGCAAGCTCAGAAGGTGTTTACACAGTGAAGTCAGCTTATAAAATACTTAGCAATGAAGCCCTTTGTGCTGATTTTTCACTGCATAAGTTTTTGTGGTCTCCTTTTGTGCCTTCAAAAGTCTCTGGGTTTGTGTGGAGAACAATTCTAAATAGAATCTCTACAAGGATGAATTTAGTGAGGAGAAATGTATTAACATATTCTGAAGTTTTTTGTATATGGTGTGGTCAGTCTGATGAGACTACTTCTCATCTTTTCTTTGAGTGTCTTTTTTTCGCATAAAGTTTGGATGGCTTGCTTGGATTGGTGTGGCTTCTCTACTGCTTTTCATAACTGTTGTCCTGTCAACCTATCTCAATTTATTGGCCTCCCGAATTGCAACAACAGGAATCGATTAAGATGGTCTGTGGTTTGGATGGCTACTGTTTGGTCCATATGGCTCGCAAGGAATAATGCTATGTTTCAAAATGAAAACTCAAATTTTGCTGAACTGTTAGAGCTGATAAAAATCCGCTCTTGGAGGTGGATTAAGGTGAAGGATCCATCATTCTCTTACTCTTTTTCTGCATGGGATCATTCCCCTGCGGCTTGCCTTAATCTCTCTTTTGTGCCTGGTTGTTGATTCAGATTAATTTGGTGGGTTTGGCAGTAGGATGGGTTAATTTTTTTTCCCTGTGTGTTGATGTTGTTCAGATTTGATTTTAATGCCTTTCCGACACTGGTTATATTCTGGTTCAGCGTTGGTTGAGTTGTTAATTGATTTCCACTTGATCTTACTACAGTGTGATTAACTATTACAACTTGGTGCAAGTTCCTCACGCTATTCTTCATGGTGGTATGTTAGCTGGTAGCCTTGTCATCAATTTGTACTATTATTCTCTCAAACAATAGTGGTTGGATGTTATGTTATGGTGTTTTGATTACTTGGGCAGCCTTTTGTATTTTGTAGGCATTGTATTGGTGGCTGTCTTTTTGGGTAGTTTATGTGTATTTTATTAGGTGCAGTTGTTGCCTTGGTTAGGCTTTTTGCCTCCTATTTCGTGTATGGGTTTTGAGTACCCCTTGTACTCTATATCAATAAATTTTCCATTTGCTTAACAAAAAAAATACTATTTTAACCATATTTTTAAAAAAATTTAATGGATATACATTATTAGTATACAAACTATTGTATAATAACATTGAAGTTTGAATTTAATTTTAATTCTCAATAACAACATTAAACTCTCACCTGACTATTTTGCTTGCTATATGTGTAATAATGCTTGAAAACCATTGATGTTATTGACTAATCAATAAATAAAGATAGTGAAAAATTTCACCGAGAGCAAATAAAGAAAAGGAAAATTAGTAGTGCTTCATAATAATTCAAAATATCTTATATAAATAACTAACAAAACCTTCCTGATAAGGTCTTATAATAAAGATTAGAGGGAGTAATCACTACGGCAATTTAGGGTTAAAGAAACAGGCCTTTAGAGTGAGGTTAAATAGTTACCGCACTCTTAGTATAAATACTTAATTAAAAGTTCTTATCTATCAAAGAACTTTAAGATACCAAATAAGTCAAATAAGTATATGACTTAAATATGTTTTTTTATCTCTATAAAATTCTCGAATTTTGTCTTTAGTTCTCAATAAAATTCTCACATAAGTTTAGTCCCATGTTAATTTTCTGTCATTAACATTAGTCCTCACCATTAATTCTCGGTTGTTAAGTAATGATGTGGCAAGGGAGCCCAATCAGTTAGGATGACATGTCCAACTAATATGACCTAGCTGCCACATCATATACCTCCTATTTTTTAATAAAAATAACAAATAGTCATATTTTACTTTATTGTTTACGAATTAAAATTGTTATCGATTGGGCAAAGAAGGGTTCAACTTCTAGATGAACCCTAAGAACAATAGTTGAGATAAGGTTGGGGGAGGCAGAGAAAGAGAGGGTCGACAAGAGGAAGGTTGAAATTGGAGGAGAGAATGAGACCAAGCAAGACAGAGGTTAGGGTTACAGGTTACGGGACCAAGCAAGACAAAGAAGAAAAGTAATGAGATGAGGTCGTCTGCCTCAGCACTGGAGAAAAGGGTTACGAGTTCGAACTCTACTTCTTTTTCTTCTTAATTTGAGGTGTGGGGGCAGGGTGATTTTGATCAAGTCGAAAACCTCCAACAACCTGGGACACATGTTTTAGAGATATCCCCATTGGACTTGCAACTACTTTAATTGGGCCGATGAAGAGAATTTTGATGAAGAAATGGAATTTGCAGGTGTAAATGGTGTAAAAATGGTAGGTGAGCAGAAATTGAAGGTATTGAAGCTAAAGAAGAAGCTCGATGCAGAAAAGAGGAAGGCGAAAATGTTTATGGGTGTTGTTATTGGGTCATGGGTTTTGACACTGATGGTGTGTGTTGTGTGTGTAGGAAAATGCCCTTGCACTCTATTTTGAGTTGTCTAATATCTATAATGGAATTTTAGTCGTGACGTGGTATGTTGAACTTTTGGTTATCTTCCACATATTAGTGTAATTTCTGTTCAACTTTGGATTTTAATGAGATGAATGTGTGGTGTGGTAAAGTTTCACAAGCAACCCGAACCCTCACTGCATCATTTTTAACATATCTAACATGTCTTTCATTGAGCAGTTAATGCTTTAGAACATCATATTTAAATTGTTTGAGACTAGAGAACTCCACCATTTAAATTTAGGATATGTTGGCCCCTTATACCCACCATCATCAGAATCATCACCCAAACTCCTTGCATATCTCTTTCCCCCTTTACTATAATTGTTTTACAAATAAATATTAAAAACATTATATAATCTTTTAATATTCTTCCTATCAATTTCACTCTAAACTAGCAGCTGACACCTAATGTGAAACTTAATTCAGATTACTTAAAAAAATGATAGTGTACTTATTGAGACTTTTATTTACACTTTGGATTTAATTGATATACACGGTTAATGTAAAGAAGTTTTACACTGACATCCAATAATGTGTTGCCACATCACTTAATAAATATGATAACTCACGGATCAAGATCCTCTCCAGTAATTGGAGGGTCCTGTAAGAGAGAGAAAGAGAGAGTGCATGTGTGGTCCCACATGTGCAACTGGAGGGTCCTGTAGGAGAGAGAAAGAGAGAGTGCATGTGTGGGTCCCGCATGTGCATGTGGGACCCACACATGCACTCTCTCTTTCTCTCTACTACAGGACCCTCCAGTTACTAGAGAGGATCCTCTTTCGATAACTCATGTTATTAAATTCAATACATAATGTGACAACACATTATTGAATGTCTGCGTAAAATTTCTTTAGACTGAGAGTATATATATATATATATATATATATATATATATATATATATATATATATATGAGGAGGGTTATAATTACACCGGTGAATATTTTTTTAACGGATTATTGTATTAAATAATCGACCGTTGGATTGAAAGTTACTAACATATAGATCATACATATAAAATTTTACATTAATATGAAATTATTTGATATGCCATTGAGATGTTTCAAGATTAACGTTATATATACATTTGAAATATATGAAAAATCCAACCATTTGATTATCAAGTTATTAGTGTCAAAATTTTATGAAATTTGGAACATATAATAATGATGATGAACAAACATAATTCAACGGTTGGATTACTAAAAAAACATATTCGATTTGTAGTTATTAGCGGTGTAATACTTGGTGTAACTTGCACCGATGTAATTATATATAACTCTTATATTTTTCAATACTTAAAATTATGAAAACCTAAAACAATTGTTATTACTTTATATCGTTGACTAAAAATATTTTATATAATTGATAAATATTTTTACAAAATAGTAAATTTTAAATTTTATAAATAAAAAGAAAAACTATATACCATAAACTATATAGAAAGAATCATGTGCTAGGACATCTTATCAAATAGTGGTTGGTCATAATGGAAATGGACTGAGACCCTAGGCGAATTTTACTTTGTCAGGGATTTGAATTCTAGAGTCGCGACTCTTGAGAAAACTTTATATACCTCACCATCACCCCTAGCACCAAGGTTAAACTCACATCTATGTTTGAGGGGAATTTCCGGTAAAACACAAAATAAAATGTGTTGAAAGATCTTGACATATTGTCGATGCCTGTATCTATATTTCAATCCGAGAGGGATACCTATGCAATTATTTTTAACTATAACCGGGGACTACTTAAATTAGGAAGAATTTCCCATGCCACTATTAGAAATTATATATTGTTTTTCTAGAAGATGAAAATTTATTTAATTTAGTCTTTTTTATGGACTAAATTAACATTAAAAAAAATTGTTAAGTATTAAATTGAATCATTTTCCATCTTTAAAGTATAAAATTGAATAACTTTAATTTTCTTTCCTCAGAACGAAAAATGTAATTTTCATATTCATCTTTCAAAAACTAATATGATAGACTCCAAAACTTCCTTGGACCAAAAGGGAGTTGTTTTTTACATCTTTTTTTTTTGTTAAATATGTTTTTGGTCCTTGAAAATATGTTGAAATTTGGTTTTCATCCCTCATTTACATTTTCATTGGTTTTGGTCCTCCATTTTATAAATTTACATGTTTTCTGTCCTCTTTATTAATTGTACTCTGTTAAGTCACTTTCACAGCTCCGTTACAACTTTTCTCGGGTAAAAAATTACAGGAAATTTCTTGTCATATTTTCTGGTAAATTTTAGAATCTGAACAAAATTTCTTTTGAATTTTAAAAACTGCAGGAAAATTTGAGGGAAAAATTCATAAAATATCTACAATAAATATTGCTACATCATCACTTAGCGGAATATAACTAATGACAAGTACCAAAATCAATTATAAAATAATTGAGGAACCAAAACCAAATTTTACTATATTTTGAGGGACTTAAAAGCATATTTAATTATTTTTTATTTCTCCCACACAACGTATCCCCAATTTTATTAAATTTAATTTTCTAAAATAACTTCGTATTAACTGCATTCATCATCACCATCAACGTCTCTTTAATTTTCTCTTATACTCACATTCACAATTTCACGTACACAATCTGATAGTAATGCGCAATTGGGCCTTAACAGACCCAAGAGGAGCACCCAGAAACCATTTTAGTTAAAGGATTTTATTTGATTAATGGGTTGTATTTTTGGGCTGCAATTTTTATTCTTCCTTTAATTATTTACCTTTCCTTCAAGTTGGCTTATGGGTTAACAGTAGTATGTAGAGCCCAAACAAAATGTTATTTAGTTGTGATATCCTTTGAAAAATGATATGCAGAATTTCAGTTATTTAATTCCTTTCTAGTTATTACGTAGCTCCTTTTTGTTCTAAACCATAATTCCCCTCACATCCTTAAACCCTGATAGCAGTTGCCTATCATTGGTTCTTTCATTCTCTTCCTCAATGCCTCCTAAACCTCAATCCAAGGAGATGGATGACCTCCTACACGCTATTGCTGAGAACTCAAGGCATCAACAGGAATTTCAGAACTCAAGGCATCAACACTTACAGGAAGCCATGGATACTAGACATGCCAACCTTGAAACTGTCATGACAGGTCTCCTGGAACAGGTAGCTACTTCTCCTTCAACCCCATATTTCTACTTCCCAAACCACTTCATTGGTTATCCCACCTCACCATACCAACCCTCCTAACCCTAGCACCATTTCTTCACCCACGTTCCCACCTGGTTTTTCCCCTATACCACCATCCACTTAATTTCCCCTTTCCACCCCACAAACACAAACTGTGGTCTCCGCAATGCCCTTTATTGCTCCCCTACGTATTACCCCCTACCCCTTTTTCCACCACCAATAACCTTCCCCCACCTGGGAGCACTTTTATTCCTCCCTTTTTTTCCCACACACCACCCCATAACCCTAATCCAGCACTGCGTCTTCCTAAACTTGAACTTACACCTTTTGATGGTTCTGAACCCCTAGATTGGTTATTTCAAGCTGACCAATTTTTTCAGTTTTATCAAATCCCTTTAGAGCAACGGCTTCCTATGGTTGCGTTTTATATGAAAGGGAATGCTCTTTCATGGTTCAAGTGGATGTACCAAAACAACCAGTTGACAGATTGGTTTTCCTTCACCAGAGCCCTTGAGTTGCGTTTTGGACCTTCAACATATGAGAACCATCAGGCAGAGTTATACAAACTCCGCCAATACGGTACATTCTTTGATTACCAAGCATCTTTTGAAAAACTGTGTAATAGGGTTTTTGGATTATCATAAGATGCTCTTCTAAACTGCTTTATTTCTGGTTTCATACCTGAGATTAGAAGAGAACTAGCAATTTTACAACCCTATTCCATCTCTTAAGCCATGGGCCTTGCAAAACTTGTTGAAGCCAAAATCAAAGACACTAAGCCCCCGCCTACCACGCCCTCCACCCACCCCAATTTCCCCAAATACACCATCACGACCTTCCTTTCCCCAAACACCAAACCCATCCCAACTTCCCATCAAGAGGCTCACCCCATCTCAGATGCAGGAAAGAAGAGCTCAAGGATTATGTTACAATTGTGATGAGAAGTTCCAGTCGGGTCACAAATGCTCTAAGTCTCGCTTCTTATTGTTATTAGTGGATGATGAAACAGACCAAGCTGATGAAGGCCATGAGGAACCTCATACAGACCCTGTTGAAATTGATCCTATGGCCATATATTTCTAACTGTCCCCACGGGCTTTAACCAGTGAACCGTCACCGGAAACCCTTCGTTTTAAAGGGCACATTGCTGGTATCCCAGTTACAATGTTGGTGGACACTGGAAGTAATCACAACATCCCGCAACCTAGGATTGCTACTCATCTGCAACTACAAACCATCCCAGCACCTAAATTCTTAGTTATGGTGGGAAATGGAGCCAAGATTCATTGCATGGGTCTATGCCCTAATGTTCCCATTACCCTACAAACCCACCGTTTCTATTACCCATTCTATCTCATCCCCATTGAAGGTGTTGATGTAGTCCTAGGAATGGAATGGTTGTGCACCCTTGGCCCTATTCTTGCTGATTTATCATCCCTAACATCTGCTTTAACCATCAGAACTCCCTCATTACCTTGAAAGGTGATAACCCCTCACTTCCCGCATCTTCTATCTACCACCAATTTTGTCACCTTCTTCACACTGACTCCATTGCCTCTACACACCTCTTAGCATTCCAACCAACAGATTCAACCCAACCCTCCTCTACCCCGCAATGTGACACCCTTCTACCCCCAACTCTTATACAATTAATAAATAGAAGTATACGAAAAATAGTATTCCACAACGGGTAAAAAGGTTCACATTTCTAATCGTAACAAACGTCATTTATTCCAAGAGTGAACTCATATAAGATGGAAATAGCAGTCAACGGTTTTCAAAATACTTAAGTAGCGGAATCTCAAATATCAACCTCAAAGTATCCTACTAGCCATGTAAGGCATTTAAAAACGGTTTACAAAAGCTCTTCCTAACTAGAAACATAAGGTAAAAATCCCCAATAGTATGCCCTGATGTCACATGTATCAGAACGAATCTCCCTTCAATCAAAACTCGACACCAGTTGTGTCATCATCATCACCTGTAAAATTAACCACAGTGTAATGGTGAGGAAAAGAATACGACTCATACATACACATAGGAGGCTACCCTATCCTCACCCACATATAATCATCATTATCATCAAATATTCACATACTCATATCGTCTTATACTCTTTTATCATCAAGTTATTTTCCTCATCATAGTTATATTAATCACACTTTACAAATCATCAAGCACATTCTCTTCACTCAACACATACTATCATATCATCAATAATTCTCATAACGTCATAATATAATTCATCATCATCATCAAATACAATGTTTATTCATCTATCATCATGCACACCAAAACATCATCAACATCATCCCAAGGATCATGACTTGTAACTCCGCACAATGGGCGTCCCTCATCAATCTCCCTAGTTGTCACCAATGATGGCTCCCATCATGGTCTCTGCACCCCCTCTAATGGGTCCGCGTAGTTCACCTCCCCGAGTTGCACTTCACCCCTCTCTAGGCTTATGCATCTCGAGTACAACACCTCCCTGAGCTGTACTCCGCCCCACTCTGGGCTTGTGCATCTCAAGTACAACGCCTCCCTGAGTTACACTTCTCCCCACACTAGGCTTGTGCATCTCAAGTACAACACCTCCCTGAGTTACACTTCGCCCCACACTAGGCTAGTGCACCTCAAGTACAACATCACATATGCTCAAGGCATTATCAACATAATAAGAATAAATACATCATCATCATCATCATTATCATCATAACATCATCATCAATCATCCTCATCATAAACCATTATAAGCATCATTAATCATCATCATTATAAATCACCATAAGCATCATTAATCATCATCATCATACTCATAGCACTCATCGTATGCGCAATGCATCATTATGTAATCATCAAATCACACCCCTCATAAGGTTACACACATCATCAACATTATCATAATAAAAATCTATTCATCAAAGGTATAATCATATCATCAAAGTCACACCAAAATCAAAGTATAACAATCATCATCAAGTACTTAGATCCCAAAATCCACACTGGTAATCGATTACCAGCCTCCAGTAATCGATTACCTGCAAGCAAAGCCTCTGGTAATCGATTACAACCCCTCTGTAATCGATTACCTGCAAGCAAACACACTGGTAATCGATTACAACATCTCTGTAATCGATTACCTACAAGCAATCACCCTGGTAATCGATTATAGCCTCTCTGTAATTGATTACCTGCGAGCAGACACCTCGGTAATCGATTACAACATCTCTGTAATCGATTACCTGCAAGAAAACATCACTCCAGGCTGCCCAGAAAGTCCTGGTAATCGATTACAGACCTCTGTAATCGATTACCCATGACGCAGATCGCAGTTCTCGCGAATTCTACCAATTCTAAACCTCTCTATTCAATCTCTAATCAATCCTCTTTGTTAAATCATCATTCATATACGTTTATATCAACTAAATTCAGTAAAAACACCAATCTTTCCACAGATTATATAGTTAATCCATCAAAACCCCAAATCATCAAACCCCTATTTACCCCTTTTTATTATTCTCAATATCCTCTTCAATTTCACCCAAGAATTCATCAAGATTCATAACATCAATCATCAATCAACAGTTTTCATCATACCATACTCAACATATACATATATCAAATCGAATTTTAAAGCCTTAGAACTACCCAAGCACCCCCACATGCACATACAAGCAACACTCTCTCCCCCACCGTACCTTGAAGTGGAGATCGAACAACAAAGAAGACTCTTTCTTGGTTCTTGATGATCACTCTTCAGCAATCTCCTCTTGAGACTTGGTTTCTCCCATCCTTAGCGTTTCGCTCTCTGATGATTTGAAAAATAAGGATTAGGGTGAACTGATTACCCCTCCTTACTAAAATGCTTATATGGGCTTGGCCCACTCGCAACCCCCTTATCTTCTTTTTAAATTTGAACTAGCTTTATGGATAAAACTACTCATAATATTAATTCTATTATTTATTTATTTATTTCTTCTACTTTATTATTTTAATTTTATTTTATTTTACTTAATAAAATTCAGGATGTTACACCACAAGCCCCAATATTTCCCCCTCCATCCCTACAACCAGAAATTCAAACAATTTTGCTCACCTACCCTACAGTTTTCCTAGATCCCCATGGCTTACCCCACCTAGACCTCATGACCACCATATTCCTCTCATCCCAAACACTTCTCCCATCAATGTTAAACTCTACCGCTATCCTCATTCACAAAAAGAGGCCATGGCCTCCATCATTCAAGACATGCTGGCAGAAGGGATCATTATTCCTAGCACAAGCCCTTTTTCATCCCCAATCCTACTTGTGAGAAAAAAAAGATGGCACATCAAGATTCTGTGTGGATTATCGGGCCTTAAATGCAGTTACCATCAAAGATAGGTTTCCTATACCTACCATTGATGAGTTGTTGGACGAGTTGGGATCAGTTACTATCTTTACCAAGATAGATCTTCGTTCTGGTTACCATCAAATTGGAGTGGTACCAAAAGACACTCACAAGACAGCTTTCCGCACTTATGATGGACACTATGAGTTCCTTGTTATGCCTTTTGGGCTCACCGACGCCCCATCCACCTTTCAATCTGCCATGAATGATTTATTGCGCCCCTACCTAAGATGGTTTGTTTTAGTCTTCTTTGATGATATACTGATTTACAGTAGCTCTTACTCAGATCACTTAGTTCATTTAAGCACCATTTTAAATTTACTTGCTTCTCATCAATTTGTTGCTAAATTGTCTAAGTGTATCATTGTTGTTCCCACTATTACCTATTTGGGCCATGTGATCTCTTCCCAAGGTGTTGCTTCCGAACCAGACAAAGTGCAAGCAATAATAGATTGGCCGGAGCCACGTTCTCTCATGGCACTCAGGGGATTCTTAGGCCTCACCGGCTTGTATAGACGATTTGTTCGTCACTACGCCTCTCTCGCCGCTCCCCTCACCGATTTATTGAGTTACATTGGAATACAGACGCCATGAACGCTTTTACAGAACTAAAACATAAGATGACTTCTGTGCCTGTCCTAGCTCTACCCGATTTCTCTAAGCTTTTGTTGTTGAAACTGATGCTTCTTCTGTGGCAATAGGTGTTGTCCTATCTCAAGAAGGTCATCCTCTAGCCTTTTTCAGCAAGAAAATGTGCTCGAGAATGCAAGTTGCCTCTGTTTATATGCGAGAAATATTTGTTGTTACAGAATCAGTAAAGAAATGGCGTCAGTATCTCATTGGAACTCATTTTCACATCTATACTGACCAAAAAAGCCTAAAAAATTTGCTTACCCAAACCTTCCAAACTACTGAACAACAGAAATGGGCTACCAAGCTTCAGGGGTTTAGCTTAGAGATTTTCTACAAGCCATGCAATACAAACAAAGTTGCAGATGCCCTTTCAAGATGCCACCCAAATGAAAATATCCTCTTTTCCATGTTATCATCCCATGTCCCAGCCCTCATTAAATCTCTCCAGGACTACTACAAAACAAATGACAAGGGCAAGGAACTCGTTCAGAAATGTTTAAATGAGAAGAGTATGCAGGTAGTGTTCCATTTTGCTCAAGGCATTCTTTACTTCAAGGAAAGGATATACGTACCCGAGGATCCAGCACTTCGACAGGCGCTACTCCAAGAGTTTCATGCAACACCCACAACAGGTCACTCTGGTTTGAAGGCTACACTGGCTCGCATTGCAACATCCTTTTATTGGCCGGGACTTTACAGGGACACAAAAGCTTTTGGACGCAGTTGCTCAACTTGCCAACAGAATAAATATGTTCCACAAAAAAACAAGGATTACTTCAGGCTCTACCCATCCCAAAACAAGTATGGGAAGACTTAACAATGGACTTTGTAACTCACCTTCCAAACTCATTCGGCCACACTGTGATTTGGGTGATTTGTGATCGATTGACCAAATATGTGCATCTTCTGGCCTTCCCAACCAAGTTCACATCTTCTAATTTGGAAAAAACGATTTTCGGTGGAAATATGTCGCCTTCATGGTGTGCCCAAATCCATCATCTCAGATCGTGATCCATTTTTTCTGAGTTCATTCTAGAGAGAGATTTTCCGCCTGCAAGGCACCACATTGAAATATAGCACAACTTATCATCCGGAAACAAATGGTCAATCGGAGGTAATGAATCGTTGCTTAGAGGCTTACTTACGATGCTTTGCTAGTGACCACCCTAGACAGTGGTACTTGCTGAGTTCTGGCACAACTCTGCTTTTCATTCAGCTATTGGGATGTCTCATTTCCAAGCCCTTTACTGCAGATTACCTCCCAAGGTTCCTGATTATGTGCCTGGTTCTGCCACCATTGGATCTCTAGATGCAACCCTACAATAGAGAACAGAGATAATGAGTGCCCTTCGAGAAAAACTCAAAAGGAGTCGTTAGAGAATGGAGGCTCAAGCCAACAAGCACCGTCAAGATCGTACCTTTGCACCAGGGGACTGGGTTCTGTTGCGCTTACAGTCGTATCGTCAACACACAGTGGCCTGCCGCACCTCACAGAAGCTGTCCAAGAGGTACTATGGCCCATTTGTGGCTCTTCGTCGTATGGGTGTGGTTGCTTATGAATTAGATCTTCCTCCTGAGTCAAGAATACACCCAGTGGTGCATATGTCCCTCTTACGACCCTATGTTGGCTCGGATCCTAGCTCACACTACAAATCTCTACCATCTGAGCTCACTGAGTGTATTTTGGAAGACAGTTTAGAACACAACTCTTCCTCCCTCACCACCGCTCAGGAAACCCCACCAGTTCAGAGAACGGAGAAAAGTGAAGTGAGACGAAATGAAACTGAGAAAAGTGAAGTGAGCCGAAATGAAACTAAACAAATTCACTCAGTGAATAAACAACCTCTCTCTTTTTCTCCAACTCTCATCACCACCGTCAGATCTTAGCAAGGAGCAATTTGGGCCGCTGACATTGTCCCAAAAACACAGCTCACAACCCACTAATTTTTCTGCTACATCTGCAAATTCAGCTACCAAATTAATTCAAACAGCTCACGGAGGACCGTCCGATCTGGGCGTGGATGCATCGGGGCTGCTGATGAAGGGACCGCATAGGAGACCGTTGCGCGGAGTCTCCAAGAAGCAGCCAGCTGGTCTTGGTCAAAACGTGTTACCCGGAGACGCGTCCCAGCCGTTCGATAAGGAGATGGCGCGATCTGGACCATTGGGAGAAAGCACAATCCGCGTGCTTCCTTTTCCTTCCCCCAAGGTTGTGTCCCAACCATTAGATGAGGAGATGGCGCGATCTGCACCATTGGGGGAAAGCACAATCTGCGTGCTTCCTTTTCCTTCCCCCAAGATTCATTCTGATACGTTGGATCCCTCCACTTCTATTCATGCGCGATCTCAGCCATCAGATGCAAGCTTCATCCGGGTGACTACTCAGCCATACTCAAACCTTGAGGACAAGGTTTCCACTGAAGAAGGGGGTATTGATAGTAATGCGCAATTGGGCCTTAACAGACCCGAGAGGAGCACTCAGAAACCATTTTGGTTAAAGGATTTTATTTGTTTAATGGGTTGTATTTTTGGGCTGCAATTTTTATTCTTCCTTTAATTATTTACCTTTCCTTCAAGTTGGCTTATGGGCTAACAGTAGTATGTAGAGCCCAAACAGAATGTTATTTAGTTGTGATTTCCTTTGAAAAATGATATGCAGAATTTCAGTTGTTTAATTCCTTTCTAGTTATTATGTAGCTCCTTTTTGTTCTAAACCCTAATTCCCCTCACATCCTTAAACTCTGATAGCAGCTGCCTATCACAATCACAGACCCTTTATTCATTTTAATCTTGATCTTAAGAATGTCTTCCTCTCCTGAAATTCTCTCAATTTTGAAAGAAGCAGAACAATCCATCATCACCACTCTCCCTCTCCAATGCCACCATATGTTGTGGATGACTGTGAATTCCCTTATGGCCCCATGCTTAATGGCCCAAAAGAAACCACTTCAAATCCCATATGCTTAATAATGAGGAAGGATTTTGTTTGGTGGTCGTGGTTGCTTCAAAGTACCATGTTTTCCAACATATGGATGTTTCTAGAAAAAGTTTCCTGTACACACAAACAGTGGGAGAGAAGGAGATAGAGAGTTTAATATGAAATGGTTATTTTAGGATATTAAATTTAAGTCTTGAATGTAGTTTTGATTCCCCCTATTTTACTCATTTCGTGATTGGGGGTCTTTCTGGTATTTTTATTTGCAATTTTATTCCCTTATTTCATTGATTTCGTAAATTTGGTCCTCTAGTATTTTATCACGATTTTGATCCCCATTTTTTTTCAATTATGTAAATTTGATCTCATTATTAATTTTGCATCCAATAATTAATGAGTTTTACTAATGTAGCTCCTCTTTTGTGACAAGGTGTTAGTTAATATTTGATATGGAATTTCGATGTTTTATTTAAATTAATGTTTGGATATTTTAATTAATTCACTTAAAAAATATTTAAATCAATCAAATGAATAGTCTTGTGACGTATTGTGAGAATAAAAAAAACATGTAAAAAGGTAACAGTAACAAAAACCTTATGAAGTAACACATCATATTATAAAGTGATGAAATTTTTACCGAATTTAAAAAATCTTGGATAGTTAGAGAGATAAAATATGTAAAAAGTGAAAAGAATAATAAAACCTAAACTGAAATAGGAAGAATCCTCACTTTATTTTCTTTATGCATTATCGATTGATTACAAAGGAACAAAGAAATCTTGACATT
The DNA here is from genome assembly GCA_026901365.1 of Sesbania bispinosa. Lineage (NCBI taxonomy): Eukaryota > Viridiplantae > Streptophyta > Magnoliopsida > Fabales > Fabaceae > Sesbania > Sesbania bispinosa. Next base: position 110,725 of record QLOH01000674.1, on the reverse strand, counting down.
TTAATATTATCACGTCACTGTTAATATTTAAAGACAATAAAATAAAGTGAAACAAATTATATATATGAATTAATTCATGAAGTTTTTATCCATCATTTTTAGCAATTAGAAGTATTTCAATAGTAACCTTAAACCAAAAGGAGTTTCAATGCATTATTATCATCATATAAAATAATATTAGTAAAATTCATTAGTTATTAAATGAAGAATTAACGGTATGATCAAATTTGTATAATTGAAAAATTTAGGGGACTAAAATCACGAAATCAATAAAATAGGGGGATCAAAATTGTGAAAAAATTTTAGGGGGACTAAAATCGTGAAATCACCAAAATAGAAAGACCAAAAATATATTTAAGTCTAAATTTAATAAAAAGAAAGGAATGAGATGTGTGGGAGAATAAAGGAATGTGCAAAAAGAAACTCCCTCACCAAAATGAAAGTTTAGTTATTTTTTACATGTTTAAAAAGATTTTTTTAAGGATCTAGTAGTGTTTGGATAAAAAAAAGGAAGTAATGAGCCCAAAGTTTGGTAGTGCCACTCCCCCTGGTGCGAATTCCAACTATTAAATATGAAAGCGGAAGATACTTTGCCTTCATATCCATTTATGTGATTAGGTTGCTTTATTTCATAAAAATTTTGAATGTGCTTTTGGTCTCAATTACAAAAGATGCAAAAAGGCCTTAAAGAAATAAATAAATCACACCAAAGGCAGATGCCTAGCAAGTGCTAATAAACAATACCAAAAAGCAAAAGTACCTTTCTTTGGTTTTAGTAAAAAAAAAAAAAATTGTCAAAAAAAAGATCTCATGCTCTTTTTTTTTTGTCAAGATCTCATACTCGAATTCGTGGAGATAGACATGGACAAAATGGGCTGTTCCTCGCTTCATGCATAACATAGCTCACTAGCCCATACAACAGTTGAAAACCAGTATACCAAATCACATGTTTCTCTTCGACCAAAAAAAAAATCACATGTTTCTCAGAGACCCAAAAAATTTGACCAAAAAAAAAAAGAGATCCAAAAAAAAAAAAAAGATCACATGTTTCTTTTATATATATATATATAGCATTAGTAGCAAGCAACACCATAAAAACATAAACATTAGTAGTAAGCAACACTCTTTAAGTTTGAACAAACAGGATCTGATCATTTTACCCCTTTCTGTAAACAAAGTTTAGCAATTTTTCTTTTGGTCAAGAAACAAGTTTAGCAATTGAAATATATAAAGTTCCTAATGTCAAGCAAAAGAATAGATCTTATATGTGTGTATATCTAAAATTATATATAATCCATTTGAGACAGATGCTACACCTACAATAGTCATACAGGGGGAGATTTGTATTGCCTTCTAGGAATGGAATTTTTCATCCCAATAAAAACAACAAAGCCCCTGAGAGAGCCATATTCTACAAGGAGTAATAACATTATGTTAAACAATTTCAACAATAAATGAATTAACATCATGACATTAACTTGAATTTGGGCATTCCAACATGAAAACAAATTTTTAAAACAGAGAGAGAGAGAGAGCCACATCTAAAAGAGTCAAATCTTCTGATGCAAAAGCTACAAAGACAAAAGAGCCATATCTCTTAAAAAACTGAGCACTTGAGATGAAAGCCAAATTCAATTTCATAGAGAAACTACAAACCATAAGGAAAGCTCTGAAAGAGCTCCCATATATGGAAAGAAAACCTCCAATCCAATGCCTTTGACAGCAATAGCCTTAGGAACTAAAAACTTCATCTGTTCATAATATCAAATGCTAATCATATAAATAAGCACTGTTAATGATAAAAGGAGTAGTTGAAAAAAATGCAGTGCATGATGATAAAAGGATGCACTATATGTATAACAATTATAATGATGAAAGAAAATTTTATTTTTTTCCATTGTGATGTTTCTTATATAACTTCCTCAGTGCCTTCCCCTGTCTCCACCCATTTCAAGTGTGTTTGGTTACTAATCAGTAGCAGTATAAAATCAATTTCACAGAAGTCGCCCAATGTGTTTTGTAAGTTGTGCCTCACTTATTTTCAATCATTGATTTCTAGAATCAATTCTAATCAACTATAAATCAAATGCGCTTAAGCAATACAACATTTCAAAACTACTCCTCTTTACTTTTGTGATTCATGTCCAAAACAAAACACAATCATATTGCCTGCTGAGAACCCAAATTTGAGTTACAGACAAGCAGTTAAGCAAAATTAAGTCTTAGGGCCAAAGTGACAGGTCTAGACAAGCAAATATTATTGAATATCATGGGAGATGGTTTATTACCATAATTAGCATCAGCCATGCCTACATTTGATAACAGAAAAATGCATGAATGTTATTAAATTCACAAGCAATCTCCAATTCCATGTCACATTTTTATTTAATTTAAGCACCTTGTCCTCATTCTTCTGTTTCTATCCAATATTTTTCTAAAATATGTTTTCATGGGTTTTAATCACATTTTCCTTCAATAATTGATACTGGGAGCAAGAGAACGAGAGACTAACATCAGTTTCAGGAAGCTAAAAGCCAACTTGAGAATGTACTTCATATATATATATAGGCATCGAACTTTTTAGTCTAATTGATTTTGCTTCAGGTCCCCATCAATTCCATATTAATTTTGTAGTATAAAAAACAAAGGAGGAAAAATAAAAAAAAGGCATAAAAAATTTAACAACAGAGTTCTTCCAGAATTAAAATGTCAAATGGAAAGAATTTTTAGCTTCTAATTTCTGATTAAATGTAAACATAAGCATTAGTAGCATAGCAAGCAACACCCTCAAATCATCCAAAAAAAGGAATAATAAGCCTTTTAATTCAAATACTTGTTGAATGGAAGTTATATATCCACCTCAATTAGAAATTAAACATGGAAAAGTATAGAAAAATTGGTGGCATATATATTCAAATGATAGCACTTCAATCAGAAGGCTATAGTCCACTAGCAATGGCAGTCAGAAATTCAATGCCTAATGGAGACTATCTCCATTCAATCTACCCCTTAATCTCAAAACAAAGACACAAAATTGCTATCTATTACTTTTTAGAACCATAACTTATAAAAAATACTCATCATGAAACTTTACAGGATGTACGATCTCTTTTACACAGAATGGATTTGTCTTATTTGGCAGATAATGACAACTTGCAAATATCAATTAATTTTGTATAACTTTCTGTCGGACATTTCTTTTTTCATGACCACAAAAAAATCCTCAGTTTTATAATAGATAAGCCCAGCTTCTCAATTATGACATCAACCTTTACTAGTTTTTGATTCATACGGTGATGTTTTAGGTTGCGCCGATGATGCACAAAATTAAACTTATTGTGTCAGATGGGGTGATACTTTAATGCTTTTCATTGATATAAATCTCACCCCGTCAGATATAGTGGTGTTTCAGTGTCGCGCTGATGCTACACAAAACAACACGGTATCAAATGCGGTGTTATTTTACACGGTTTCTTTGGGTTGATTTATTGAAGAGAGAGATACGAGAGAGTGAGTTGAGAGAGATGGTAAAATCACCTTATTTGGTACAACACATGAGAGACATAGAGCCGATTTTAGTGGTGGGCCCTACACCCAAGTGAATCTCCCCAAAATGAAGCAGAGAAATTAAGGTGAGAAGGGGGTTTATTTAAGAGAACATTTTGCCCCTAGTTGGGGCGAATTATTTAATGTTTTTTATTTCAAGGGTAGTTTAGTCTTTTTTTACCTTTTTACACATCTCTTTCATTTCTCTACAACCAAACAACTATCATAATTAATTTCTCTCTCATCTCTCTCCTATTTCTCTAATATCAAACAACCTCTATTTCTACTTTATTTCTCTATTTTTCTCTTTTCACTATCTCTCTTTCTTATTTCTCTCTTATTTATTTCTTAATCTAAACCAAACAGAGGGTTAATGTTGTAATGCACAATTATGTATATGGTGCCTCTCACTTTAGACTAATTTTAAGTGTGAGAGATCGTAAGGTGAGAGCTGCCGACACGGTGTCTCTCATCTTCATATATTGCCTTTTACATTAATTATTTTTTAATTAAAATATTTTAATTATTTAATATATATAATTTATTGATAAATAATAAATGCTTTAAATTTTTTTAGTTTCTTTAAAGATAAAAGAAAGAGCTTTCATCAAATGTAAAAATTAAATGTGAAAAAATTAGTGAAGATAGAGAAACAATTAATTATTAGAAAAGATGACACGATAATTAGGGCCGTCAATATGGATTGAATTCAGTGAGCCGATCTGGCTCATCGGTGGGTTGAGTTGGTAAAAATTAGACAAATAAACCTTCATTTTGGTCCCTGAAAGATTTGGTGTATGTCATATTATAGCCCTTGAAATAATGAAATTACTTTTTTCGTCCCTAAAAAATGAAAAATTATTCAATTTAGTCCCTCAAAGATAAAAAAAGTCATTCATTTTAGTCCTTGAAAGATTTTTTTAAAATGTCAATTTAATCCCTGAAAAGTACTAAATTGAATGACTTTTTCATCTTTCAGGGACAAAAATGTAATTTCCATCTTTTAGGGACTAATATGACCAACCTCGAATCTTTCAGAGACCAAATTGAGGGTTTACTCCACTTTCGCGGATCAAAGTTGGTTAACCCACTTAACTCACGGGCCAAAGTGGGTTTGAGTCGGGTTGAGGTGTGTTGGCTTACTTTTTAATTTTTAAAATTATTTTTACATTTTTTCTTTTCTTTTACATTTTTTATTATTTTTAATTATTTTTATAATTTTTAAATTAGATGACCAAACCCATTTAACTCACCAACCGCGGTGAGTCGAATCGGATTGGTATTTTTCAACACACTAGAAAAGTGAGTCAACTCGAGTTCACTCACTTTTAAAGCTCTAACCATAATAGATCAATTTGGTAGGAAAAAAGTAATGAATCTAAGTAAATTAATAGTAATTCTAAAAAGATGATATAAATTATTCGCGGACAAATTTATTTTCACACCAACTTAATTAATTAAATTTCTTAATTTATGTGAGGTAGTTAAAAGATTCTCATAAAAATATAGATGGGAATCCATTATTTTAAAAGTAAGTCTAGTGAAACTTATTTCACTTAATAACATTTTTTACTATAATATTAAATTTTATTAATCTAATTATTGAATAATGTAATGTTAACATGTTAAAAAATCACTAAATTTTAGATTAATCAAGCATTCATAATTCAGCCGCTATCAGTGTAAAAAAGTTTTACACAGACATCCAATAATATGTTATCACGTCATTTATTGAATTTAATAACACATGAACTATCATATTCATTAAATGATGTGGCGATACACCAGTAAATGTCTGTGTAAAATTTTTACACTGACAATGTATATTAATTAAATTCTTGAAATATATATAGTTTCTAATATCAAGCAAAAGAATAGATCTTATATGTGTGTATATATAAAATTATATATAATCCATGCGAGACAGATGCTACACCTACAATAGTCATACAGGGGGAGATTTGTATTGCCTTCTAGGAATGGAATTTTTCTACAAGGAGTAATAACATTATGTTAAGCAATTGCAACAATAAATGAAGTAACATCATGACATTAACTTGAATTTGGGCAGTTTATAAAAAAAAAAATGAATTTGGGCATTACAACATGAAAACAAATTTTTAAAACAGAGAGAGAGAGAGAGCCATATCTTAGAGTCAAATCTTCTGATGCAAAAACTACAAAGACAAAAGAGCCACATCTCTGTTGACCAAAAAAAAAAAGAGCCACATCTCTTAAAAAACTGAGCACTTGAGATGAAAGCCAAATTCAATTTCATAGAGAAACTACAAACCATAAGGAAAGCTCTGAAAGAGCTCCCATATATGGAAAGAAAGCCTCCAATCCAATGCCTTTGACAGCAATAGCCTTAGGAACTAAAAACTTCATCTGTTCATAATATCAAATGCTAATCATATAAATAAGCACTGTTAATGATAAAAGGAGTATTTGAAAAAAATGCAGTACATGATGATAAAAGGATGCACTATATGTAACAATATTATAAAGAAAAATTTATTTTTTCCATTGTGATGTTTCATATATAACTTCCTAAGCGCCTGCCCCCAGTCTCCACCCATTTCTAGTCTGTTTTGGTTACCAATCAGTAACAGTGTAAATCAATTCCACAGAATTTATGTTAAATCACTTCGGTCCAACGTATTTCGTAAATTATGTTTTACACTTATTTTTCAATAATTGGTCTAGAATCAATTATACTCAACTATAAACCAAACGGTCATAATCAATACAACATTTCAAAAGTACTCCTCTTTACTTTTATGATTCATGTCCAACACAAAACACAATCATATTGCCTGCTGAGAACCCAAATTTGAGTTACAGACAAGCAGTTAAGCAAAATAAGTCTTAGGGCCAAAATGACAGGTCAAGACAAGCTAATATATATTTTGACCACATTAAATGATAGTCATATTTAAACCTGTGCATTTACAAAGTCAAAGGCATTATTGAATATCATGGGAGATGGTTCATTACCATAATTAGCATCATCCATGCCCACATTTGATGACAGAAAAATGCATGAATGTTATTAAACTTTAGTCTGATTGCTTTTGCTCCAGGTCCCCTTCAATTCCATATTCATTAATTTTGTAGTATAAAAATCAAGGGAGGAAAAATAATAAAAAAAAAAGCCATAAAAAAATTTAACAGAGTTGTTCCAGAATTAAAATGTCAAATGGAAAGAATTTTTAGCTTCTAATTTCTGATTAAATATAAACATAAGCATTAGTAGCAGAGCAAGCAACACCCTCAAATCATCCAAAAAACAATAATAAGCCTTTTATAATTCAAATACCTGTTGAATGGAATTATCCACCTCAATTAGAAATTAAACATGGCAAAGTATAGAAAAAATGGTGGCATATTCAAATGATAGCACTTCAATAAGAAGGCTATAGTCCACTAGCAATGACAATCAGAAATTCAGTGCCTAATAGAGGAGTGCGACTCCTCTCCATTTCTCTAACTGTGTGCTTGACATGTGCCTTCAAACATATCCAACGGGTCAAATAATTTTCATTGTTCCATTAAAAAATAATAAAAAAAGTAAATAATGAAAGAAAAGAAATAGTGAAACGTAAGCCTTAAGGAATATAATAGATTTCGCGCGTAAATAAACATAACCTGAAAATATCAAAAGAAAAGAAATAATAGCGAAGAAGAAGAATTCCAAAAATGGTTCCTTGACTTTGCCACCACTCTTTTTCTGTGAGAACCTCTCTATCACTCTTTCCTTTTTTTTTTCTTATATGCTGGTTGTGTTTTGCGCAAGATCAGAATAATCAGCATAACTAGGAAATGTTTCTGATTTTTAAAACCTGCTTAATAAATATAGACAGTGAAATCATTTGATGATTTCATGTGAATAGATGAAATAAAGAAAGGAGGGAAGGACCGAAGGAGGGGTGGTGGTGAAAGATGCTATTAATGAACCATAAAGCTCTTGCTGTGTTACTTTAATGCTATTAACCATAAAGTGGTATCAAGATCAGATGGTAGTTCTCAGTGGTGTGAATTGTGAAAAAAACAATATTGGCACTCTGAATTCTGATGCAAGCGGGACTAGCATATTCCAAGTGTGTGTTTCTTTGATTAAAATCAAACAGTTTTATTAAGTTGTTGGTTCACTGCAAATAATGTCACCTTACATATGAGTTTAGATTAAAATCTAAAGGATATATCACTGACAGTTACATCAAAAGTGGATCTCATATCTCAAAAGAGCAATTCAGATATGCATCATATAATAAACCTTAAATTACAAGTCAAATTTGTTCAAATCTATTCCAAATTGACAACCTTAATACATTCCTACAGTACAGTCACTGACACTCAATCATTCATCTGTTTTTTCTTTTAATTAGAAAAATTTAGCTTGAATTGTACTTCCTACCAATACCAATACAAAACCATTGACTAAATCAAAACCAATCAGAATTAGCTGAATCAACACCAATGTAGGCCACTGGCAGTGTCCAATTATCAAACCAATACAATTGCAAGATAAATTGACAATTCTGAACCATGAACCATGAAACACAATCACAAAAGCACTACAATATAATTTGTAACCACCCAGGACACCAAGCAGAAAATTGAATCAAATAGGACTAAGCAGAAAATTACCAAATGCATTCCAATACCAATACAAATCCATTGACTAAATCAACACCAATCTGAATTAGCTAAATCAAATTAATCAAATAGAGTAATTGCTGCCTTATACCAGCATACTGCATCAATTAATTACTCTATACATAATACATGAATTAATTCCATGAACACTTTAAGGATGCAGAAGTTATAAGGATGCAGGTATTATAAGAAGCTAGAGAAAAGTAAATCAAAGCAGTAAGATCTAAGCAATTGCTGGCGGCGTGGCGCGATGGAGGAGGGCGACCAAGGCTTCTGATTCGACGGTGGAAGAGAGCGCCCAACGCGTCTGAATCGATGGTTGCTGCCCGGCGGCGATCGAACGGAACAATGATGACACGGCGGACGGTCGACGGTGCTGCCCAACGCGTCTGTCATTAACAATTTTGGGAACGTCTCTGTTCTTGTTCTTCAACTCTTCTTGGAGCGTCCTGAAAGAACCAAATCTGAATGGTCTTTTTTTATTTTTTTAAACTGATAATTGCTACTTATTTTCCAACCGTTGGATGTGCCTATGCCACGTGTCAAGCAAAGAAATAAAGAAATGGAAATAGAGACCGTCTCCCTTCAATCTACCCCTTAATCTCAAAACAAAGACACAAAATTGCTATCTATTATAACCATAACTTTATACTCCCTCCTATCTTATATATAAGAAACATTTGACTAAAATCATCAAGACCAAGAAAATGCATTGGAATAAATTAGTGGTAATTAATAGTGCCATGATTTTAATTTTTTCTCAAAAATACCCTTTGTATTAAATGACTAAATGATTGAGTACCTCTTTAACTACTCACAATAAATTAAGGACATATAAGGTATTTAGCAATTAATGCAACTAAATATAGTACTATGTTTCTTATATATAGGAACAAAAAAACTTTCATTTTTGTTTCTTATATATAGGAATGGAGGGAGTAAAAGATACTTATCATGAAACTTTACGGGATGTACAATCTCTTTTACACATAATGGATTTGTCATATTTGGCAGATAATGACAATTGCAAATATCAAGTAATTTTGTATAACTTTATGTCAGACGTTTATTTTTCATGACCACGAAAAATTCCTCAGTTTTGTAATAGATAAGCTCAGCTTCTCAATTCTGACATCAACCTTTACTAGTTTCTGATTCATACGGTGATGTTTTAAGCTTGCGCCGATGATCCACAAAATTAAACCCATTGTGTCAGATGCGGTGATACTTTAATGCTTTCAATTGATAATAAATCTCACCGTGTCAGATAGGGTGTTTCAGTGTCGTGCTGATGTGACACAAATCACACGGTGTTATTTTAATGTTGTAATGCACAATTATGTATATGATGTCTCCCACTTTAACCTAATTTTAAGTGTGAGAGGCCGTAAATTGAGAGGTGTCGACACGGTGTCTCTCACCTTTATAAATTGTCTTTTACATTAGTTATTTTTTAATTAAAAATATTTTAATTATTTAATATATATAATTTATTGATAAATAATAAATACTTTAAATTTTTTAATTCTTTAAAGATAAAAGAAAGGACTTTCATATAAATGTAAAAATTAAATTTGAAAGAATTAGTGAAAATAGATAAATAAGTAATTATTAGAAAGATGTCACGATAATTAGAGTTGTTAATATGAGTTGGGCTAAGTGGGCTAACTCGGCTTATCGGTGGGTTGGATTGGTAAAAATTAGACAAGTAAATTCCCATTTTGGTCCCTGAAAAATTTGGTGTGGGTCATATTATAGTCATTGAAAGAATGAAATTACCTTTTTCATCCCTAAAAAATGAAAAATTATTCAAATTAGTCTCTCAAAGATAAAAAGTCATTCATTTTAGTCTTTGAAAGATTTTTTAAAATGTCAATTTAATCCCTGAAAATGACTAAATTGAATAATTTTTTCATCTTTCAAAGACGAAAATGTAATTTCCATCTTTCAGGGGACTAATGTGACCGAGCTCGAATCTTTCATGGATCAAATTGAGGGTTTACCTCCATTTTCGCGGATCAAAGTGGGTTAACCCACTTAACTCTCGGACCAAAATGGGTTTGAGTTGGGCTGATGTGTGTTGGCTCACTTTTTAATTTTTATATTTTTTAAGTTATTTTTACAATTTTTTTCCTTTCTTTTCCTTTTTTTATTATTTTATTATTTTAATAATTTTTTAAATTAAGTGACCAAACTCACTTAACCCACCAACCCGCTGTGGGTCGAGTCAAAATGGTATTTTTCAACTCTCCATAAAAGTGAGCCAGCTCTAACGATAATGGAGCAATTTGGGGAAAAAAGGTAATGAATCAAGGTAAATTAATAGTAATTCTACAAAGATGATATAAATTAATAGTAATTATACACCATCAAATTGCCTACTGAGAACCCAAATTTGAGTTACAGACAAGCAGTTAAGCAAAATTAAGTCTTAGGACCAAAATGACAGGTCTGTGCAAGCTAATATTTTGACCACATTAAATGATAGTCATATTTAAACTTGTGCATTTACAAAGTCAAAGGGATTATTGAATATCATGGGAGATGGTTCATTTACCATAATTAGCATCAGCCATATATGCCTACATTTGATAACAGAAAAATTGCATGAATGTTAATAAACTCAGAAGCAATCTCCAACTCCATGTCACATTTTTATTTAATTTAACCACCTTGTTTCTATAACTTTTTTAAATATGTTTTCTTGGGTTTAATCACATTTAATTTCCTTCAATAATTGATACTACAAGGAGCAAGAGAACGAGAGACTAACATCAATTTCTGGAAGCTAAAAGCCATCTTGAGAATGTACTTGACTACTTGATATATAAAGGCATCGAACTTTTTAGTATAAAAATCAAGGGAGGAAAAATAAAAAAAAGCCATAAAAAAAATTAACAGCAGAGTTGTTCCAGAATTAAAATGTCATATTGAAAGAATTTTCAGCATCTAATTTCTGATTAAATGTAAACATAAGCAACACCCTCAAATCATCCAAACATGGCAAAGTATAGAAAAATTGGTGGCATATTCAAATGATAGCACTTCAATCAAAAGGCTATAGTCCACTAGCAATGGCAATCAGAAATTCAGTGCCTAACAGAGACTGTCTCTCTTCAATCTACCCCTTACCCTTTGTTTGTTTAAGTAGAGTTAGGAAAGAGAGAGTTGGGAGAGAGTGATTTAGAGATAATATTCTTCAACCACCGTGTTTGTTAATGGGCTAGGGAGAGAGATGGAGGTAGATTTATTGTGGGACCCACGTTGATTTTTTCTCTGTAGATGAGAAGAGAAATAGTGGAGAGTTGTGGTTTATTTACCAAATGACTCTATTGCCCTTAGTTATATGTGATATCTACTTTGAAGGATAAAGACTAGTCTGGACATTCTCATTGCTTTTTGATTGTATTCCGATTGTCATACAATCGATTTGCATACAATAGGAAATCGATTTGCATACAATACATGCTTTGAAAATCGATTAATACTGCTCCTCTCTTCAATTTAACCGATTTACTTTATAGTAAATTCGATTTGGTGTTCATGAAAATTACTTGTTAATTATAAGGGTAGTTTAGTCTTTTTATTTTTTTTACAAATCTCTCTTTTTCATTTCTCCACTACCAAACAACTATACAAAATAATTTCCCTTCTATCTCTCTCCTATTTTTCTCATACCAAACAACCTATATTTCTACTTAATTTCTCTATTATCTCTCTCTTCCCTATTTCTCCCAATAAACCAAACACAGGGTTAATCTCAAAACAAAGACACATAATTGCTATCTATTAGAACCATAACTTTATAAAAGATACTCATCGTGAAACTTCACAGGATGTACGATCTCTTTTACACAGAATGGATTTGTCTTATTTGGCAGGTAATGACAACTTACAAATATCAACTAATTATTTTGTATAACTTTATGTCAGAAATTTCTTTTTTCATCATTGCTTAATATGAAAAAATCATCAGTTTTGTAATAGATAAGCTCATCTTCTCAATTATGACATCAACTTTTACTAGTTTTTGATTCATACGGTGATGTTTTAAGGTAGCCACCGAAGATGCACAAAACTCATTGTGTCAAATGCGGTGATACTTTATTGCTTTTCATTGATATAAATCTCACCGTATCAGATACGGTGGTGTTTCAGTGTCGCGCCGATGTGGCACAAAACACACAATATCAAATGCGGTGCTATTTTAATATTGTAATGTGGTGTCTCTCACTTTAGTCTAATTTTAAATGTGAGAGACCATAAGGTGAGAGGTGTCGATACAGTGTCTCTCACCTTTATAAATTATCTTTTACATTAATTATGTTTTAATTAAAAATATTTTTAATTATTTAATATATAATTTATTGATAAATATTAAATGCTTTAATTTTTTTAGATTCTTTAAAGATAAGAAAGGGCTTTCATATCAAATGTAAAAATTAAATGTGAAAAAATTAGTGAAAATAGACAAACAATTAATTTTTAGAAAGATGACACGATAATTAGAGTTGTTAATATGAATTGAGTTTAGTGAGTCAACCCGTCTTACCGGTAGGTTGGGTTGGTAAAAATTAGACAAGTAAACCCCCATTTTCATCCCTGAAAGATTTAGTGTGGTCATATTAGTTCTTGAAAGAATGAAATTACCTTTTCTCATCCATAAAAATGAAAATTATTTAACTTAGTCCCTCAAAGATAAAAAAATCGTTCATTTTAGTCCTTGAAATATTTTTAAAATGTCAATTTAATCCCTGAGAAAAGGACTAAATTGAATAATTTTTCATCTTTCAGGAACGAAAATGTAATTTCCATCTTCTAGGGACTAATGTGACCGACCTCGAATCTTTTATGGATCAGATTGAGAGTTTACTCCATTTTCGCGGATCAAAGTGGGTTAACCCACTTAACTTGCGGGCCAAATTGGGTTCGAGTCGGGTTGAGATATGTTGACTCACTTTTTAATTTTATAATTTTTCTTTTATTTTACTTTTTTTATTATTTTTAATTATTTTAATTTTTTAATTAGGTGGTCAAACCTATTTAACCCACCAAACCACGGTTATGGATGTCAACGAGACGGGGTGAGTAGTATATACCCATATACATACCCGTTAAAATTAACGGCTACCCATGCGGATAACGGGTATCCCTGAGTATTCACGGCTATCCATTAATGTTTAAGAATTTAAATTTTATAAAAAGAGAGAGGAAATATTATATAATATATTATAATATCATACTATATATATAAATAATCATTATATAATATATACCATTATGTGTTAATATATTAGAAATATCATCATAAAATAATAAAAAAAATCCTAATATTCAAATATATTTAATTGAAAAATATGTTTTAATGAGTATGTGAGTACCCGTGGGGCGGGTAGTATAATATTTGTCCCCACCTATTATATATCCATGGGTATGCACGGGTATGGGTTTTTTACATCCCTAACCGCGGTAGGTCGAGTCGGATTAATATTTTTTCAACTCACCAAAAAAGTGAACCAACCCGGCTCAGCTCACTTTTAGCCTAACCTATGGTGAGTCAACCCCGGATTGGTCACTTTTACCACTCTAAACAATTTGGTGGGAAAAAAATAATGAATCTATGTAAATTAATAATAATTCTAAAAAGATTATATAAATTCTTCACGGATAAATTTATTTTCACACCAACTTAATTAATTAAATTTCTTAATTTATGTGAGGTAGTTAAAAGATTCTCATAAAAATGATAGTATATATATAGATGGGGATCCATTATTTTAAAAGTAAGTCTAGTGAAACCTATTTCACTTAATAACATTTTTTGACTATAAATGTAATTGTAATGTTAACATGTTAATAAAATGCACTAAATTTTAGATTAATCAAGCATTCATAAATATATAATTTTATAGTTGATATTTATTTATCTTTTAAAAAATGTGTTATATATTAATATAAAGTTGTCTAATTATATATCAATGAAATTTTAAATTATATAATTTTTTTATAAATGTAATCTATTTAATCACAATTTTTAACCTAAAAGTTGAATTAATAAAATCTAATATTTATAAAATGCTATTAAGCAAAATAAGTTCAACAAGACGTACTATTAAAGTAAATGAATTGTCATGATATATATATATATATATTAATCAGATATCATTATCTTTATCTTTTTTTACATTATATATAGTAAGGTAGTAAAAACATCGACCAAAATCTAAAAGAAGGATAAAAAAGTAAATTCATTTTAATAAAATTTCTAAAGTGAGTATATTCACCTTTTTATTTTAAATTGTTGACATTATTAATTAATTATAATAATTATATTAATGAAAAGATCACTATAATTACAAAAAGTCAACAATAACAAAAAAATATATGTCCTCTAATTTACTTAAAATACCTATAACTTTTACTAATTTTTATCTTATAAAAATACATACTTTAATTTATTTAAGAAATTATAAATATTAATTAATACTAAAATTAAAGACAAATATTCCGCCTTAAAAGATTCTATATATTTGGACATATTATAGTTTGTTAATATTAATTAGAAATCTAATGTCAAGAATTAAGCACCAGTAAATATCATAAAATCTTGTGAGAAATCATGCACCATTATATAGCATGTTAATTATGATTCGTATGCTATAAACTTCATTGAGTGAAACAGGTTTTATTGCTTCAGAAATTAACCTTATCCATTATTTATTTCCGGTTTTTTCTATCCAATTTTGTTAAAAAATAACAATAGAATTAGTGTGTATGAAAAAGAAATTAAACCAATAAAATATATTCATTTGAATAAGTATTGTGCCTCCGTGAATTTCTCTTTCTCTCTCTCCAATTTTAAAATGGACAAAATGAGGCGTGAGAATCCAACGGTCCCAGTTCGGTGTGATGCTTGTTATATTCATTTGAATAATTTCCTTCATTTTGCATCTGACTCTGAGAAATCTCGCATCCTCTCTCGCCCTGCACATCGCATTTTCCAAGGTATGTATCGTCATGTCTTTCTGTCAAATCAATTTTATTAAATGAATCTGCCTCCTTTTCAATTCAATTTCTTGTTTAGGATTCGTGTATGTTCAGATTTGAATCGATTCCTCTGCAATGCATTGCCATTTAGATTTCGGGCGAATGTGTTTGGATCTGTCATGTTAAATTGTATTAACGCCACTCACTCACATAGTTAATCTGTATGTGAATTCATTGTCATTGTTTAGATGAGCTTCTGTATGTAAAACGTGATTTTGAATGTTGAAAGCAATAGCAAATGTTAGATGCATCTCTTCAAATGAGATTCTACAACCAAAATTTATTCTAGAAAAGAACATCTGAACATTCGGAGTTCTTGACAACCATTCTGAAAATGAAACACTCACAATTTTGTATAAATTGTTTGCTGCTCGTCTAATTGGAGCTTTGAAGCACACAAAGGGCCATCCAAACATGTTATTGGCTGTTTTAGTTACTCAAAAAATGATATGCTCTGCATCCTGCGTTTCTAACAGGATAGGAGATTGATACAAATCAGAACTAAAACCAAAATCCAAACTCGTTTTTGATTGTTTTAGTTACTAAAAAATGACATGCTCTGCATTCTGCATTTCTAACAGGATAGGAGATTGATGCAACTCAGAGGTAAAATCAAAGTGCCTTTCTTCGGTAATATTAATAAAAAAATCAGCTAGCTACTTTCACCACACGCAACTCGAATATGAAGTGCCTCTGAAACTTCCTCAGCTTGCATAGCCTTGATGATCCCATGCCTAGACTGTTTGGCCTTAGAGTTTAGAGCTAGAGACTTCTTCTTGTTGTCATCTTCTCCAAGCTCAAGCTCATGGACTTTGAGAGATCCCAACAGTTCTTCCACTCTAAGAGAGTTCAAATCTCTTGCCTCTTGAATGGAAGTTACTTTAGGTCTCCAGGACTTAGGCAAACTCCTTAGAATTTTTCTGTTGTTATCTCCAGAATTATAAGTTCTTCCTAAGGACCTGAGTCCATTGGTTATGGTCTGAAACCTTCCAAACATATGGTCAATGGTTTTAGATTCTTCCATCTTGAACATCTCATACTGATGTATGAGCATACTTATTTTAGATTGCTTGACAGTCTCAGTCCCTTCATGGGCTGCTGCAAGAGTATCCCAAATCTCCTTGGCAGAGGTACATCCATGAACCTTCTCATATTCTGATTTATTCAAGGAACATATTAGATAGAGTTTGGCTTTAGCATTCATCTGGACTCTAGCCTTCTGCTCTAAGGTCCATTCAGTCTTAGGTATAGGCACACCATTTTGCATAGGCACATAGTCTCCATCAGCGACCACATCCCAAACATCAATGTTGGTGCTCTCAATGAACAGCTTCATTCTATCTCTCGACTAGTGGTAATCCTCTCCATTGAATGCTGGGGGTCTTGTGATAGAGGCTCCTTCTGTGATGTATTGCCTGTTGCCGTTAGAAGCTTCCATAAGGATCTTTCAGTCCTCAAACACTTGTTAGGTGCTTTAACCCTGAGTTTAGCTCTGGTACCAACTGTAGGAACACATGGAAACACTAGAAGGGGGTTGAATAGTGTTTCTAAATATTTTAGAAAGCTTTTCGCAAACAGGTTCTCAAAACAGAATTTCAGACAGACTTTGGAGGGCTGTCTGAAGTTTTCAGACGGCTTGTAAAAATTGTTTTTAAAAGATGTTTTGTGCCTTTTAAAATATAAGATTAATTACTCAGACCCCTTGATTTGTTTAAACTGAATTTACAAGAGATAAGGGTAAGAAAACTTAGCCACAGAATTTCAAATGAAATTGATCTCTGCAAGTATGATAAAAGATAGAAGAATGAAAGAAAGAAAGCAAGAAAGGACGAAAGAAAACAAGAACAGAAGACTGAAAGAAAAAATGATAGGAAGGAAGCAAGTAGGCAGGAAAGAAAGAAAGAAGGAAAGAATGAAACCAAGAAAAAAAGATGAATGATAGAAAGAAAGGAAGAAAGGAAGAAAGAAAACAATAAAGAAAGAAAGCAGTAAAAGAGAAAGAAGAAAGTTCAAAAAAAGAAGGAAAGAAAGAAAAAAGGAAGCAAGCAAGCTAGAAAGAAAGAAAGGAGAAAGAAGAAATGAAGAAAGAAAGAATACAAGAAAGCAAGAAAGAAAGAAAGTTAGAAAGCAAGAAAGAAAGAAAGCTAGAAAGAACGAATGCAAGAAAGAAAGAAAGAAAAAAGCAGAAGGAAAGAAGAATGAAAGAAAGAAAGAAAAGAAGGAAGGAATGAAAGAAAGAAAGAAAGAAGGAAGGAAGAAAAAGAAATGAAGAAAAGACGCAGACAAGAAAGAAAGAAGAAAGAAAAAAGAAGAATAATGGAAGAAGCATAGAAAGCAAAAAGAAAGAAAGTTAGAAAGCAAGAGAAAGAAAGCTAGAAAGAAAGAAAGAATGAAAGAAAGAAATGAAAGAAAGAAGGAAGGAAGGAAGAAGAAAGAAAAAAGAAAGAAAAGAAGCAGGCAAGAAAGAAAGAAAAAGAAAAAGAAGTAATGAAGGAAGAAAGCATAGAAGCAGAAAGGAAGGAAGGAAGAAGAAAGAAAAAAAAGAAGAAAGGAGCGGCAAGAAGAAAGAAAGAAAGAAATGCTACAAAGCTAGAAAAAAAAGAAAGAAAGAAAAAAGAAGGAATGAAGGAAGTAAGGATAGAAGTAAGAAATTAAGCAAGCAAGAAAGAAAGAAAGAAAGAGAAGATAAAGAAAGAGTACAAGAAAGCTAGAAAGCAAGAAAGACGGAAGAATGAAAGAAAGGGAGAAAGAAAACAAGAACAGAAGAATGAAAGAAAAAAAGAAAGAAAGGAAGCAGGAAAGAAAGAAGGAAAGAAAAAAAAAGAATGCTACAAAGCAAGAAAGAAAGAAAGAAAGAAAAAAGAAGGAATGAGGAAGAAAACATTGAAGTAAGAATGGAAGGAAGGAATCTCACTCATGAAGGTTTATAACTTTCGTGAAAATTCTTCCCTTTTAGCTTAGAGGACAAAATGATACTTTTCAAACCCATTTTTTGGGGTGTGAGAAGAAGAAAAATAAGAATGGATACATAAACTTTATTGAGAAAGAATGGATAACTCTGTTAGTGCGTTGACGTATCATTCTTTAGGAACAATCTTTGTGGCAAAGAAGAACTTTAGAGTGAAGGGAAGGATAAAGCCAATGTAATGGGGAGGAAAGGACCATCCTTCTTCCCAATGATCACTCCTTTTCCTTAGAGAGAAGGAGGTTGATATACTATCCTTTAGGATGAACATTGGTCCAAAAAAGAACTTTAGAGTGAAGGGAAGGATGAAAGCCAATGTAATGGGGAGGAAAGGACCATTCTTCTTCCCAATGTTCGCGTCCATTTCCTTAGAGAGAAAGAGAATAATGCACTATCCTTTAGGATGAACTTTGGTCCAAAGAAGACTTTTAGAGTGCAGGGAAGGATGAAAGCCAATGTAATGGGGAGGAAAGGACCATCCTTCTTCCCAATGCTCGCTCCTTTTACTTAGAGAGAAAGAGGATGATGTACTATCCTTTAGGATGAACTTTGGTCCAAAGAAGAACATCTCAACAAATTGGCGGGCTTGTACTGTATCACGCTAAAACCTAACTGTTTTAGCGATTTGGCTTCAGCAACATCTCAACTTACCAAAAGCAACAAGTCACGCTCCTATGCAGATAGAACTAGAATTGAAGAACACACTGACTTGCGTGATATACATCTCTCCCAGAAAAATAAGCAATTTAAGCTAACCCTATAGACCTTAAAATAATCTAAGAAGTATTGGATAGTTGAGACACAACCTTTTTAGGTGGATAAAGGAGAATGGCAATACTGCCTCGTCAAAAAGTTCACTGTAATGAGCCATAGGGCCTCCAAGTACCTATATCTAAGTTTCCAAACAACTTACAAACAGAACCTCCTTGGTTCACTATCCTTGCAAGAACAAGGTATAATATGAAAACTATGAAAAATGCATATTTGTGCGACTTTGGGCCTAGTGCAGATCTCTTCGTTATGTTGACAGCGTGTCTGTTTAAAAAAGCATTCTTTTAAAGAAAGTCAGTGACTGTTATTGAGGTTTACATGTGATTCAGATATGACAGTGCGTTTTTTAAGTTTGCAGTGTACAGCATAAAGGCAAAGATTGAGACAACTTAAGCAAGAAAAAACAGGAAAAGAAACAAGGACAAAAGGAACTGCACCTCTGCAAAGTTGCGTTGGTCTGCAGTAAGGCGTTTTGTGGACAACTCCTTTAACGTCCTAAATAGAATCATGAAGATTCGGTGGGAGGCAAGAACATCTGCTGATTGAAGTTGTTGTGACAAAACCAAAAAGATGTCTGGCCTGAGAAGTCATTGAATTAGCACATCAACATATAGGGCTTGCTTTAAGAAGAAATGTTAAAATCAGGAAGAATAAGAATGCACAGAAACCAAACAAGAACATAACTTATAACATCTATGCAGCACAAAATCATCTTGCATATTGATATGCTCATCTCAGAAAAAACTAAAAACTGAAATATTTTTTATACAGATGTTAATAATTTATAAAAAGGACAATTTAGACGAAATACTTTTAGTACAAGACTAGCATAGGAGACCAAAACCCATTAGACAAAACATTGCCCAAAGGAGTTCACTGAAGCAAATATTCATATATATAATTAACTTTCCCTCAATGAAGTTGCTTTTATTTAATTTTATTCAATGAAAACAGCTTTGGAGCCATAGACAAGAATATTAAGTTCACAATCAAATTCATAGTTATTAACTTATTATACATATAGAAGTGGTTGAAAACTCTCTTACTTTAAAAGCTCTTTTAAGAGTTGTGTGGGACCACTGTAATGACTTCTTTGTTCCTCTCTCCTGAGAAGACTTTGAAACCCATAACCTTTTGAAAAGGAGTACCGATTCACGTATCACGGTACAGTGAATACAATAAATATATACAAGCGGCTGCTAAGCTTATTCCCTCATTTTCTCTCTCTCTTTTTTTTTTGTTGTGCTAGATTTACATTGTGGTATAACTGTTGTAGCTACTGTTTTATGTAACTTTATATTTTTCCTTTGAAAAGACAGTGGAGACAATTGTTTACATCTCAACCATAACCAATAGGTTGACAGTTCATAGTTTACACCATATATAAAATGTCATGAGCTGTAAAACTCTGATATAAAAGAACCTACAAAATGAATTAGTCATTTAAATTTAGTGTAATTTTGTATGAATTTACTATCAAATATTATCTTCTCGATCACCAACACTACACTAATACTAGATATTGATGAGTTTCGTAATAGATAACTCAATGAAATATGCGCGCGGTGTGGTTTCGGAAGCTTTCTTGATAACATAACTCATTGTCATATGCGATAGTTTCGGTGACCGCAAGCTTTAATTTCTTGCTATGTAACTCACCGAGTTCTTTTAATATAAACGGTGATTACATAGTACAAAGGGCCTCTCATCTCAATAGATTTAGATGAGAGGTGCTGAGTGACTATGAGTATATAATGATTGGTCTATCATTTTTGTAAATTGTATTGTATATTAATTAATTATTTTTGATAAAAAAATATACTTGCTCATTTAGCATATTTTTTTTAATATTAAATGATAAATATTTTAAATTTTTTTAAACTCTCTAAAGATGAAAGGAAGGACTTTCATATCAAATGTAAAAATTAAATATGAAAAAATTAGTAGATATAGAGGAATAATTAATAACTAGTATATTAATCCTCGTAGTGCATAGATAAAAAAATATATTTTTATATCATTAAAATTAAATTTATAATAAATTAATATCTTTAAAATAAAAAATTATAATAATTTTGTACGATAGCTCAATTTTGAATTATGATAATAGATTACATTTAAGTATAAAAATATAATTTAAATTATTA
This sequence comes from Sesbania bispinosa, assembly GCA_026901365.1. Lineage (NCBI taxonomy): Eukaryota > Viridiplantae > Streptophyta > Magnoliopsida > Fabales > Fabaceae > Sesbania > Sesbania bispinosa. The sequence goes on along the minus strand of QLOH01000674.1, from coordinate 89,590 downwards.
TTTGATAATAAGATATAATTAAATTAATTAAAATCGTAATTGATAAGAATGAATTTTATATTAAAAAATAAAGATTGGAATAGAAAATGATAGAATAAGATTTTGAATATGAATAATTTTTAAATTTAGTATTGACATTTATAGCATTTATGTATTGTATATGGATTGGAGTACCCCTTGTACTCCCTTTAATTTAATCCTATTTGCTTAGCAAAAAATTATGAGCATTTAAAAATTTAAATAAAAAGAGAGAATATTAGTATTAAGGATTAAGAGGGAGAATGTCACTCTCACAAGTAGTGTATAAAATTCACCACGTTTATTTCTTATTTTTTGGGGTTAAATATATATGTTTTTAAGCCTGAGTATGAGCCGAATTTGGTTTTAGTCCCTAAAGCTTAAAACTTTTAGTTTGGGTCATTTATGTTATGAAATCACGTAAATTTAGTCTTCTCCCTTTAACACGGTTAACTTTGATACTCATGTCTCAAACAGATTTATGTAGGAACCACAGGAAACACTAGAAGGGGGGTTGAATAATGTTTTAAAACTTTAAGCTAATTTTCTGAAACCTTTTCTAAACATCAAATAAACTTTTGCAGGTTATTATGGAAAACTCTTTTAGCAGATAGTAAAGATTATCAGAGTTAGGCAGAAGGCTATGAAATAAGTTTTTCAGAGACTTGCTGAATTTGATGAAACATATAAGTTTCTAAAATCTCTTCAGAAGGTTCAATAAAAGCATTTTTCAGAACTTTGTTTAATCCTGATTTTATCAAGTATCAACTTCAAAATATAAGACAAGTTGTTCAAAAATGTTTTACTATTATCCAATTGATTTAGTTACTTGCTGAAAACTGAGTTATTGGAGAACTTACTGAACCACTTCAGAAGGTTCAGTAAATACTCTTTTGAAAAAGATTTGTTTAATAAATGAAGTTTGCTACGCTAAATTAATACAGATTCACTTTTCAAACCCTTCCTTGGTTAGAAATAAACAGATAATAGTAGAATGTAAAGAGTTAAGGGTAGAGAGAAATTTACACAAAGAATTTATCCTGGTTCACCCACTAACCCAATGAGCTACATCCAGTCCCAGGGCAAACCACCACTGGATTAATCCACTATCTGATCACAGATACAAGTATTCTTTGAACATAGCCTCTTCACGCTAAAAACCAAGTATTCTTTTCTATCAAGCCTCTCCAGGCTCTAACCCAAGTATTGTTTATCAACCAAGCCTCTTCAGGCTCTAAAACAAGTATTCTTCTCTATCAAGCCTCTCTGGGATCTAACACAAGTATTGTTTCTATCAAGCCTCTCCAGGCTCTACCAGAGTATTATTTCTTCCTCCAAGCCTCTCCAGGCTCTCAAAGTATTATTTCTTCATCCAAGCCTCTTCAGGCTCTCTGAGTATTATTTCTTCCTTCAAGCCTCTCCAGGCTCTCAGACACTCATAGTGTTTACAATGATGAATGGGTTTAAGTTTCAGAGAAACTTAAACTTCAGTTTTCTTGTACAAAGAGATTACTGAGTATAACTCAGAATACAGAAAGTAAATTCTAAGCACAAGGAGGGACAAAGATACATGTATATAATTTTGATTCTATCTAGTCTCTGTTTCATCACCCTTCTTTCTTCTTCAAAGAGTTAGACTGACAGTATAGTTCTTTGAACTTTCTCCAGTTCTCTCTGTGGCTTTACCATTAATATTTCATATTTTGAGATCCATGGCAGCCTCTTTTCTTTTCTCTTATTCCTTTTCTTCCATTGAATTTTTCTGATGCTTGCCATTTGATAAATCATATCTTTTGATTCATTGGCTTGCATTCTCTCTCTCTCTTCGTCAATTTCCTTATCTTCTCCTTATGACACCTTCGTCCCTCTATTGTCACTTTTGTTTTTTTATAGAAGAATATGAGGGCGTAGTTTTATACAATCTGGAAAATATGTCCGTTGGAGATTTTTTGCAATACCGTTGAGAGTTTCTCTTCTATTGTACTTCAGACTTGAGAAACTAGCCTTGAGATATAGGGTATACCGTTGAGAAGAGATAATTAAGCTCATAGAGCCGTTGTGGATAGCTTCTTTTTGCTTATCTTCTGACTTTGCGGCAGAGTAGGTGTGTAGATGTAAATCTGGTTTCTGACACACACATTTTTGGCTCATGAATATTTCTTGAGATCAGTGTAGTTGATTCTTCGCAGGTTGGCTTTCTTCTCTCTCTCTTTCTCATTGTACGAAGTCTGTTGTCTTGATAAAGATGATGAGTTTAATCGTTGAACTTCTCTTTTATCCTTTGGGAGTTTTGCTTTTCTTCTTGTAAGGATTCAGACTTTCGATTGCGTATTGCAGTGTCGGTACAAAAGTAGGTGTTCAGCAGCGCTGACCTATCTCTGACATCCATTTGCTTTTCTGCAATAGTTTTCCTCTTTATGTAACGATGTTCCTTAGAATGAGGAAAACAACTTTGTTTCTACTTCCTTGTAGTGAAGGCATAAGACGTTAGAAACCTTTAGTCTTTGTGCAGAGAAGTCTTTTCCTTTGTTGAAATTTCTCATCGTAGAAGATTTAAACACGTCATCAAAGATTGAGAGAGTCTTCAGTGAGTTCACATTCTTCAGCATGTTGCATGTCTTCAGAAGGTTATCACTCAACATGTTGATCATTTCAGCATGTTTGAAATGTTCTTAGTTCTTGATGTTTTCAGATAGCTTGATTCTTCAGATAGTTGCCATTGGCAGAAGGTTGCTTTCTTTTAACCAGATTTCTTTCTTCAATGCTGCAACTTTGAAAATAATTCTTGTGTGCTTTCTGATTGGCGATCTTCTTGAAGACTTTCTTTCATTTCAGCTTGCAGATGTGCCTCTTTTCTTCAGTCCATATACTTTTCAGCAGGTTGATCAATTCTTCAGATAGTTTGTTGTATTGTTCTTCTTTTTAGCCTGTTGCTTCTTCCTTCTCGTCTTCCATTTCTTTTAGTCTTTTTCTTTGGTTCAGTAGGTTGGTCATCTTCTGAGAGTTGCTTCAATGCTTTTCTCTTTTCTTGGTATGTTGTTCTTCTTCAGCAGGTTGCTCTACAAAGTTCCTGAAATACACAGAAAAATACATTTCTCAGTAGCACCTTTTTCTAATAGTCTAGTCTAATTTGTTAATCATTAAATCAAGGATAATGAGTCTTGAATTTAATTTGAATACTTTAAATTAATTCTGAGACTCAACAATTTATGTGTTAGGTTGTCCAATCAACTTTAATGAAAATTATTAGCAATTGAATAACATCTCAATTCATCCGATTATATTTCATTTAGGGTTTTATTAAATGTAATGAAATTTTAATTTAAAAGAAAGTACAATAATCATTTAATTGTTGAAATTTTAAAAAGAAACCCGAGTACGTGTCTACCAATTGACGTCAAATCATTTTCATTAATGCTATGTTTGGTTTGGTTAGGGAAATAGGGAGAAGAAAAATGAGAAGAGTGGGGAGGAGAGAAATAGAGAGGAGATAGAGATGATTTTATGATGGTTTGGTGTGATGAAATACATGAGAAATAAAAGTGATATGTGATGGTGGGTTGTTTGGTTTGAGTAAAGAATGGAAGAGAAATGTGAGGGACCCACCCAAAAATCGATTGAGTATGCTGAAATCGATTATGGGTGAAGTCAGAATGGGGGAAGATGATGAATAGAAGGAAAAACGATTTTTGTAGGATGGAATCGATTTTCCTGAGACTAGTAAATGATTAGGTTTTGTTGTGAAATATGTACTCGTCCGTTTCTTTTTATGTCATTTAAGGTTTCAAATTTGTTTCTAAATAAGTGTTGTTTATATATCAAAGCAATAATAAATGTTATTTTTCAATTTTATCCCTTTCTTGATCTGATTCCTTTTATTTTAAATATTTATTATAAGCTACTCCCTCCGATCCTATTTATAAGAACTTTTTTAGGGTGGACCTTGGTCCTTTTTAAGAACTTTTTCAGATTGTCTCATGCATTAATTATTTTTTGACAAAAATACCCCATTAGTGGAGGTAGGTGCGTAATTAATTAGTAGAGAGAGTATGACACAATTGAGTAGTTAATTGGAAAGAAAGATAATGAGTCTTAAAAATTCAAGGGTAGTTTAGGAAATATACACATTCTTGAAAAATTTATTGCAATCAACTAAATTAACCAACTTCCTTAATCCGTGTGATATAGTTAAAAGGTTCTTATAAATAGGACCGGAGGGAGTATATCATAAATGTTCTACAAGTTCAAAGTCTTGATACATGTATTTTTTATGTTTCTAACAAAAAAATGGTGAGAGGGAAAACAAATTTGGAAAAGGAATTCATTTCATTGAAAAAAGATAGATATTAAATGTATTAACGAGAGAAGAGAAATGACATATTTGGGAAAAAGGACTGAGAAGACATAGTTATTGCATTCCTTAATCATGTCTAAAAACCTTAAACACGTAACAGATAAAAGAAACATAGGGAGTATATTGTTTACATGATTATAAAATCATATGCAATTATTACTATCTTTTTAGAGAAAAAAATTGTCTCATTTTACTTGGGGCAGTTTAGATAAAAACTCTTGCATAAGTGTTTCTAGGTTAAAAAAAATAGAATGAATAAAAAGGTCAAATACATATAACTTCTGCATAAGTTGAAATTAGTCTTTGTAGTCCACCTACTTCAAAAGCTCTCTCATTTAACTTCTCCATAAGTAACTAAATTCAACTTATGGAGAAGTTAAATTCATTTGACCTCTTTAATTCATTCTATTTTTATCTGCTATAAGTCCTTCTGCATAGATGTATCCAAACATGCCTTGGCCTTGATACAACAATTCCTTCTCATCGAAAATAATTCAGATAATAGACAATGTAAACACAACACACCAATCGGGTCTGTGAAAAAATATATAAAACACGAGGGCAACTTAACAAGACACGGAGGGACCACTTTTCATATTTCACAAAATTAATAGAAACAGGTGGGTCATGAATCCTAGCCATTCATTTGAATCATTAAATCTGATGGTTATTAAAGGGTGTTGGACAGTACAACACCCAGAGCGGCAATGGACAGTAGCTAAAATCGATATATACAGGCATCGAACTTTTAGTCAGATTGATTTTGCTGCAGGTGCAGGCTCCATAAATTCCATATTAATTTTGTAGTATAAAAAGCCAGGGAGGACAAAAAAAGGCATAAGAAAATTTAACAACAGAGTTCTTCCAGAATTAAAATGTCAAATGGAAAGAATTTTTAGCTTCTAATTTCTGATTAAATGTAAACATAAGCATTAGTAGCACAGCAAGCAACACCCTTAAATCATCCAAAAAAGGAATAATAAGCCTTTTAATTCAAATACTTGTTGAATGGAAGTTATCCACCTCAATTAGAAATTAAACATGGCAAAGTATAGAAAAATTGGTGACATATTCAAATGATAGCACTTCAATCAGAAGGCTATAGTCCACTAGCAATGGCAATCAGAAATTCAATGCCTAATAGAGATTGTCTCCCTTCAATCTACCGCTTAGTCTCAAAACAAAGACACAAAATTGCTATCTATTAGAACCATAACTTTATAAAAGATACTCATCATGAAACTTTAAAGGATGTACTATCTCTTTTACACATAATGGATTTGTCTTATTTAGCAGACAATGACAACTTGCAAAATCAAAGTAATTTGTATAACTTTCTGTCAGACATTTCTTTTTTCGTCACCGTCTAATACGAAAAAAAATCCTAAGTTTTGTAACAAATTACAGATAAGCTCAGCTTCTCAACTATGACATCAACCTTTACTAGTTTTTGGTTCATACGGTGATGTTATAAGGTCGTGCCGCTTAAGATGCACCAAACACGTTGTTGTCAAATGCGGTGCTATTTTAATGATTGATACAAATTTTATTGTTTCATATAGCGGTGTTTCAGCGTTGTGGCACAAACACACTATATTAAATATGGTGCTATTTTAATACTTTAATTGATACAAATCTCACCCTATCAGATATAGGTGTTTTAGTGTCGCGCCGATGCAGTACAACACAAGGTATCAAATGTGGTGCTACTTTAATGCTTTTGATGGATACAAATGTCACTGTTTAAATATGGTGTGCTTCAGTGTTGCACATAAAACACACGGTATCAAATATGGTGCTACTTTAATGCTTTTGATGATACAAATCTCACTGTGTCAGATACGGTGGTGTTTCATGTCGCGCCGATGTGGCACAAAACACACCAAATACGGTGCTACTTTAATGCTTTTGATTGATACAAATCTCACCGTGTCAGATGCGGTGGTGTTTTCAGTGTCGCGCCAATGCGGCACAAAACACACGGTATCAAGTACGATGCTACTTTAATGCTTTTCATTCATAAAATCTCACTGTGTTAGATACGGTGGTGTTTCAGTGTCACGCCGATGCGGCACAAAACACACGGTATCAAATGTGGCTACTTTAATGCTTTTGATTGATACAAAACTCACTGTGTCAGATACGGTGGTGTTTCAGTGTCACGCCGATGTGACACAAAACACGCGTATCAAATGCGGTGCTACTTTATGCTTTTGATTGATACAAATCTCACCTGTCAGATACAGTGGTGTTTCATGTGAAGTCTATAAATCTGTTTAAGTAATTAAACATGATATAAGACTTAACATCCGTTAGTTTTAATGATTAACAAATAAGATTATATAAAGAACAATAAGATTATATAAAGAACCAATTAGATTATATAAACAGGTTCTACTGAGAAAGGTATTTGTTTGTTAATTATGTTTCAGGATGGACTCTTTAGAAGAAAAGAAGATTTTGTGAACAGAATCAGAATCAGAAGATCAGAATCAGAAGAACAAGAGTGCAGAATCTGAAGAAGAATAATCCTTAACAGAGTTGAAGCAACTGAAGAATAGAAGTGAAGACTTGAAGACTGTCTGAAGAAGTGAAGACCTGAAGACTATCTGAAGAATTGAAGACCAGAAGACTATCTGAAGAACTGAAGGTAAAAGATATGAAGAAGTACAGATTCAAATATACATCTGTCTGAAGAACAACAATGAACTGAAGAAACGAAGAAGAAGAAGATACAAAGAAGAATGAAGCTACAATTCTATTATCATAAGGAAGAAGGCTTCTGAAGTTTCAACCAGTATGAAGAATTGAAGTTGTCTGAAGGACGCAACCCGTCTGAAGTATTGAAGCTGTCTAAAGCAATGCTGTCTGAAAGACTTGAGCTGTCTGAAGTCATCAACCTGTCTTAAGTGTTGAAGCCGTCTGAAGAGCCAAGCCCGTCTGAAGACTCGAACCCGTCTGAAGACTGGAACCTGTCTGAAGACTGGAACCCGTCTGAAGTTTGGAAGCTGTCTGAAGCTTTAGTAATGACGTGGCATCTTTGCTGAAACCTTGCGTGAAGACTTTTCTAAGTCTCTGCTGCTAGTACGTTTTGAAACACATTTATGGCAACAACACAGAGACCTTTCCCGGTGCATTTGAACTTCATACACCACTGAGGAAATCTCTGCAACGCAGCATTCGCAACAACAACAGTAGCAGCTTTACAGCAGCACCAACGTTGTACTATGTCAGAACTTTCAAGAAGCGTGTCTCACAACGGATTAAAAGAAGACTATTTGCTGTCTCTAAACGATAGCATTCAACGAGACATTTCTTCATTTGTGCAATCTAACAAAGCAGAAGAAAAGCTCAGGAGACTAAGCAAAGCAACAAGGAAGATGTTTGAATAAAATATATTCAATTCAACATCTTTATCTAAATCAAAAGAGGAATCTGCAAACAACGACTATTGATCAAGACATCTCATTCAAAGAAGTAATGGTGTCAGAAGCAAATGAAAAAGGAGTATATGCAGAATAAGCAAAAGGGCAAATTCAACGGATACACTCTCAAGAAATCAGAGGAAATCTGAAGAAAGCAGATGCAAGCCGGACAAAAAGAAAGCAGCAGATGCAAGCTGGATAAAGCAAGCAGATGCACAGATGCAAGATAATGCAAGCTGGAGCAAGCAGATGCAAGCTGGATAAAACAGATGCAAGAAAGCAGAAGAATTCAAGAGAGAGAATACACATAATCATCACATCTCTCAAAACAGAGCTCATCAACAGAAGTGTCAGAACGGGAGTATTCTGAACACTCAATATGCTTAAGGAGAAGCAACCGTTTGAGAAGCTATTACACAACGGCTATATGAGCCACATCATCAGAAGCTCAACGGTATTATGAATCATCTTCAACGGCTATATTCAAGCAACATATAAATAGCCTCAAGATTGAATTTGAAGATGTTGGCATGCTGTAGCATATTAACCATGCTGACCTTGCAGTGTTGTTGCAACCAAGTTGGTCAGAATGATCAACCAAGATAGATCAATTGGGATTGTTTTTCAAGAAGGTTCTTGAAATCAATCAGGATGAAAATTGTTAACTAGGCGTGTCTTACAGTTAACAAGAGTTGACTCGAGCTAAATACATCATGAAAAGTCAACAACAATTGATCAGAGAGTGAATTCTCAATCGGGCTACTGATCAGCTGGTCAGTTAGTTAGATTGTACAGTTGGTCTGTTGATCAAGTGAGTTGGTTGTCGGGAAGGCAATCATGCTGTACAAATGACTATCAAACCGGGTACGGTTTGAAGCTTTGAAGATACCTTGGTATTCCAATGATACGGGTGAGAATGTAGCCCATGGAAACCAATGGTTGGAGAATAAGGCTGGAGCTTAATTTCATATCTTAGTTAGCCTACTCTCAGAGGATGTATTCCTCATAGAAAAGACAGGGATTGTACTTAAATTCAAACACTTGTATCACTGTCTATCCTTGTATTTAGTTTGTAATGACTGTATCCTGAGTATGTACTCAGTAATCTCTATGTACAAGAAGAATCTGAGTTGAGAGGTTCTAGCGAACATCTAGCTTAGATTGAGTAGTAATACTCAACACTTAGTTAAGTGTCTGAGAGCCTGGAGAGGCTTGGTGGAAGAAAGACTCGTGGTAGAGCCTGGAGAGGCTTGATAGAAAAGAATACTTGTTGTGTTGGCCTGGAGAGGTTAACATGTGTATCTGTGGTTTCAGATAGTGGACATATGTGGCTGCAAGGGTCTGGGGGATTCGGAGTGGCACATATGTGTTGTTATTGTGATTAAAAGCTAGTGGTGGTTTGCCACTAGGACTGGATGTAGCTCAGGGGTTTGTGGGTGAACCAGGATAAATTCTGTGTCTAAGTTTCTTTCCCTTAATCTCTTTTACTTACAGTTTCATATTTACGTTGGGGATTGAAAAGTACTTTCATAATAATCTTAACACAACGATTTCAATAAAACAAGTTTTCATACAAACATAACGTTAAAACGTCTCTAGTGTAGGTTGAAGTATTATAGAAGAATATATTCAGAGGGATGTCTGAAATACCTGTCTGAAGTGAGCCCAACAGGAACTCAGTTCAGACACATGATATAGATGGTCTCTGATCATCTAAAGTATTTCAGAAACAGTTCTGAAGGTACTCTTAGTAATATTCTTCAGAAGACACTAAGAGAAGTTTGTTTAAAATCAAAACAATCTTAAGTGTAAGAGAAAGTTTTTAATCTAAATCTTTCATATATTCCGCATGTTCTTAAAATAACTCTGATCTTAAGATTGGTTTTACAATGATCACTTAGCGTGATTGTTTATTTTAAAGATTTCCAAAATTGTCTTAAAATGTCTAAAACACTATTCAACCCCCCCTTCTAGTGTTGCCTGTGGTTCTAACAATTGGTATCAGAGCTCACCTTCGGGTTGAGCATCTAACAAATGCAGAAGGAGTAGATCCTCAGAAGATGGAAATCTCACCAGGCTGAAGCAACTCTGAAGAATGATAATGAGAATAGGAAAATCATTTTTCCAATACTCATTATTCATAAGGCTAAAGCACAGGACGCAACAGAAAAGGAAAGTGAATCTATCTCTAGATCACAAACTGGTAACACCTTTCCTATCTATATTTAAGTTATAATTTTAAATATAGTTATTAATCTGTGCATGATTTGTTTTATTGAAATTGTGAAAAATAATTACATGATATAATTGTTTCATGCTTTTAAATTGTGTTAAAATAAATCACTGCATGCTATGTGTTTTACTATGTTTACTGTGTGAAGTATGATTCATTTTATGTATGCTTTACTTATTTAAATATATGTGTTGAAGAGTCACACATGTTTAGTAAAGTAATAACTGCGTTTTTAAATTAAGTAAATGAAGAGTCGTGTGTGTTAGTCATAACTGTTTTTGAAAATATGAAACGGCACGATGTGAATCATTGAATCATCAACCGGTTTCTCTCAATGGACACGATGCACATCTCTCCACAACTTAGTGGATGAAACCGCTCCTTTCATAAAATGAAGCGACGCTTGATTGCCTATTTAAAGGATTGGAAGATCATCAGAAGAACCTCACAGTTTATTTCCTTCCAATTCATCTTAATCTATCTCAATGGCATCAAGATCAGCAATCTCATGTGCTCAAAGTCTACGCAAGTATGATGAAAGAATTATTCCCACAAGGGGAGTAAATTTAAGCGACTTTGACAAAGAAGGACTAAAATCTCTGAGTATTTCAAGGATGCTGGCTGGATTTCCTTTCTTGAAGAGGCATCGTTCCCCTGGCATGAGCAGAGTGTTCTAGATTTCTGGAACAACTCAGAAGTGTTTCTTGAAGAGACAAGTGGTATAAACACTTCAGTAATGGGAATGCCTATCAGAGTGGACTTCAAGGTTCTGAAGGAAATCATTGGGGTTGAAGCAACCGGAAAACAATTCTCTTCAGATTGGGAAATCAATGATAGAGAGAAAGAGATGCATGATCAAATGTTATTTGGTCGCAGAACTCTTGAAACACCAGTTTGCTCAAACTTACTGGAAATTCCCAGAATTCTGCTGACAATCATTAATTGTTGTATTCTACCCAAAAGGAAGGATACAATCATCATCTCTGATATGGAAAGATTCGTGCTGATACATCTCCTTCAAAGGAAAAGATTAAATCTTCCCAGAATCATCCTCTACCATATGATGAGAAGAAAATTAGAAGAAGTCAAAGTCTTTCCCCATACTACACTGATTATGAAAATCCTTCAATATAAAGGATTTCCTATTGAAAGATTCTTTGACCAGGAGCCATCACCCTTGTTCACTATAAAGGAATATGAACATTCTAAGGGGATACCAGCAGAGATAAAAGAAGAACACAATTCTCTTCTCCGTCATCAACTCAGAATCATATGGAGTCATCTGATTCTCTAAGAAATCATGGATTTGAGAGAAATTTTCAGAAGATGTAACATAAGGAAGTTGAATGAACGCATCGGACGGCTGGAAGAAACACTCAGATTTTCAAAGAGAACTGCAGATGCTGAAAACACAAAAGGAGAAAGTCTGCCAATGAGAACAAACCTGTTGAAGATCAATGATACACTTGTGTTCTGATTTTTTTTTGTCTCTGTATCTATGTCTTTCTGTTTTGAGTCCATTTCACTTTCTATCTCTGTTTATGTGTTTCTCTTAATATTAACATTCTATGTGTTCTATTTGTTTATATGTGTTTCTTTTGTGCACATTTAAGTCTATCAATAACATAACTCTATCCTTAATTGATTAACAAATTGTATTTCTAAAAGATAAATTTAATTAACCTAATAAGATAATTTTAAATTTGATAAAATGTTATCTGTAATTTAAAATACTTAATTTAAATAATTAACAAATTACAACCAGGTGCTACTGAAAGGTACTTCTAGTTTGAATGTTTCAGGAAACAGGTTTTAAGAAGACCATCTAAGAAACATCATCTAAAAGGACATAATGTGATAACATCTTTATCTGAACCTATTCAGGAAGTTCAAAATGAACTCTGAAAGTGTGGGTCATCAATATTAAAGATGTTAACACTCTATGCACCAAACCTAACTCAATCTCTGAGTGGATTATACTAACTTAGTAATATCTCTATTCATCTAACCCGTTCAGAAGGCTCCTTATGGACTGTCTGAAATCGTGGGTCTAAATGTTAAGGGATAGTTACTCAAGTCATTAGAATCCAACTCAATTGTAAAGGGAGGTTAAGATGACTGTTCAAAGATTCTCTGGGAGCACAAAAGACAAAAGCATACTGAAACGTGCAGACATCAAGCAACCTCAGATGAAGAAAAGTCTTCAAGGCAAGAAGCAATGTCAGTTAACACCCGCTTCACCCAGATAACAATAAACGGATTATGTGGTAACATCTCTTCTTTACCTAATCTAAACTTTCATGATCCTATATTCAATGCATTGTCCTCTGAAAAGACGTGTTGTTTTAATAAGGGGGTCTCTTGGAACCATAACGTCTAATATCTTTAAAGGTCGCGGCGTTTCACTTGTCTATCAATCAACGCACTCTTCCCAAGAACGCGCTGTCAGTGTCATAATTAATTGCTCTTGTATATATTCTCAAACTTCTATTTGCTCTCTTCATCTCAACCTCCAAATCTCTCTAGGAAACCTCCAAAAGATTTCTCACTTCCATCTCTCGAAATGTCTTCCTCTATCTTTCAAACTCAAATTGTAGACTTTCAGAATCTCTCTAAGGTTGGTTATAATGTAACTGCCTTTTTCGAAGCCGCCGAGATGGTTACCTTTCTTTGAAGCCATTGACAGTCAATGGCATGAAGAAAGTGTGTATCAATTCTGGAACACGCTTTGTCTGGAAAACTCAGGGGAAGAGACCTGCCTCAAAGCCCAAGTTATGAATCAAAAGGTGGTTGTAACTACCAATATCCTTGAAAAAGCTCTAGGAGTAAAAGCTGAAGGAGAATTGTTCTCCACAGCTTGGAAAGATCTGTTTGAGGAACAGTTTAACCATCTAATCTTCAATAGGCAAGGAATGAAAGTCATTCCCAAAGTTCTCTTCAATATTCTGAAATATTGTGTGATCCCACGTATTAAGGATAACCATAACCTTGAAATGGAAAGGTTCTGTGTTATCAATCTTTTGCAAAAGAAGAAGATTAATCTTCCGTGGATCATTCTTTTCGATATGGCAAGAAGAAAACTGGAAGACTCTACTATCCTACCTCACAATACTGTGATCATGAAGATTCTTATGGTAAACAATGTGTTCATTAGCCACCTGTACGATCATAGACATCCTGGTCTTCTTAAGGTAAATCATCGGAACACAGAGGAAACCGATGACATTCCTGAGATTCAAAGACTAAGGATGGAGAATGCTCAACTGCGTCGCAAGATAAAGAAGTTAAGGAAGAATGTGCTCAAGATCTCTAATAATATCTAGTGTCTAACGAGCAATCTTATGGAAATTAGTTCCCTCTATCGTCTTTAGAACTCATCTGATGACAGCTTAAGTGTCTCTGTTCCTGTCTCCATTATCTAATGTGTTTCTTCTGTGAATTTAGTTGTTCTCTTTTTATTTAAAATCTTCTTTGTTTAGTTTCTTTATGCTTCATAACTTCTTGATAATTGCTTAACAAAATCTTAACTGTAACGAGAAATTCTTAAAGATTGTAGAAAACTAATCAACTTAGGGGGAGAAACCTCAGTATTAAGAAGTAGATCTTTAAGCGTAACAAATTTAACAGGAGAAATATATCTGTCAAAACGATACATTATTTAACATTTGGTATAGGATTACATTAACTTATAATATAAACCTTTTTAATTAATGACAAAAGGGGGAGAAATATAAACTAACAAAATACTAAAAAGAGTGTAACAAAGAGGGAAATATATAGGGAGATTATAGGAAGAAAATAAATAGCAAAGAAATATAAATACAGTAAGAAAGAAGATAACAAACAGAGTTCTAATAATAAGTAAGAATAACAATAAGTCATAACAATAGGTATCTGAAATCTTAACAAGAAATTTTAACAATCGTTTCTAAAATTTCTGAAGTATTATATAACAATAGGTATCTGAAGGGTTCTAATAACAATAGGTATCTGAAATCTTAACAAGAAAAATTTTTAACAATCGGTTATCTAAAATATCTGAAATATTAACAATAAACTTGTAACAGTTGGTTAATAAAAGATTTAACAATTGGAATTGATTAATTAAAGACTTAATTGTTTCAGAAGATATCTAAAAGAATCAATGCCTGTCTCAGGGGGAGTAATATAGATAGGGGGAGTAATAAAATCTATTATCTTATTTTATTATCTCTCATTTCTTTTTATACCCATTTTGTCAGTAATATATAATTTATTTGTCATCATTAAAAAGGGGAGATTGTGAAGTCTATAAATCTGCTTAAGTAATTAAACATTATTATAAGACTTAACATCCGTGTTTTAATGATTAACAAATAAGATTATATAAAGAACAAATAATTATATAAAGAACCAATTAGATTATATAAACAGGTTCTACTGAGAAAGGTATTTGTTTGTTAATTATGTTTCAGGATGGAATACTCTTAGAAGAAGAAGAAGATTTGTGAACAGAATCAGAATCAGAAGATCAGAATCAGAAGAACAGAGTGCAGAATCTGAAGAAGAATAATCCTTAACAGAGTTGAAGCAACTGAAGAATAGAAGTGAAGACTTGAAGACTGTCTGAAGAAGTGAAGACCTGAAGACTATCTGAAGAATTGAAGACCAAGAAGACTATCTGAAGAACTGAAGGTAAAAGATATGAAGAAGTACAGATTCAAATATACATCTGTCTGAAGAACAACAATGAACTGAAGAAACGAAGAAAGAAGAGATACAAAGAAGAATAAAGCTACAATTCTATTATCATAAGGAAGAAGGCTTCTGAAGTTTCAACTAGTATGAAGAATTGAAGTTGTCTGAAGACGCAACCCTCTGAAGTATTGAAGCTGTCTAAAGCAATGAACTGTCTGAAAGACTTGAGCTGTCTGAAGTCATCAACCTGTCTTAAGTGTTGAAGCCGTCTGAAGAGCTAAGCCCGTCTGAAGACTCGAACCCGTCTGAAGACTGGAACCTGTCTGAAGACTGGAACCCGTCTGAAGTTTGGATGTTGTCTGAAGCTTTGTAATGACGTGGCATCTTTGCTGAAACCTTGCGTAAAGACTTTTCTAAGTCTCTGCTCTAGTACGTTTTGAAACACATTTATGGCAACAATCACAGAGACCTTTCCCGGTGCATTTGAACTTCATACACCACTGAGGAAATCTCTGCAACGCAGCATTCGCAGCAACAACAGTAGCAGCTTTGCACAGCACCAACGTTGTACTATGTCAGAACTTCAAGAAGCGTTGTCTCACAAGTCAAGCATTCGTCAACAACAGTAGCAGCTTTGCAGCAGCACCAACGTTGTACTATGTCAGACTTTCAAGAACGTGTTCAAACGTTAAAAGAAGACTATTTGCTATCTCTAAATGCATCTCACGAGATTTTCTTCATTTGTGCAATCTGGAACAAAGCAGAAGAAAAGCTCAGGAGACTAAGCAGACACAAGGAATATGTTTGAATAAAAATAATTCAATTCAACATCTTTATCTAAATATCAAAAGAAAGAATCTCAAACCACGACTATTGATCAAGACATCTCATTCAAAGAAGTAATGGGTGTCAGAAGCAAATGAAAAAGGAGTATATGCAGAAAAGCAGAAGGGCAAATTCAACGATACACTCTCAAGAAAATCAGAGGAAATCTGAAGAAAGCAGATGCAATCCGGACAAAACAGAAGAAAGCAAGCAGATGCAAGCTGGATAAGCAGATGCAAGCAGATGCAAGATAATGCAAGCTGGAGCAAGCAGATGCAAGCTGGATAAAGCAGATGCAAGAAACAGAAGAATTCAAGAGAGAGAATACACATAATCATCACATCTCTCAAACAGAGCTCATCAACAGAAGTGTCAGAACGGAGTATTCTGAACACTCAATATGCTTAAGGAGAAGCAACCGTTTGAGAAGCTATTACACAACGGCTATATGAGCCACATCATCAGAAGCTCAACGGTATTATGAATCATCTTCAACGACTATATTCAAGCAGAACATTAAATAGCCTCAAGATTGAATTTGAAGATGTTGGCATGCTGAGCATATTAACCATGCTGCCGACCTGCAGTTGTTGTGGTGTACAACCAAGTTGGTCAGAATGATCAACCAAGATAGATCAATTGGGATTGTGTTTCAAGAAGGTTCTTGAAATCAATCAAGATGAAAATTTTAACTAGGCTGAGGTCTTACAGTTAACAAGAGTTGACTTGAGCTTAAACATCATGAAAAAGTCAGCAACAATTGATCAGAGATGTTAATTCTCAATCGGGCTACTGATCAGCTGGTCAGTTAGTTAGATTGTACAGTTGGTCTGTTGATCAAGTGAGTTGGTTGTCGGGAAGGCAATCATGCTGTACAAATGACTATCAAACCGGGTATGGTTTGAAGCTTGAAGATACCTTGGTATTCCAATGATACGAGTGAGAATGTAGCCCATGGAAACCAATGGTCGGAGAATAAGGCTGGAGCTTAATTTCATATCTTAGTTAGCCTACTCTCAAGGATGTATTCCTCATAGAAAAGACAGGGATTGTACTTAAATTCAAACACTTGTATTACTGTCTATCCTTGTATTAGTTTGTAATGACTGTATCCTGAGTATGTACTCAGTAATCTCTATGTACAAGAAGAATCTGAGTTGAGAGGTTCTAGCGACATCTAGCTTAGATTGAGTAGTAATACTCAACACTTAGTTAAGTGTCTGAGCCTGAGAGGCTTGGTGGAAGAAGAATACTCGTGGTAGAGCCTGGAGAGGCTTGATAGAAAGAATACTTGTTGTGTTGGCCTGGAGAGGTTAACATGTGTATCTGTGGTTTCAGATAGTGGAACATATAGGTGGCTGCAAGGGTCTGGGGGATCGGAGTGGCACATATGTGTTGTTTGTTATTGTGATTAAAAGCTAGTGGTGGTTTGGCCACTAGGACTGGATGTAGCTCACGGGGTTTGTGGGTGAACCACGAGAAATTCTGTGTCTAGTCCTTCTTTCCCTTAATCTCTTTTACTTACAGTTCGCATATTTACGTTGGGATGAAAGTACTTTCATAATAATCTTAACACAACGATTTCAATAAACAAGTTTTCATACAAACATAACGTTAAACATCTCTAGTGTAGGTTGAAGTATATAGAAGAATATATTCAGAGGGATTGAAATACCTGTCTGAAGTGAGCCCAACAGGAACTCAATTCAACACATGATATAGATGGTCTCTGATCATCTAAAGTATTTCAGAAACAGTTCTGAAGGTACTCTTAGTAATATTCTTCAGAAGACACTAAGAGAAGTTTGTTTAAAATCAAAACAATCTTAAGTGTAAGAGAAAGTTTTTAATCTAAATCTTTCATATATTCCGCATGTTCTTAAAATAACTCTGATCTTAAGATTGGCTTTGTACAATGATCCTTAGCGTGATTGTTTATTTTAAAGATTTCCAAAAATGTCTTAAAATGTCTAAAACACTATTCAACCCCCCCTTCTAGTGTTGCCTGTGGTTCTAACATTTCAGTGTCGTGTCGATGCGGCACAAAACACACGGTATGCGCAATTATACATGTGACGCCTCTCACTCCTAATTCTAAATGTGAGAGATTGTAAGATGAGAGGTGTCGATACGGTGTTTCTCACCTTTATAGTTTTTTTACATTAATTATTTTTAATTAAAAATATTTTTTAATTATTTAATATATTTTTTTATTGATAAATAATAAATGCTCTAATTTTTTTAGATTCTTTAAAAATAAAAGAAAGGCTTTAATATGAAATGTAAAAATTGAATGTGAAAAATTAGTGAAAATAGACAAACTTAATTATTAGAAGATGACACGATAATTACAGCTCTCAATATGGATTGAACTCAGTGAGCCAATCCGGCTCACCGATGGGTTGGGTTGGTAAAAATTAGACAAGTAAACCCTTATTATTTTGGTCCCTGAAAGATTTGGTATTGGTCATATTAGTTCTTGAAATTACCTTTTTCGTCCCTAAAAGATGAAAAATTATTCAATTTAGTCCCTCAAATATAAAAAGTCTTTCATTTTAGTCCTTAAAATATTTTTTAAAATGTCATTTAATCCCTGAAAAGAACTAGATTGAACGACTTTTCATCTTTTAGGGACAAAAATGTAATTTCCTTCTTTCAGGGAAATGTGACCGACCTCAAATCTTTCAGGACCAAATTGAGGATTTACTCCATTTTCGCTGATCAAAGTGGGTTAACCCACTTAACTCGCGGGCCAAAGTGAGCTCGAGTCGGATTGAGGTGTGTTGGCTCACTTTTTAATTTTTAATTTTTAAAGTTATTTTTACAATTTTTTTCTTTTCTTTTACTTTTTTATTATTTTTATAATTTTTAAATTAGGTGACCACCCACTTAACTCACCAACCTGCGGTGGGTTGAGTCGAATTGATATTTTTTTTTCAACTTATCAGAAAAGTGAGTCAATCCGGCTCGGCTCACTTTTAACCTAACCCGTGGTGAGTCAACCCTTTTAAAGCTCTAAGGATAATGGAGCAATTTGGTGGGAAATAAAGTAATGAATCTAAGTAAAATAATAGTAATTCTAAAAAGATGATATAAATTCTTCACGGACAAATTTATTTCACACCAACTTAATTATAACAATATAAAAAAATATGTGCTCTAATTTATTTAAAAAGCCTATAACTTTTAGAGGAGTGCTAGGAACACACTCTTTTGAACACTCTCCCAAACACACTCCATGTGATTGGTTAAAATTCACATTTATTATAAAAATTATAAATATTAATACTAAAAAATAAATTTTGCTTTAAAAAATCCATTACGACATATTATATATAGTTTGTTAATATTTTTTTTGACGGAATATATAGTTTGTTAATATTAGTTAGAAATATAATGTCAAGAATTAACACAGTAAACATCATAAACTCTTGTGAGAAATCTGAACCATTATATAGCATGTTATATACGCTATATACAGTCACCAAGAAAATATTCACCAACTTTCCCTCCATGCAATTACTTTTTCTTTATTAATTTTATTCAATGAAAACCGTTTTCGAGCCATACACAAGACAAATATTAAGTTCACTCTCAAATTCATAGTTATATACCTGGTTGAAAACTCTCACTTTGAAAACTCTCTTAAAAGTTGTGTGGGACCACTGTAATGATTTTAAGTTTTCTTTTGTTATTCTCTCCTTAGAGATTAGGCCTAAAGAAATTCTTAACTGACAAGCACCTGTTTTAGACATTAGCGAGCAATGGAGCGGAGAAATATTCATCTTATCTTAGCACAGGTGCTTATACAAGAACTTGTCTTTAACATTAAAATAAAGAAAAAATTATTATGAGGTGTGTGATTGGTTGATAGGTGGATTATGGGACCCATTTAAGAAATTTGTTAAGAGTGTTGGGATGGAGATAAAAAATGATTGAGTTGTTTAAAATAATAAAAATAATATATAGTATAAGAAAATGTGAAAAATTATAAATATTGGTGTGTATCGATAGACGTCAAATATTATTCCCCGATCACCAACACTAATATTATAAATCCTTATCGAATAAGCAAGACGGGAAGAAGTTTTCCTCATACATAATTAACTCATCGATATGCGGTGTTATTTAAGTCACTGCAAGTTTCTTGGGTACATAACGCACTCAGAAATAAATTGTGGTGTTATTTCAGTGCAGATGACAACTACATAGTATAACGTGCCTCTCATCCCAACATATTTAAGTGAGAGACACTGAGTGGTGATATATTGTATGATGCCTCTCACTGTTATAATTTGTCTTAATTAATTAAATTTCTTAATTTATGTGAGGTAGTTAAAAGATTCTATGATAGTATGTAGATGGGGATCTATTATTTTAAAAGTAAGTCTAGTGAAACTTATTTCACTTAATATCATTTTTTTACTATATAAATATTAAATTTCATTAATCTAATTATTGAGTAATGTAATGTTAACATGTTAATAAAATCACTAAATTTTAGATTAATCAAGCATTCATAGATATATAATTTTATAGTTGATATTTATTTATATTTTAAAAAATAAATTATATATTAAAATTTGTATATTATATATCAATAAGATTTTAATTATATATTTTTTTATTTAATTTATTTAATGAGAACTTTTAACCTAATAGTTGAATTAAAATAAGTTCAACATTAAGACTTACTATTAAAGTAAATGAATTGTCATGATATATATATATATATACATTAATTAGATATCATTATTTTATCTATTTTTATTATATAAAAGTAAGGTAGTAAAAACATCGACTGAAATCTAAAAGGAGGATAAAAGGTGGAATCTTTTTAATAAAATTTTAAAGAGAGTAATTCACTTTTTATTTTAAATTGTTAACATTATTAATTAATTATAATATTATATTAATGAAATATCACTATAATTACTATAATAACAACAAAAAAAATATGTCCTCTAATTTACTTAAAATAACTACAACTTTTACTAATTTTTATCTTATAAAAAATTACTTTAATTTATTTAAGAAATTATAATATTAATACTAAAAGATAAATATTCCGCCTTAATTAAAAGATTCTATATATTTCGACTTATCATAGTTTGTTAATTAGAAATCTAATGTCAAGAGTTAAGCACCAGTAAACATCATAAACTCTTGTGAGAAATCTTGCACCATTGTATATATAGCATGTTAATTATGATTCACATGCTATAGTTCATACAGTCACCAAGCAAATATTCATACAATTAACTTTCCCTCAATGTAGTTGCTTTTATTTAATTTTATTCAATGAAAACAGCTTTGGAACCATAGACAAGAATATTAAGTTCACAATCAAATTCATAGCTATATATTGAAGGGTGGGCTCTATTATACATCCCTACTTTCAGGGATATAAGTTACAACCCAACAATAACAACCGTTAGATATCATTTAAAATGTGTGAATGGTGAAGATTTGAGTTACTTCTTCTTCAGGGTACCCATAAAACTTTATATTTTATAAAATTTCAGAATGGTTCTTATCTTATGCGTTACAAATTTCTTTGTTTTGAGTTGAATAGCTTGAAATCCATTTCATTCAATGCATATACGAAGGTTATAAGGCTACTTTGGATTCAAAATCTATTGATAAAACACTGGTTAGCCCATCTGTCATCTCTTAGTTCATTTTAATACATTTCTTTTCAAATTTAATGAAGCACTGAAAAGAAAAAAAAAAATCTATTGCTTCCGTTTTGAATTGGTCAGGCATTGCATGCAAGTTGGGAGCCGAGGCATTCCAAGTACTGTCACATATTTCCATGTCAATAATATAATAATTTATTATAACTGTTAAGGTCTAAACCTAAGGCCCAATAACCTAAATGGCTCATGTACAAAATAATTATCATATCCATAATTATATGATAAATATCTATGCATAATATAATCATATCCATGATTATATCACATATTATTACGATATCCCGCTATGTATGAAATATAATTATCATATTTATAATTATAGGACTTTGCCTGCAGACTTACTCCTTTTACATAAAGACCCACTTACCATATTTATACAGGGAAAACCCTATAAATAGGAAACACTCACAGATCATCAGGTACACAATCTTACTCAGTCAATCACTTTGACTGTTTCACTTATCTGACTTGGGCGTCGGAGTCCCTTTGCAGGTACACCCCCCGGGTTCAACTCGGATTCAAATCTCCGAAACCCGGATTGAGATCCGACTTCATCCTGCTGACTCAGACCCAGGTTCGAGTTCTACCCCAGAACATTTGGCGCTAGAAGGAGGGCCTCCCCCTCTCCAGCATGACGGTCACGACCCGTCGTCAGACTACAAGGGCCCGTCCTCAACCTACACCCGACGGATGGGTGGAGGATCTCGAACCCCAGGACAAATTAGCGAAACAAGAAGGAACCTCACAGCCCCATAATCAAAAAGGGCACACGAGGAAGATCACCAATCCGACCCCCGAGACGAGGTCATCCGACGCCTCGAAGCCCAACTCTGGGAGTTTCAGGAGCAACGCCAACAGTCCCTCCGTGAGCCACAGCCGAGAGTGGCTGGCGAACCGGCCGCAAGCCAAATCGAGGAACACCTCTGACATCTGGAGCGCAGCATAAACCCTCAACCCCAACCCACAATACAATCTCGCCATGCATCAGAGCGTGACCTTCAAGAAGTTCTGCAACCAGAGTCACGGCTCATTCGACTCCGTTCAGACACCTTTTTCTGGAAGATTGGCCCGGGTCGAGATCCCCAAACACTACAGAGGTGCTCTCCCCATTGAAACCATCAATGGCACCACCGACCCGATTAAGCACCTAGACGCCTTCACCAATGAAATGCTCTTCATTGGTGCTCCTGAAGATGTCATCTGCCGCTCATTCACAAGAACTTTGAAAGGAGAAGCCTTAGCCTGGTTCAAAACTTTCCCCTTGGGATCCATAGATTCATGGGACGACATGCAATCTACCTTCTCGGGTCGCTTTACCATCTCTACTGAGAACCTCAGGGACCAATTCACACTTGCCAAAGTCAAACACACAAGGATGAACCTCTCAGGACATTTCTATCTCGGTTCTACAAGGAATGTGCCCTTATCCCAGACCTAGCCGAGAATGTTCAACTCGTATGCACTGTCTCGACCCTCTCACCAGGTTCACCACTCGCAGTCTCCCTTTCAGAGGAACCGGTCCGGTCTATGGAGCAGTTCAGGCAACATTCACACAAGTACGTGGGAAGAGAGGCCCATCTGGCTGTTGCTGCCAAACACGACAGTCATAAGAGACAGGACCTAGACTTGTACCATGAACGACACAAGGGAAAAGACAGAGGACACCACCACAAGATCAACGTCGGCCCCCTAAAGGTCGATACAACAACTATGCTCCTCTGAACACCAACCCGGGGAAGATTTTGAAGGAAGTGATGCACACTAAGTTGGCCGACATACCCAAGCCCCCACCACTCAAAGCCTCAGCTCAAAAAGACAAGTCCAAATACTTCTCTTTCCATGAAGGCTATGGGCATAATACTGAAGAATGCATACAGTTGCGCGATCTTATCGAACAACTCATTCGTGACAGCCGACTTGGTCGTTATGTGAAGAAGAACCGTCCCAGGGAGGATATCGAAAGAATGAAGAACGAAAGAGATCCCCTAGTCCAGAGGGAGGAAATGATAAGAAAAGAAAACGTTTCACATCCCCCAAGAGGTACGATAATAAGGAAGATAAAGCTGGCTCCAGCAACCACACACACACTCAGACCATACCAAGGGTGCGGATCAATATGATTTCAGGAGGATTTGTTGGTGGAGGACCATCAAACAACTCGAGGAAGAGACACCTCCGGAAGTTTACAATGTCGACCAGACCGAGATGAAGATAGCAGCCAAAATAACCTCCAAACCCGGTTATAACCTTCTCGGACGAAGACTTTTTCGATGATGTGGTGGATCATGACGATCCTTTTGTGATTCGTTCCCTAATAGGAGATGGTGATTTCGGACGCATTTTTGTTGACCAGGGCAGCTCAGCCGATATCCTCTTCTACAGGACTTACACCCAACTACTGCTACCCCTAGAGTCACTCCTGCCCTATTCAGGAGATTTGGTAGGTTTTTCTGGGGAAAGGATCCAACCCAAGGGATACCTTCAGACAACACTCAGAGTCGGCTCCGAAACCCAAAACAAAGCCATCTCGGCTAAGTTCTTGATAATTGACTGCCCCAGCCTATACAACACCATACTCGGACGCCCGTCTCTGAATGCCCTAGGAGCAGTCATTTCCACCAAGCACTTGGTGATGAAGTTTCTGGACCGAGGTGGTAAAGTGATCACAGTTCAAGGAGACAGAGCAGAAGCAAGAAATGTTACAATTTTGTTCTGACCACCCTACCCACGTCCCAGCCAGAGAAGACAGTGTCCATAGGCCAAGTTCATTTGGTAGACCTTGACCCTAGAGTCGAGTCTGATCCCAAGGGTCGGGATAGAACTGAGCCGGCTGCAAAGATGAAACCCTTTCAGATTGGCACTTTTGCTGAACAAACAACCAAAATCGGCTGTGACATGGACCACACATGGAGGAGAAACTGAAGGAGTTGCTTTCCAAGAACTCGGACCTGTTCGCATGGACCTCAGCCGACATGCCTGGGATTGACCCCACCTTCTGCTGTCACAAACGTCCGTTGACCCCAATGCCAGGCCGGTCGCCCAGAAGAAGAGGAAAATCGGCCTTGAAAGACAACAGGCAGCAAACCAGCAGGTAGAGGAGCTGCTCAAAGCCAAGATCATCAGAGAATGCAAGTACGTCACTTGGTTATCCAATGTCATCCTTGTAAAAAAGTCCAATGGCAAATGGAGAATGTGCGTAGACTACACAGATCTGAACAAAGCTTGCCCCAAAGATCCTTTCCCTATCCCCAACATCAACCAATTGGTCGACAATTCATCGGGGTACCGTTGGTTATCCTTCATGGACGCCTACTCAGGCTACAACCAAATACCCATGGACCGGGACGACGAAGAGAAGACGACTTTCATCATCGACAAAGGCATTTACTGCTACACCATGATGCCCTTTGGTCTGAAGAATGCCGGTGCCACATACCAGAGAATGATGACCAAGGTTTTTGGCGATATGATGGGAAAAACTGTTGAAGTCTATATAGACAACATTATAGCCAAGACTGCTGAGGGAAAAGACCATATAGCAGACTTAGAATCAGTCTTTGACCGACTCCGGAAGCATAACATGAGACTCAACCCTCTCAAGTGCTCCTTCAGCGTACCATCAGGACACTTTCTGGGGTTCCTCCTTACCAGCAGGGAGTTGAAGCAAACCCGGACAAATGTAAAGTCGTGTTGGAAATGAAAGTCCGACTTGCATCAAGGAAATCCAACAACTTAGCGGAAGAATCACTGCCCTCAGTCGATTCATCCCCAAGGCAGCCACAAGGTCCCTTCCCTTCTTTCAGCTCCTTCGCAAAGGAAAATCCTTCACCTGGTCTGATGAGTGCGAAGCCGCCTTTCAAGAGCTCAAGAAGACTCTAGCAAATCCCCCCATTTTGGTGAGACCAGCCCCAGGGGAACATCTATACCTCTATATCTCCATAACCAACCAAGCCTTAAGCTCAGTTTTGATCAGGGAAGAAGGGCGTGACCAATTCCCCATCTACTTCATCAGCAAAGCACTCCAGGGGGCCGAGGTAATATATCAAAAGCTAGAGAAAGCTGCTCTGGTCGTCTTAACCACAGCCCAGACTGTGACATTATTTTCAAGGACACAAAGTCACGGTACGAACGACTACCCCTCAGACTCGTCCTTCACAAACCAGACCTCTCAGGACGTTTGACAGCATGGGCTCTGGAGTTATCTGAGTTCGACATCCAGTTCGAAAGTCGTACTGCTCTCAAAAGTCAGATCCTAGCCGACTTCGTAGCTGAGATGACCCCCCTGAAACACACCAAGTTCTGAATGGACCATCTTCGTGGACGGCTCATCCAACAAAAGGGCGCTAGAGCAGGGATAGTCCTGGAAGGACCCAATGGAATCTGTATTGAAAAACCTCTGAAGTTTGAATTCTCTACTTCAAACAACCAAGCAGAATACGAGGCATGCATAGCCGGTTTGTTGATGGCAAAGGAAGTTGGGGCCAAAAAGGTCTTAGTGTGCAGCGATTCCGTGCTGATGGTATCCCATATCAAAGGAGAATACCAGGCCAAGGAACCACTACTGCAAAGGTACTTGGAGAAAGTAAAACTTTCAAGCGACGGGTTTGAAGAAATCACCTTCCAGCACGTCCCAAGGGCCGAAAACACCAGAGCCGACATACTCTCCAGGTTGGCAAGCACCAAGAAACTCGGAAACAACAAGTCAGTTCTCCAAGAGGTCATCTCGACCCCAACAATTTCAGAACCGTCCATCCTAGCAATTGAAGAGTCTGAATCATGGATAACCCCCATCAAGACTTACATCTTGACAGGCAAACTCCCTGAAGACGAGAAAGAATCCAGAAAACTAAGACGATTAGCATCTCGGTTCACAGTTGTTAAGGAAAGTTGTACAAAAAAGGTTTCTCAACCCCCTTGCTCAAATGTGTTGAAGACAACGAGGCCAAATACATCTTGGCCGAGTTGCACGAAGGCAGCTATGGAAACCACCGAGGAGGAAGAACACTCTCAAGAAAAGCACTCAGGGCCGGATATTATTGGCAACCCTGATTCAAGACTCCATGAACTTTGTCAAGAAATGTGAAGTATGCCAGAAGAATGATCCCATCCACCATCAACCCTCTTCTGAACTAACTACCATGTCGGTCCCTTGGCCCTTCCACCAATGGGGCATTGACATACTCGGTCTTTTCCCACCCGCTCCAGGACAAGTCAAGTTCCTAGTGGTAGCAGTGGACTACTTCACCAAATGGATTGAAGCAGAACCTCTCGCCACAATCACTCTTCAGCTAAGGTTCAAAAGTTCTTTTACAAGGACATCATCTCCAGGTTCGGGATCCCTCAATCTATGATCACGGATAATGGAACACAATTCACTAATAAGAAGTTCAGAGAGCTCTTGTGAGGATTAAAAATCAAGCACCATTTCACTTCAATGGAGCACCCACAAACCAATGGCCAGGCCGAGTCTGCAAGTAAGGTGATCCTCAAAGCCCTAAAGAGAAGACTAGACAACGCCAAAGGCAACTGGGTGGAACAACTCGACCATGTCCTCTGGGCATATCGAACCACCCCACAATCATCCACCAACGAGACTCCTTTTAGGCTCACCTATGGAACCGAGGCACTCATCCTGGTCGAGATTGGAGAACCGAGTTGGAGAGTTGAAACTTTCAACCAAGACACCAATGACAAGGCCATACTTGAAGAGTTGGACTTCTTGGATGAAAATCGGGCAGTGGCGCACATCTGGGATTCAATGCTGAAAGAAACGCCTCACAACTCGGCGCAACGCCAAAGTGATGGCCAAAAGCTTCCAACCTGGGGATCTCGTCTTGCAAAGAGCCGACATTGGCAATAAGAACACAGCCCAAGGGAAACTTGCAGCAAACTGGGAAGGCCCCTGCAGGGTCACTGAGGCAACCAGAAATGGGGCGTACAAGATAGAACATGGGGAAAAGTCGTACCAAGATTTTGGAACTCGGACAAGCTCAAGATTTACTATTCTTAGGAAATACTTAGTAACACTTACACTTAGGAAATTTTCTTCGTTTTGTTTAAAACCGGACGCAAAGAGCGTCTCGGTCGTTGAGATTCCAGTATTAATAAAATCGGATGTGAAGAGCATCTCAGCCTTGAGTTTTACAGAACATCTTCAAAACAACTATGACAAAAGCGTTAAAAGCGTACCAACGTTAAAAGCGCAAGTTCGAGATTAATGCGTTAAAAAAGTACCAACGTTAAAAGCGCTAGTTCGAGAATCAATACGTTGAAAGCATATCTACGTTAAAAGTGCGAGACCAAAATCAAAGCGCAAATCAAACACGCAACAAAAAGACAACTGAGACGGGATAAAAAGAACCTGATTAAAATTCTATCCAGCTATTGTCATTACAAAACATGAAATTTCACAAAAAATTACAAGTTAAAAAAGGGAAGGTCATTCTTCGTACGGGCCGACTTCCTCAGCAGAAGCCAGCATCAACATACACCTTTCTCCATGTCGACCCGACAGATCTCCCCTAGAAAACTTCATACTACGGACGACGATCCTTCTAACCTTCAAACCAGGTGTTAAGTATTTCAGCTGCGCCACGACATTCCCAAAAGAGGCCTTACTGATCTGCTCAGAAAGATTCACAAGACTAGCTTTTCCTCACTGAACTTAGCTTTAGCCTTCGAACATTCTTCCTAACAAGTCAGTTCCAGCTTCTTTAGTCATACCGAGCAGAAGAGCCACTTGCAGCTTCTTCAAGTCGTCCTTCAGCTTATCCATCTCAGTCTCAAGGGTCTTATTTTTCTCCTTGTCCGACTTGAGCCACCCCTTGTATTCAACCTTTCCTTCTTCTCATTCCCCAAAGCCTCCTGAGCGGACTGAGGTCCACCAACGTCGAATCCCTCTCCGTCGTTCGGGCCTCCAAATCCGAGCTGACTCGGTCAAAGGTCGCACAACATCCAGCCGCATGTGCCTAAAAAACGCAGCATGCTGAAGGCACTGGCGCTCCACGTCGCCCAGATGTTCGAAAATGGATACATTGTCGTGGACTGACTTCAGGAAAGGGTATATATAGAAGGCGATCCACCTCCAGAGTATCCAACTCCTCCTCTGAGTCATACAAATGATGCCCGACTCACCAGAAGAAATTCTTCAACCCGAGCCCTCTTCTTGGCCTTAGCAGCATTTTTCTTTTTCTGGAGACGAGGTTGTTCATTGTTGACCCCATCCCCTGCATCCTAATTGGGCTAGCCACCAAGAGTCGGCCCACCAGCACCACCACTCCCACCAGCTTGCTGAGTGAAGTCGAGGTCGACATGCACATCGTCCTGAGGACGACATTAGCATTCTGGGCATTTTGCAGAGCCCTCAGTTGTCTAAGTGCAGCGTTGGCCATGGAAGCTACAAAAAAGAAAATAAGAGTCAGCCGGGATAAACACACTAAAAAAAAAACTAAAAATACAAGTCTCACCAATTCTTGAACCGACACTGCGAGTGCGCGACCATCTAAAATTTTCTTAGAGGAAAAAACCCACATTCCTCAACCGACTTCGTTAACAACTCCTTTAACGCCGCATCTTGTGGGGACAGAGCCGACTCAGGGACCTCAAAATTGGACGGCTTCATATTATAGTGCTTATCACTCCAGTAAATTGGAAAACGTGGAGTGTTAGAAGACCGTTCCTCCCAAAACGGCTTCACACCTTAGCCGCCTGTACTTGGAAGAATTCTGTTTATTTAAACGTAATGCTCCCCCTTTTGGCCGACTCGCAATACGGGGTTATCAGCTTTCGATCCTTATGCCCCCTAAGGAAATCCAACTTTTCAAAGTCTCTTTCTTGTCCCCTCGCGGATGCTTCCTCAATACTATGAAAAAATAAAAGAATAACTTTACAGAAGGGTGAAGCCGAACTCGGTCACGATCAACTCGAAATACCTTATAAAGGCCCACAAGTTGGGATGCAGTTGTGAGGGAGCACACCGCAAAAACATTCACATCCGTTCTTGAAAATCGCTGAACGAGAGCCTCAACTTCACTTTAGAATGAAAGAAATCATAAGTGTAAAGAAACGGAGTGTTGGTCTGGATAGGTGACAGACACGGCCTCCTCGAGAGGAAATCACCACATTGTATCTCTCTTTCATCTCGGCTGAGCCAAACACCTTCAAGTCGAATAAACGCTCTTGACAATGCTCAGGGCAGCTGGGTCTATACAAAGAACAGGTGCCAAGGACCTCTGGGTCCACCCACCTATACCTATCAGCCCACAGAGGCACAAAATACTCTCCGTTGAGAGCCTCAACCATTTCAACACCTGCAGAGGTGATTGTATAACAACTACCCTCATTAGAACCGAGACGACTAGTACCTGACTCATCAAAAGGCTATCATACGAAACCGTCTCAGATTTCACTAGAGCCTTATCTCTCTCGGCCCGGACAACCTCCTAGAGGTCATATTCCTCCGCCTCAACACCTCAACCACCTCAGGACTAAAACCCTCATTATCCCACAAGATGACAAGCTCCGAGATACCCACGACTCAGATTTCTCGGACAAAACCTCCAAAGACTCACTATCACTCATTTGCGTAAAAGGAAGAAAGAAAGGGAAATAAATACCTAAAAGTCGAATCCTGAATTCGAGTTGAGGAGCGAAAAGCCGGTTCTGTGTTCGAAACAATTTCCCACAAGAGAGAATCAGAGTAAATTCAGAAGCAAAGTGATGAAATGAAGTTTCTTCATCACCTTTTTATAGGCCGAAAAATCCCATAACCGTTATGGCCCAGGAAGTCGAACCGTCGTGACCCAATACCAAAATGACACGTCACGAAGAAGATGAAATGTCGCAAGCAACTGAAACGATCAGAAGAAACAGAGCGTCACAACGGTATGTCAGACAGAAACTCATCTCGGCTCTTTGACAATATGACAAGATCTCAAACTTGTATTTACATTTGTGAGTGCGTCCCGAACCGTCTCATCAACAACAAAATATTCAAGTGGCATCGAATCTCGAACGCCAATCCCTAATAAAACTTTAAGCACCAGAGGCGACTCGGCCCATGAAGGTCGTCTCGGATCATCACAAACGGAACGCATCTCGAACTTATACAGGCACCGCCTAATCCATCTCGAACCGCTATACCAACGAGGAATGGCTAACATCATCCTAATCCATCTCGTCCCGAACGGCAACACCCAAGGGCTATAGTTTCCCAAACGAGTAAAAATCTGTCTCATACACAAACAGAGAAAATTAACATAAATCAAAGTCATCTTCCTCAAAGACGACTAGAGCTGGGGGGGCTTCTGTTACGGTCTAAACCTAAGGCTCAATAACCAAAATGGCCCATGTACAGATATAACTATCATATCCATAATTATATGATAAATATCTATGCATAATAAATCATATCCATGATTATATCACATATTATTACGATATCCCTTTATGTATGAAATATAATTATCATATCTATAATTATATGACTTTGTCTGCAGACTTACTCCTTTTACATAAAGGCCCACTTACCATATTTATACAGGGAAAACCCCTATAAATAGGAAACACTTAAAGATCATAAGGTACACAATCTTACTCATTCAATCACTTTGACTGTTTCACTTATCTGACTTGGGCGTCGGAGTCCCTTGCAGGTACATCCCCCGGGTTCAACTCGGATTCAAATCTCCGCAACCCGGATTTAGATCCGACTTCATCCTGTTGACTCAGACCCAGGTTCGATAACAACTTGCAGCAGAGCATCCAAAGCACTGATAGAACTTTCACAGTGTAAGGAATCGCCGCATTGCTCTCCTGAAAAAACTATCTTATCATCTCTTCATGAACATTGTGACACCTCAACACTACCATTAAATCTCATCCTTTGCCTCTTCTAGGCTCCAAGCACTAGCATAACCAACTATTAACATGCTCAAACAGTAATTATATAAAATGTCATGAGCTGTAAAACTCTGATATGAAAGAACCTACAAATGAATTAGTCATTTAAATTTAGTGTAATTTTGTATAAATTTAGTATCAATATTATCTTCCCGATGATCACCACACTACACTAATACTATAAATCGCTGAGTTTCGTAATCGATATATATCTGTGGAAGTTCTTAATAGATAACTCGGTGAGATATGCGCGCGGTGTGGTTTCGGAAGCTTTCTTGATAACATAACTCACTGTCAATTTCCGTTTAATAATTTTTTAAAGATAGTAATTCAATATTTTTCATTTTAAATTGTTATAACATTATTAATTAATTATAATAATTATGTTAATAATAATAATAAGTTCTCTAATTAACTTAAAAGCCTATAACTTTTACTAATATTTATCTCATAAAATAATTATTTAATTTATATAAAAATTTAAAATATTAATAACTAAAAAAAATAAATATTCCACGCGCGTTACAAATCCATTACGACATATCATAGTTTATTAATATTATTAGAAATATATAGAATGTCAAGAAAATAAGCACCAGTAACATCATAAACTATACGGTCACCAAGTAAATATTCACACAACTTTCCCTCCATGCAATTGCTTTTTCTTTATTAATTTTAGTCAATGAAAACAGTTTTCGAGCCATAGACAAGACAAATTTATATTAGGTTACTCTCAGATTCATAGTATATATAACTCGTTGATGAAAACTCTCACTTTGAAAACTCGATCTTTTAAAAGTTGTGTGGACACTGTAATGATTGTAAGTTTCTTTTTGTTCTTCTCTACTTAGAAGGCTTGAAGCCCATACCCTCTTGAAAAGACACTGGAACCGTTATTCACATTAATTTCAACCAAAGTTGACAATTCATAGTGTGTATCAGTCAGTAATTTTCTACATATTCACTGTCAAATATTATTCTCCCAATCATCAGCACTAATATTATAAATCCTTATATATCGGATAAGCAAGACTGATAGAAGTTTTCTTTATACATAATTAATTAACTCACAATATGCGGTGTTATTATTTCGGTCTCTGCAAGTTTCTGGGTACATATATAACTCACTCAAAAATGAATGCGGTGTTATTTCACTGCTGACAACTACATAGTATAACGTGCCTCTCATTTTGGTGTTATTTCACTGCAGATGACAACTACATAGTGTAACGTGCCTCTCATCTGAGACCTCTCGTCTCAACATATTTAAGAGACGCTGAGTGGTGATATATTGTATGATGCCTCTCACTCTTATAAATGTCTTGTATATTAATTTTTTTGGAAATATATACTCAATTATAGCAATTTTTTGAATAATAATAAAAAATATTTAATTTCTTAAAATCTCTAAAAATGAAAAGAAGACTTTATATTAAATGTAAAAATTACATGTAAAAAAAATTAGTAGAGATAAATAAACATTAATAACTAATATATTAACCAGTGTAAGTACACATGACAAGGTATATTTTTATATAATTAAAATAAAATTTATAATAAATTAATATATTTAAATAAAAAACAAAAATTATAATAATTTTGGAGAATTATTTAATTTTAAATTATGATAGTAGATTACATTTTAGTATGGAACTTTAATTTATATTATTATTTGAAAATAAGATATAATTAAATAAATAAAAATAATAAAATAAATATTGAAATAAAAAATTATACAAAATAAGATTTTGAATCTTAATAAATTTTAAATTTAGAATTAACATTTTGAACATTTAAAATTAAAATAAGAGAGAGAATATTAATTTTAAGGATTAAGAATGGGAATTTCATTCTCGCAAGTAGAATTTGGAATTCACCATCCAATAGGAAAAGTAAAAGACTGCAAATATTTACGGGTTCAGATTGAATACCTTAATCTGTTGAATCGGTCATTTAAAAATTCTCATTAGGACCTTCCTTGTTTTTAAACATCTAAATAATATATGACCCTTCATATTATTTGAAATATTTGGATTTATGCACCTTTTTTTGTCGAATTGTTTTTTGGTCGAACTGGTGTAATTTTTATTGGGCCATTAACACATAAGTGATTGGGCCTTGGTTGTCGTGTGTGCCAATAAATTTAAACCCATATTAAATTTTATTTTTATTATTTATATTATAATTTTTTATTCAATAATGATAGGTGTGAGTTATGATGTGAAATGACTAAGATTTATTAAATTGTAATGCAATGATGTTTGTGCATGATTTTAAAATCTGTGCCATTTAGTCAATTTTCCACAAAAAACTTAGTTATTATTGTAGTAAAAAAATATTGTTACATCAAATAAAAATCACATTGGAACCAAACAAATATGATGAAATCATTTTTGGCTCTTCTAATGTGTGGGGATACTGTGTGATGCCCAAAATTTATGTTTGGTGAATTTTGGGAAAAAATATAATTATAGGGATTTTTCTTAATGAAAACTATTGTTAATTCAATTAAAAAACACCTTTATACTAGAAAATTTTACAAAAAATATATTGGGTCCTATAATATGAGGGTAATTTGTGCGATACTCATAATTTTAATTTTGTGAGTTTTTGATAAAAATGAATATTTAGGAAATTATTAATGGAAAATATTATTAATTTATTAAAAATTATTTTTGTACCAGAAAACTTTGTAAAAATCAATTTTTAAATCCTATATATATGAGAATTACGTGGGATGCCCAAAATTTAACTTTGGTGAAAAAAATATGATTTTGGTTATTTTTTAAATGAAAAAATGTTGCTAATTCAATAAAATCACATTTACAAGAAATGTTTTTCATAAAATCATTTGGGTCCCTCTGATGTGTGTCTTACATTGGATATTAAGGTTGAGTGAATTGGTGAACACTATAAGTTTGATATGTTTAAGGTAGAGTGGTTTGATGAACAGTAAGATTAGAAACAATATCCTAACATTGACCGCCTTGGAGAATAGTGTGAGCACTTAATTTCCAATTTTTGATAATATGATTCTTCGATGTTTGGGGTGTGCGGACGATGTGGAAGACCCAAATTAAAATTTGGTGAATTTTGGACAAAAAATGTATTTTTGTGATTTTTTAATAAAAATTTTTGTTAATTCAATTAAAAATCAAATTAAATCGAGAAATTTTGTAAAAAATAATTTTTGGGTCCTCTTGTATGTGACTTACATTGACTATGAAGTTTGAGTGGAATGGTGAACATTGAAAGTTTGACATGTTTAAAGTGGGGTGATTTGGGCAATAATAAAGTTAAAAACCCCAACCTCAAACATTAGCTACCGTAGGAAATAATGTGACCGCTCAATATCCAATTTTTGATAATTTAATATTTTGGTGTCTAAGGTGGGGGATGCCTACAAATTAAATTTGGTGATTTTTTTGACAAAAAAATATAATTTTAGTGAATTTTAATGAAAAAATATTTTTAATTAAATTAAAAACCACCTTTACACGGAACAAAATTGAAAAAAAAAATTTTGGTCTTCTAATATGTGGGTAATGGGGTGGGATGCTCATAATCGAAAATTTGTTAATTTTAGACAAAAACTACTTGGTGAATTTTTATTGATAGTTTTAATCTAATACTTGGATTAATAAAATCCAAAATTATAAAAAAATTATTAAGCAAAATAAGTTTAACGAGACTTACTATGTGTACAAGCTTTCCTGATACATAATTAACTCACAGACGACATATACGATGTTATTTTAGTGTTAACTAATATTCAGGATACTTTACTCACTGAGAGATAAATGCGGTGTTAATTCGATCACCACTAGTATTCAGGATACATTACTCATCGAGAGATAAATGTGGTGTTATTTCAATGCAGATGATGATTATATAGTATAATGCGCTTCTCACCTCAATAGAATTTAAGTGGAATAAATCATTACTTTCGTTTTCGAAGTATGATTCTCTCTTTTATTTAGGTCCTAAAGTAAACGAAAATTCATTCGACAAAAAAAAAAGTAAACAAAAATAAAAGTTAATCCTCAAATTTTTAAATATATATCGTATTAGTCCTTTAACAGGAATTAATGTGACATGATACTATAAAAGTTAAAGAACTAATATGATGAATATTTAAAGTCCGAGAACTACTTATAAAATTAATTTAGTTTGGGGACTAATTAGGAAAGAAATAACTATTTTATGTACAAAATTAAGGATTATTTAATTCAAGTGAGAGGCGTTGAGTGATGATGTAGTGTAACTTCTCACTTTTATAAATTGTCTTGTATATTACTACTTCGTTCCTATTTAACTGTCTATTTTAAATAAAATACACATATTAATAATGTAATTGGAAATAAATTTTGAACCATTATAATGATTATATAGCATGTTATTTATTGTAAAAAAAAATAGCATGTTAATTATTTAGGATTCATGCGCTATATACAGTCAGCAAGCAAATATTCACAACTTCCCTCCATGCAATTGCTTTTTCTTTATTAATTTTATTCAATGCAAACAGCTTTGGAAATTGGAGCCATAGACAAGACAAATATTAAGTTCACACTCAATTCATAGTCTACTATGTACTATGCTATAAGAAAATCGTTCGCCCGGGACACGTGTCATTCTCTAATACATTCTCTCTTTTTCTTAAAAAATTTTTTTAAACTCTGCAACGTTGATACAAGTCTCTCTCTCATCTTTTCTTTCTCGCATCAGATTTTTGTTTCTTTTTTTAATTTTTCTCTTTTCTTTTTTTATACGACACTTTATTTTTTATTTTATTATTTAAATTTTTTTTCTCTCATTATTCATTCCTATTTATCATTTTTCATTACACAGAAACACAGGTTAAAAAATACAATAAATATATCAATTTACATTAAATTTAAATTATTTTTTAATATATAATTTATCTTTCTTTTTTATTCATCAATATTTTCACTTATTATCTATTTTATCTATTCTCTATCTATCCATTTACTTTCTATCTTAAAATGTTCTCATAATACATGTGTCACGTTTTCTTACTTTAGTTTTTTTAAATTTTTATTCTCATTTTAATAAAGTGAATTTCATCAATATTTTCACTTATTATCTATTTATCTATTCTCTATATATCCATTTACTTTCTATCTTAAAAATGTTCTCATAATACATGTATCACGTTTTCTCACTTAGTTTTTTAAAATTTTTATTCTCATTTAATAAAGTGAATTTTCATCAATATTTTCAGTTATTATCTATTTTATTTATTTTCTATATATCCATTACTTTCTATCTTAAAATGTTCCCATAATACACGTATCACGTTTTCTCACTTTAGTTTTTTAAAATTTTTATTCTCATCAATATTATCACTTTCATTACATAGAACATAAATTAAAAAATACAATAAATATATCAATTTACATTAAATTTAAATTATTTTTAATATATAATTTATCTTTCTTGTTTATTCATCAATATTTTCACTTATTATCTATTTTATCTATTCTCTATCTATCCCATTTACTTTTCTATCTTATTAAAAATGTTCTTCATAATACACGGTGTCACATTTCTCACTTTAGTTTTTTAAAATTCTTATTCTCATTTTAATAAGTGAATTTCATCAATATTTTCACTTATTATCTATTTATATCTATTCTCTATATATCCATTTACTTTCTATCTTAAAAATGTTCCCATAATACACGTATCAACGTTTTCTCACTTTAGTTTTTTAAAATTTTTATTCTCATTTTAATAAAGTGAATTTTTTTATGAACTACAGTTCTATCCACGGGAGGCGGTTCTCCTCCAGTCATTTTTTTTTCTTTTTTAATCACACTTTAATTTTCTTTTATTATTATTATTATATTAAAATGATTTCTCTTATTATTCATTGTTGTTTATCTGTTTTATTACATAAAAACTCATGTCATGTTTTCTCACATGCGTTTTTTTTATTTATTTATTCACAATTCAATAAAGTGATTTTTTATGAACTAGGGGTATTCTTTACGGGAGGCAGTCCCGCTCCTATCATTTTTATTTTTCTTTCTTTTATTTTCTATCACACTTTCATTTTCTTTTTATTATTGTTATTGTTGTTGTTGTTGTTGTATTTTAATGGTTTTTCTCATTTTTGTTCTTATTAATTTGTTTAAGTACAAAAGTGGTTTTTTAATGAACACATGTATCTTTTACGGGAGACGGTTTTACTTACTGTTTTTGTTTTTTCCTTTTTTTTCACACTTTAATTTTCTTTTTATTATTATATATTAAAACAGTTTCTTTCATCATCCATTCCCGATTACATAAAATGTTTTAATTTACATTAAAATTAAAGTGTTTTTTTTCCGTATATAATTTATCTCGATCACTATTTTATTGATTAATGTTTTCACTTATTATCTCTATTATCTATTCTATTTATCTATATGTACTCTTATTTTAAAATTATTTTCATATTACACGTGTTACGTTTTCTCAATGAGTTTGTTTAAAATTTTTATTCTCATTTTAGTAAGTGAAATTTTTAATGAACCATGGTCTACGGGTATCCACCACCCGGAGACATTTCTTTTTTTAATCACACTTTATTTATGTTGTTATTATTATTATATTAAAATAATTTCTTTCATTGTCCATTCCTATTTATCACTTTCATTACATAGAAACACAAATTAAAAAATATAATAAATGTGTAATTTAAATTAAATTTAAAGTGTTTTTTCAATATATCATTTATCACTCTTTTATTCATTAATATTTTCACTTATTATTTTTATCTATTCTATATCCATTTACTTTCTATCTTTAAAATGTTCATGTAATACATGTGTCACATTTCTCACTTAAGTTTTTTTAATTTTTTTATTCTCATTTTAATAGAGTGTTTTTTTATGAACTACGACTCTGTATGCGGGAGGCAGTTCTCCTATTGTCGTCTTTCTTTTTTCTTTTTTAATCACATTTCAATTTCTTCTATTATTATTATTATTATTATTATTATTATATTATTTATTATTATTATTTATTATTATTATTATTATTATATTATTATTATACTAAACAGTTTCTCGCATTATCTATTGATGTTATCTGTTTTATTACATAAAACACATGTCGTGTTTTCTCACATGCGTTTTTTTTAGTTTATTTATTCTCAATCAGCAAAGTAATTTTTTTATGAACCACTGATATTCTCCACGTAAGGCAGACTCGCTCCTATCATTTTATTTTTCTTCTTTTATTTTTTTCACACTTTATTTTCTTTTTATTATTATTATTGTTATGTTGTAATGCTTTTTCCTATTATTTATTTTTATTAATTTGTTTCATTACAAAAGTGATTTTTTTAATGAACCACGTGTATCTTTCACAGGAGACAGTTTTGTTCCTAATGTTTTCTTTTTTCCTTTTTTCACATAAAAACACATGTTGTGTTTTATCACTTGCGTTTCGGTAAAGTTATTTTTATGAACCACGAGTATTCTCCACGGGAGTCATACTTGCTCTTACCATTTTCATTTTCTCTTTCTTTTTTTTGTTTTTATTATGTTTCCATTTTATCTTCTTCTTATATTGTTATATTAAAATATTACTCTCATTATTCATTCTAATTAATTTTGTTTCATTACAATAGTGAGTTTTTTTAATTAAACGAAGCACAGATATCTTCCATGGGAACAGTCTCTGCTCCAATTGTTTTTTTTTTGTTTTTTCACTTTAATTTTTAAATATCAATATATTTAAATTTATAATTATCTTAACGATGTATTGGTTACTATTTTTTCTATAAACATGATAACAATACGTTCTTCACTTTCCACTAATTGATATATATGATTATATTATAAGTTAATTTTATTATAAAAATTTAATAATATATATAAAAATAAACATCACTAGCAACCTAACGTCACCCGTGCGAATGCACGGGTACTGTGCTAGTTATATATCTGATTCAAAACTCTCACTTTGAAAACTCTTTTAAAAGTTGTGTGGGACCACTGCAGTGATTTTAAGTTTTCTTTTGTTAATCTCTCCTTAGAGCTTAGAAGGCTTTTGAGGCCCATAACCTTTTGAAAAGGACAGTGTAACTATCTCAACCAAGTTGACAATTCATAGTGTGTATCGGTCAAATATAGAGTAATTTTGTAAAAATTCACCGTCAATTAGTATTTTCCGATCACCAATACTAATATTATAAATCGTTAGCGACATGTGTACAAGGAAAGACAGGTGTACAAGCTTTCCTGATACATAATTAACTCACGATCACGGACGATACATGCAGTGTTATTTCGATCACCGCTACTATTCAGGATACATTACTCACTAAGAGATAAATGCAATATTATTTCGGTCACCGCTACTATTTAGGATACATTACTCACCGAGAGTGTTGTGTTATTCGGTCACCGCTAGTATTTAGGATACATGACTCAATGAGAGATAAATGCGGTGTTATTTCAGTGACGACTATATAGTATAAGGCGTTTTCTCACCTCAATAGATTCAAGCGGAATAAATCATTACTTTCATTTTCGAAGTATCATTCTCCTCTCTTATTTAGATCCTAAAGTAAACAAAATTAAAAATTAGCCCTCAAATTTTTAAATATCCATCATATTAGTCCTCTAACAGGGATTAATGTGACGTGATACTATGAAAGTTGAAAAACTAATATGATGAATTAAAGTTCGAGAACTACTTATAAAACTAATTTAGTTTGGGGACTAATTAGGAAGAGATAACTATTTTCAGGGATGAAAATTTAAGGATTTATTTAATTCAAGTGAGAGGGGTTGAGTGACGATGTAGTGTAGCTTCTCACTTTTATAAATTGTCTTGTATATTATTACCTTCGTTCCTATTTAACTGTCCATTTTGACTAAAAACACACATATTAAGAAATGCAATTATTACTCTCGTTTTTATGGAAATAATTTTAAACTTTCCATATTTTACCCTTTTATCTCTCTTACTACTATTGGCTCTCATTAGATTTTAATAGTGGATCATTTATTAACATAAAGGTAAAGTGGAGAATAGTGTATTTATTAGTGCATTGGGTTTGTAAGTGGACAATTAAATAGGAACAAATTTTTTCTTTGAAAGTGGATAGTTAAATAGGAATGGAGGTTGTAATTTTTTAGAAAAAATATACTCATTTATTTAGTATAATAAGAAATACTTTAATTTTTTAAAATCTCTTAAGATGAAAGAAAGGACTTCATATCAAATGTAAAAATTAAATGTGAAAAATTAGTAGAGACGGATAAACATTAATAACTAATATATTAACTCGCGTAACACATGGATAAGATATATTTTTATATAATTAAAATATATTTTTATATAATTAAAATTAATTTAATCATAATTAATATATTTAAATTAAAAACAAAAATTATAATAGTTTTGGACAATTATTCAATTTTAAGTTATGATAGTAGATTACATTTTAGTATGGATATCTAATTTATATTATTACTAATATATTAACCCGCGTAGTACGCAGAAAATGTATATTTTTTATTTAATTAGAATTAAATTTATAATAAATTAATAGTTTTAAAATTTTAAAAATTAAAAATAGAATAACTTTGGATAATTTTTAAATTTTAAATTCTAATAGTATATTGTCTTTTACTATTAAAATCTAATTTAAATATTATTTGATAATAAAATATAATAAAATATTAAAATCATAAATATTAGAATAAATATTTATATAATAAAAAAGGTTGAATTAGAAAATAATAATATAAGATTTTGAATCTTAATTAATTTTTAAATTTAAAATTAGCATTTATTAGCATTTAAAAATTTATATAGGAAGAGAGAAAATTAGTATCATGATTGAGAGGAAAAATCTCACTCTCATGAGTGTGAGTGAAATTCACCCTCCAATAAGAGAAAGAGAGAGAATGTAAAAAATCATTGAGAGGGAGAGTAGGGTGAGTGAGTACCTCACTCTCCAAGTCGAGGTCTCAAAATTATAATATAGGCAGTTGATTTTTTTTTGTGTAACCATAGGTATCCTCTATTACCGGGGGCAATCCTATTCGGGACTTAGATATAGATAGCTAATTTGGTAATATGATATAATTAAATAATTTAATACGTTGTAAGTTAAATAAAGTTGTTTAATTATATATCAATAAGATTTTAAAAAATATAAAATTTTATAAATTTAATTTATAAAATTGCCACTCATATATATATATATATTATTAGATATTAGTATATAAATCCATATTTATAAAGTTTATAGTTAGCTTAAAAATATCATACATATTTGTCTTTTCTGTTGTTTTACTCACCTTTTTATATGTAATGAAAAATATAAAATAATTTTAATTGACTATATACAAATAATAGTAAGTTTTATCATTACTGTTGTTATATTGTTATATTTTTATAAGTAAAAGAATTATGAGAGAATTTATATCTCTCATAACCATAACCATGATATATACATTCCAAGAAATGTTTTATTCTGTTCTTTGCTTCAAAGGCTTCAAGAATTTCAACCCATGTGGTTGACAATTCACGATAGAGTAAACTAGTAATTTGTCATCAACTTTTACATTGTCTTACAGTTTTATTCTTGATTTTTTTAAAATAACATTTTATTCCTTGGCTTTTATTAAAAACATGCACTTTAGTCCCTAAAGTGCATGTTTTTTAATAAAGTCAGAGACTATAAAGTGCATGTTGCAAGGACTAAAGTACTATTTTGGAAAAGTCAATTAAGACAAAACTGCAAAACGCTGTAAAAGTTGAGGACGAAAGTGCTACTTTACTCATCCACCGAGTGTCAATGATGAAAAAGTCATTACCTTATTTCATATATATAGTTGTTAAACTGAGTATCACTCAAATGCAATCTTATACATAGTTGGTAAACCAAAACCTACAAAAATGAATTTGTCATTTGACAAACATACAACAGTCAAATATAGAGTAATTTGTATAATTTTTCTATTAGATAATGTTTTTTTCGATGATCGGTCGGAAATGTGAAAAACCAACAGTTTCAAGGTACATAACAGGTGGGTTTTGCACGCCGACAAAACTCATTTTATTCATTTATTAGCATGACATAAAGTTTTTCTAGTTTTTAGGTACATAACATTATGGGTTTTGTAAGCCGAATAAAACTCACTTTACTAGTTTCTAAGTATGACATAAAGCTTTGCTGGTTTCTAGTTACATAACATAGTGGGTTTTGTAAGCTGATAAAGCTCATTTTGCTAGTTTCTAGTTTCTATTCATTGGAGAGGACTGTGCCTGACTGCGCGCATAACAACAGGTTGATCGTGGGCTTGATTAAAAAGGGGAGAAAATTGTTAAGTTGTCCATTTCACTGTTAGCTTCGGGTTGTAGACCAGATTTATGGGCTTCACTCCCTGCTTGTAAAGAACTTGTTTTTATTATTCGAGCTTCGACTCTTCAGATCTGCATAAATGTTCTTGGTTATCATCCCTCTTCTGCAACTATGCTTCCCAGTGGAGTCACCAAATGTTTCTGATCAAATATGAAAATTGTAGGGATTGAGATTAAGGGGTTCAATTTCTAAGGGAAACATAGTTGCAAGAAATTGGAATTTCTTATTTATGTGTATTCTGCCTTTGGTTACCCTGATACTCATATATATATATAACAAACTTGGGGTCAATCAATTTGCTTCCATGGGGCTTGATCATTGTGGGGAATGTCTTTGGCCTGTTTGGTCAAGTGGTCAGGCTGTAGTGTCTTGTACCAGTCAATTTTTCACATGGAATCAGCGGATAAAGTCACTGCAGAGGCGGTATTCGAGTCTGAACCGTCGGAAGCCATAGGAAATAAAACTGAAATAGAGCTAAAAAGGGGCGCCTGAGTATGAGAAAGGGGTAGAGGGCGCGCAGGAAAGAGGAAAAACAACAATCTGGGTCGTGAGACTCACGCGGCGCCGGAAAGAAGCCGCGCGTGTGTGCACGTGGCGGGTATCGGAACAGCGAACGGATCGTGGTGGTTGCCGGAGGAAGGCGGTCCTGGTCGCAGTGAGGAAAGGGACGCTCAGTGACAAAGGAAAAGGGGCACAGTGGCCGCAGGTACGGTTCACC
The DNA here is from genome assembly GCA_026901365.1 of Sesbania bispinosa. Lineage (NCBI taxonomy): Eukaryota > Viridiplantae > Streptophyta > Magnoliopsida > Fabales > Fabaceae > Sesbania > Sesbania bispinosa. The sequence goes on along the minus strand of QLOH01000674.1, from coordinate 46,343 downwards.
TAAAAACAAAAAGAAAAACTACTGCAGATCAAAACCAAAACTACTAATACCATATTGAATTTGTGTTTCTGTGTTGTTAAATTATTTCTATGGTTTTGGGAATACACCTTCTGACCCGTGGAGCTGTGTTATTTGTCCTTTTATGCTACTGTTACATGTTTTTTTAAGCTAGGAATGGTGCCTCCATTTTAATGTTTCCTTTTGTCCCTCTGACACGGTTTCTGACACGGTTTCTGCCTGTTGAGCTGTTGCTTTGTTGATGCTGCTTTTTCTTACAAGGGTGCCGTGTTCTAGTCTCTCTCTTGCGTCAAGCTTCCTGCATGGTGCAGTTTGTTCCTCATTGTTTTCCCTATTTTCTATTGGATTTTTGGGAACCAATCCACAACAGTCATTTGACAGACATAAACAGTGAAATATAGAGTAATTAGTATAATTTTTGTATTAGATTAATACTTTCCGATCACCAATTAGTAATGTAAAAAAACACACAGTTTTGTAACCGGGTATGACATAAAACTTTGCTAGTTTCTAGGTATACAATAGGTGAGTTTTGCATATAGATAAAACTTACTTTAACTGAGTATGACATAAACTTTGCTGGTTTCTAGGTACATAACATAGTGGATTTGTAAGCCAATAAAGCTCGCTTTACTAGTTTCTAGATATATAACACGGCGGGTTTTGTATACGATAAAACACAAATATGACATAAAACTTTACTAGTTTCTAAGTACATAACTCATTGTATCAGATGCGGTGATGTTTCAGTGCCGATGTATGAATACATCACAAAACTCACCTTATCATATGCGATAACTAAACCTATTTTTAAATATGAGAGGTGCCAATACAACATCTCTCACTTCTATAAATTGTCTTTCATATTAATTATATATTAATAAAAATATTCTGAATTATTTAATATACTTTTTATTAAAAAATAAAAAATGTTTTAAATTTTTTAACTTTCCCTAAAGATGATAAGAAGGACTTTCATATCAAATATAAGAGCTTAGAAGGCTTTGAAAATACCCATACCCTCTTGAAAAGACAGTGGAATCATTATTCACATTTCAACCAAGTTGACAATTCATAGTGTATATCAGTCAGGGCCGGCCCGAGGGAAGGCCGGGTAAAGCAATCGATTTAGGCCTCCCCTGTAACAAAGCCTCAAATTTTTTATGTATATTTTATAAATTAAAATTAAGGGTAAAATATGTATGTAATTTCTGTAAAATTAAATAAATTTGATTTTGGTTTGATAACTTAAAATTGGTGTATTGAATCTCTCACTCTTTTTAATCACTCCCATTATTAGGTGTATTTTATTCTCAAGCATTTCTTATCAAGTGTGATTTTAGTATCTATCGAGAGTGGTTGTAATGATTAAATTGAGGTGATTTTAAAGAAAAGAGAAACCCAACACATTGGTTTTAAATTATGAGAACCAAATTCAAATATGCTTAAATTTATAAGGATTAAAAAACATATTTTACCCAAAATTTAATAAAATATTTATATCAAATATAAAAAATTACTAATTATTAGGTAATAAATAATAGTTAAAAATAAGTTTTTCCTATAAAAAAATAAAAGTTTTAATTTAATATAACTTTCTTATGTTAAAAATAGACTCATTTTTTTAAATATGTCATTTCAAGTCTTTATCTCTTAGAATTAGGCCTCCATATTTAATTTGCTTTAGGCCCACATATATGTTGGGCCGGCCCTGATATCAGTCACATATACAGTAATTTTCTACATATTCACTGTCAAATATTATTCTCCCGATCATCAGCACTAATATTATAAATCCTTATATATCGGATAAGCAAGACTGAAAAAAGTTTTCTTTATACATAATTAATTAAATCTCGATATGCGGTGTTATTATTTCGGTCACTGCAAGTTTCTGGATACATATATAACTCACTCAAAAATGAATGCGGTGTTATTTCACTGCAGATGACATACATAGTATAACATGCCTCTCATTTCGGTGTTATTTCACTGCAGATGACAATTATATAGTATAACGTGCCTCTCATCTCAACATATTTAAGTAAGAGACGCTGAGTGGTGATATATTGTATGATGCCTCTCACTCTTATAAATTGTCTTGTATATTCCCTCCAGACTCATTTATAAACAAAAATAATCGTATTCACACTTATTAAGAAAGTTGGTTAAACTTATTTAATTTTCTTGATTTCATCTAAAAAGTAGTTGTTTGCCTAAATATCCTACATGTAATTTTATTGAAACTTGTTTCAAGTGAACATACTCTCTTTCTATTGGTACATGACTCATTAAATAGAGTGGTTGAAAAATAAAATATTAATTAAATAAAGGGTATGAGGTGAAGTTAGTTAACTTTTACTTATATTTTAGTCCACTATAAGTTGGTGTTTTTTTGCTTATAATTGAGTCCGGAGGGAGTATTAATTTTTTCTAAAATATATACTCATTTATTTAGCATATTTTTTGAATAATAAATATTTAATTTCTTAAAATCTCTAAAAATGAAAGGAAGACTTTATATTAAATGTAAAAATTACATGTAAAAAAATTAGTAGAGATTGGTAAACATTAATAACTAATAGATTAACCAGTGTAAGTACACATGACAAGGTATATTTTTATATAATTAAAATACAAATTCATAATAAATTAATATATTTAAATGAAAAACAAAAATTATAATAATTTTGGAGAATTATTTAATTTTAAATTATGATAGTAGATTACATTTTAGTATGAAAATTTAATTTAAATTATTATTTGAAAATAATATATAATTAAATAAATTAAAATTATAATAATATAAATAAATATTAAAATAAAAAATCATACAAAATAAGATTTTGAATCTTAATAAATTTTAAATTTAGAATTAACATTTTTAAATATTTAAAAATTAAAATAAGAAGGGAGAATATTAATTTACGGATTAAGAACGGGAATTTCATTCTCACAAGTAGAATTTGGAATTCACCATCCAATAGGAAAAGTAAGAGAATGCAAAATATTTACGGGTTCAGATTAAATACCTGATATCTGTTGAATCGGTCATTTAAAAATTCTCATTAGGACCTTCCTTGTTTTTAAACATCTAAATAATATTATTATATATGACCCTTCATATTATTTGAAGTATTTGAATTTATGTAGCTTTTTTTGTCGAATTTGTTTTTTTGGTTGAACTTGTGCAATTTTTATTGGGCCATTAACACATAAGTGATTGGGCCTTGGTTGTCGTGCGCCAATAAAATTGAACCCATATTAAATTTTATTTTTATTATTTATATTATAATTTTTTATTCAATAATGATAGGTCTGAGTTATGCAGTGTCAAATGACTAAGATTTATTAAATTGTAATGCAATGATGTTTGTGCATGATTTTAAAATCTGTGCCATTTAGTCAATTTTCCACAAAAAACTTTAGTTATTATTTTAGTAAAAAAATATTGTTACATCATATATAAATCACATTGGAACCAAAATATTGTTACATCATATGAAGTTTGAGTGGAATGGTGAACATTGAAAGTTTGACATGTTTAAAGTGGGGTGATTTGGGCAATAATAAAGTTAAAAACCCCAACCTCAACGTTAGCTACCGTAGGGAATAATGTGACCGTTCAATATCTAATTTTTGATAATTTAATTCTTCGGTGTCTAAGGTGTGGGGATGCCTAAAATTTAAATTTGGTGATTTTTGGACAAAAAATGTAGTTTTAGTGAATTTTTTAATGAAAAAAATATTTTGAATTCAATTAAAAACCACCTTTACACGGAAAAAATTAAAAATTTTTTTTGGGTCTTCTAATATGTGGGGAATGGTGTGATGCTCATAATCGAAAATTTGTTAATTTTAGACAAAACATGTAGTTTTAGTGAATTTTTAATGATAGTTTTTAATCTAATAATTGGATTAATAAATTCAAAATTTATAAAAAAATTATTAAGCAAAATAAGTTTAACAAGACTTACTATTAAAATAAATGAATTGGCAATAATATATATATATATTAATTAGATATCTCTATCTTTATCATCACCATCATTATATCATCATATCATATATATCATCAATTATTATTATTATTATTATTATTATTATTATTATTATTATATAAAAAGAAAGAACAAAGAGTAAAAGTTTAAACTCAACTTTTTCACTTTAAATAAGAGTAAGTGAGTCAATTACTACTTTTAAAAGTCACTTATTCTTTCTACTTCAATTTCTATAAACATAAATTCTTTTTAAATATTCTCAAATTTTACTCCTTCAATTTTTATTTAACTGTCTACATTTTTGGAGAATAAATTTGTTTCTATTTAACTATTCACTTATAATTTCAATGCAGTAATAATTACATTTCAAGGAATAAAAGTGTAAATTTTCATCTTAAATAAAGATAAGTGAGTCAATTTCTATGAGCATATATTCTTTTAAATATTTTTAAATTTCACAACCTTCATTCATATTTAATTGTCTTTTTGGAGAGTAAATTTGTTTCTATTTAACCGTTCACGTACAATTTCAATGCAGTAATAATTATGTTTTTCTTTGTTTACCCTTATGTTATTTATAATTTAATTCCCCCTGTCAAAATCAATTGTCTCGTCCGATGCACGCGTCAACTCGTACACTAATTATATATAAAAATAGGAAGGTGAAAACATCAATTAAAATATAAAAGAGGATATAAATGTCAAATCATTTTAATAAATTTTCTAAAGATAGTAATTCAATTTTTCATTTTAAATTATTAACATTATTAATTAATTATAATTATGTTAAATAAATCATCATCATAATAATAATAATATTAAGTTCTCTAATTTATTTAAAAAATCTATAACTTTTACTAGTATTTATCTCATAAAAATAAATTATTTATATTTATATAAAAATTTATAAATATTAATACTAAAAAAAATTCCTCCTTACAAAATCCATTACGACATATCATAGTTTGTTAATATTAGTTAGAAATATAATGTCAAGAATTAAGCACCAGTAAACATCATAAACCCTTGTGAATTATATAGCATGTTATTTATGATTCATACGCTATATATATATATACAGTCAACAAGCAAATATTCACAACTTTCCCTCCATGCAATTGCTTTTTCCTTATTAATTTTATTCAATGAAAATAGTTTGGAGCCATAGACAAGACAAATATTAAGTTCACACTCAAATTCATAGTTATATACCTGGTTGAAAACTCTCACTTTGAAAACTCTTAAAAGTTGGGACCACTGTAGTGAATATTATAAGTTTCTTTTGTTATTCTCTCTTTAGAGCTTAGAAGGCTTTGAAGCCCATGCATAGTACCCTCATGAAAAGGGAACTGGATTCTTTGCAGTCCAGTTAAAACTGTACAACATCTCGGCCGTCCATTTTTTCAAAACATTGAATAAAAGAAATTAAAAAATCGGCACATTAAATTGGGGCAGTTAGATCCGGACTGCAGACTCTGCAGTACTGCAGAGGATCTTGGCCTTATGAAAAGAAAGTGGAACCATTATTCACATCTCAACCAAGTTGACAATTCATAGTGTGTATATAGTAACTTTTGTATATATTCACTGTCATCAAATATTATTTTCCCAATCACCAACACTATTATTATATAAATCCTTAATTTTGTAATTGGATAAGCGACATGTGTACAAGCTTTTCTGATACATAATTAACTCATAGATGACATATACGTGTTGGAATTTTATCAATTATCAAATAATAGACAACATACATTGTATTAGATTGCCAAGATTCTTGAGTTTCAAAATATACCTGGATCCATTGATGGTGACCGAAGGTTGCAGCGGAATAGCCCTTTGGTGCAATGATCTTCCTCAGCCAAATCACCGAATTCCTCAGATGGGACTGAATGTTTCTCTTTCTGATGGGGAGACAGAGATACGTGTTCTAATTTGGCGTATTGGGAACCATGACCAACTTTACGATTATAAACCTGCCAGGGTTCCCATTAACCCCTAACGGGCCTAATCTGGTTTCCACTTATTTGAGCCCATATCAGTTTTTTCTATTGGCAGTCTAAAGGCTCACTAAAATTAGATCACTTTTATTGAGCCCAACTAATTGTAAATAGCTAATATAAATGCTACAAATAATATATATTGTCCATATTAATTATTAGAAATAAAATTTCTAACAATCTCCCACTTGGGCTTAATATTCATTTAAGCATTTATATCACAAAATTCTTTAGGCGCGCAACCGTATGCTATTTACTTTTAGACTACCCTTAAACAATCTGGTCCATCTCATACAACAACAGGGAACCACTGCAGCTTTCATCATAACCCAATGTGACTAAACCACAATGATCACCACAATTGTATGTACTCAATGACATAGATCAAATATGGATAAGTGGCATGGAAATTACATGCAATGTGATCTTAGTCATGTCTATTTCCAACTGGTCCAAACTTTATTCTTTATAGAGATCAATTCAAAATGCAATATAATTGTTGCACAAAATAAGGTAGAGCGGAATGACAAACATCAACTTATTCTTTAGAAAAATATGGAAAACAACCAGAACATATAGTATAAATGGGACTCCCACTTAAACTAAGGTACTATCAGGAATTACACCCATATGAGCAATGTGCTCATGAAAAACTTTAGGCACTAAACCCTTAGTAAGTGGATCAGCTAGCATGAAGTCAGTCCCTATATGTTCTATAGAAATTTGCTTATTCTGAACTCTTTCCTTGACAACCAGAAACTTGATATCAATGAATTTTGACTTGGTTGTACTCCTATTGTTATTGGAATAAAGAACTGCTGAGTTATTGTCACAATAGATTTTCAATGGCCTTTCAATGCCATCGACCACACGTAAATTAGTGACAAAATTCCGCAGCCATATCCCATGGTTGGACGCCTCAAAACAAGCAATGAACTCCGCAGCCATGGTTGAAGAAGCTATAATAGTCTGTTTAACAGACTTCCAAGAGATAGCTCCTCCAGCCAACATAAAGATGTATCCTGACGTGGAGCGTTTGCTGTCTTGACACCCAGCAAAATCAGAGTCAGAGTACCCAATGATCTCTAAACTTTCAGACTTCTGATAAGTGAGCATATACCCTTTTGTTCTCTTCAAATAGCGCATTACACGCTTTACTGCCTTCCAATGCTGCATCCCGGGATTACTTAAGTATCTGCCCAAAACTCCCACCACAAATGCAATATCGGGACGAGTACAAACTTGAGCGTACATTAGACTTCCCACAGCTGAAGCATAGGAATCTTTTGCATCTCATTTCTTTCAAGGTCATTATTAGGGCACTGTTTGAGACTAAATTTGTCTCCCTTGGCTATAGGGGTGTCTCCTGGTTTACTATCTTTCATGCCGAATCTGTCCAAAACTTTATCGATATAGCTCTCTTGTGATAATCTTAAGATACCATGAGAACGATCTCTTAATATCTTAATACCTAATACAAAAGAGGCTTCACCAAGATCTTTCATTTCAAAATTCTTTGTCAGAAATCTCTTGGTTTCGTGCAATAAGCCTATATCGCTGCTAGCAAGCAGTATATCATCGACATATAACACCAAGAATATATATTTACTCCCACTGAACTTATGATAAACACAATCATCAACAATATTTGCCTCAAAACCATATGAGGTAATAACTTGATGAAACTTGTGATACCATTGACGAGAAGCTTGTTTGAGACCATAGATGGATTTCTTTAGTTTGCATACCATAGACTTTGAGTCACCAGACACAAAATTTTCTGGTTGCATCATATAAATCGTTTCTTCAATGTCACCATTTAGAAACGCAGTCTTAACATCCATCTGATGGAGCTCTAAATCATAATGAGCTACCAGTGCCATTATTATTCTAAAAGAATCCTTTGAAGAAACCGGAGAAAAGGTTTCTTTGTAATCAATGCCTTCCTTTTGAGTGAAACCTTTAGCAACTAAACGAGCCTTATATCTCTCGATATTACCCTTTGAATCCCTCTTGGTTTTAAATATCCATTTACAACCAATAGGTTTCACACCTTCAGGTAATTCAACGAGATCCCAGACATCATTGTCATGCATAGACTTCATCTCATCATTCATGGCATCAATCCACTTTTGAGAATTAGAACTGCGCATAGCTTGACAGAAGTTGATTGGATCATCCTCTGTTAAACCAATGCAATCCTCATGTTCTTGAAGAAACACAATATAATCATCTGGAATTGCACTTCTCCTTTCTCTAGTGGATCTCCTTAATGACACTTCTTGAGGTTGTTGAGCTTGCTCTATGGGTATTTGAGGGAGAACCTCATTGTTGTCTTGTGCTGGGACAATGTTAGGAATAACTCCATCATTGTCATCTATTACTGGGGTAGATACTGGAATAGTAATAGGCACGAGGACTTGATCACTGTCAATGACAGGTTCTTCCTCAAAGACAACATTCCTTATGTTCTCTTCCTTCCCAAACTCAACATCCTCAAGGAATCTCGCATTCCCCGTCTCAAAGAATGATCTTGTAGTGGGATTGTAAAATTTATAGCCCCGAGAGCGTTCAGGATAGCCAACGAAATAACAGCTAACAGTCCTTGATTCCAACTTGCTTTCATGCGGCCTATAAGGACGCGCCTCAGCTGGACAACCCCAAATGTGTAAATGCTTAATGCTTGGCCTTTTACCGGTCCATAGCTTATAAGGAGTTTTGTTAACTGCTTTACTTGGTACCCTGTTTAGGATGTAAACTGCAGTCTTAAGCGCTTCTCCCCACAATGACTCTGGCAAGGAAGAATGACTAATCATACTTCTCACCATATCCTTAAGAGTCCTGTTTCTATGTCCTGCAACACCGTTCATGCTTGGTTTCCCAGGCATAGTATATTGAGGAACGATGCCACATTCTCGTAGGAAAAGCGCAAAAGGCCCTGGACGTTGTTCACCTGATCCATCATATCTGCCGTAATATTCACCTCCACGGTCAGATTTGACGGCCTTAATTTTCTTTCCAAGTTGAAGCTCAACTTCAGCTTTAAAAGTTTTGAAAACGTCTAGGGATTGGGACTTCTCATGAATTAAAAATAGGTAGCCGTACCTTGAATAATCATCTATGAACGTAATGAAATACTGTTGTCCATTCCAAGATGCCGTAGGGAATGGTCCACAAATATCCGTGTGAATTAATTCCAAAACGTCCTTAGCTCTTTCGGCACCTAATTTTCTAGAGTTTGTTTGTTTACCCTTAATACACTCAACGCAGACCTCAAAGTCCGACAAGTCTAAGGGTCCAAGAATCTCATCCGACACAAGCCTCTGAATTCTCTGTTTAGAGATATGGCCTAAACGCTTATGCCATAAGGTGGATGAGTTCTCATTTAATTTACGTTTCGTACCACGAGAATTAATGTGAAGAATTTCTTTATTGGAACTAACTATATCTAGTAAGTATAGATTATCAATTAAAGAACCAGAACCAACAATATTTGAATTTTGATAGAGACTAAACTAATTATTTCCAAATGAACAAGAAAAACCAAATTTGTCCAAACTAGAAATAGAAATTAAATTTCGCCTAAAATACGGTACAACAAAAGTCTCAAATAAATCCAAAAGAAATCTAGTTTTTAACTGTAATCTAAATGTTCCAATAGCCTCCACTGTGACCTTGTTGCCATCGCCCACATAGATAAATCTTTCATTATCACTTGGCGGTCGGCTCCAAAGGCAACCCTGCATAGATACACTAATGTGAGTAGTAGCACCAGAATCTACCCACCAAGTATCATTAGGTACAAAAGCTAAATTAACTTCAGAACAAACAAAAGAGAGAAAATTACCTTTCTTTACACGCCAAGAAGCATACTTGGAACACTCTTTCTTTATGTGTCCAGGTTTCTTGCAGAAGAAGCAGGTAGGTGTTTTCTCATCCTTTTTAACTTTCTTTTGCTGAGAAGTCCTTTCTGCAGCATCCTTATTGCTCTTTCTCTTTCTATTCTGAGAGTTTGAGGCCAAATGAGCACTTTCAGTCCTCTCTCTTTGCCGCCTTTCCTCCTCTTGCACACAATGAGAAATGAGTTCATTCAAGGTCCATTTATCCTTTTGAGTATTATAACTCACCTTGAACTGCCCAAAGTGTGCAGGAAGGGAAATCAAAACTAAGTGCACGAGCAAGTCATCAGACAGCTCTAACTTTAGTGCTTTTAGTTTTGACGCGAGATTAGACATCTCCATAATGTACTCCCTTATGTTTCCCTTGCCTTTGTATCTCATAGAGATTAGCTTGGCAAGCAAACTGCTTGCATCAGCCTTCTCATTACTGGTGAAATACTTTTCAACAGCATCAAGGAAACCTTTAGCACTCTGGCTCTCAGAAATAGAGCCCCGAAAAGCTTCTGGAACGGATCGCTTCATGATCATCAGACACATTCGGTTTGAGCGTTCCCATTTTTCAACCTTATCCTCCTCCGGATTTTCCGAAGTTGGAGTGGGTTTCTCAACCCGAAGTGCCAGATCAAGATCCATGCAGCCAAGAATTATCTCGACTGCTTCCTTCCAGACCTTAAAGTTTGTCCCATTAAGCATGGGGATACAATTAATTTGAGCAGACAAGTTAACAGCACTAGAAATTGCAACTGTAAGAGAATATAGATACAATTAATAATATGTTAAAAAGAAATTATGCAGATAATTTACATGACAGACCCATTACAAGATACCGAGCACAACATTAATTTTTAGTCTTTGGACATACAAATTAATTTGTAAGTGGTACTCTCAATGCAACGATCAAATATTGACAATTAATTCTGTCAAATAATAGCCTTTCTTTGGACCGACTACTATTCACATGAATATAACTTTATAATTGTCACATATTTATCATCACAGGTATGTTATTATTTGGCTAAATTGTGTCTTCCTTTGGGATGAGCACAAATTGCATAAATAATCACATACTAACATCTATTGTAATTTTAATTAAACTAATTTCTATAACAGGGATTGCTTTGGCAATATATTATATCAATTAATCTAATTAAAAAATTACTAGACAAATTAATTTAAAAGAGGGTCTATAATCTGTCAAAAATTTGCATTTAAATTTGATACGAAAATTCGTATAAAACACATAAACGTGCAATATATATATATAGGTTTCATATTCAAAAAATGAAGTGTTACAATTCGCAAAACGTTACATATTTGTCCGTTTAGTGCAGTGGTAAACGCTGCTCCATTGCCTTGTATTCTATACAAACTTGAATTGATATAATTAAAACGTGTTGATGTTGCTATTTAATATATATATATATATATATATTAAATAGCAACATCAACACGTTTTAATTATATCAATTCAAGTTTGTATAGAATACAAGGCAATGGAGCAGCGTTTACCACTGCACTAAACGGACAAATATGTAACGTTTTGCGAATTAATACACACTATTTGAATAAGGAAACCGAACGTTTCATATTCAAAAAATGAAGTGTTACAATTGCAGTACTGCATAGCATAGTAATACATAAACGAAGAAAAAAAACCAGTGCCTAACACGTTTCAGAGATAGCACACATATCTAGAGCATTAAGTGCACATTAAAGAGAGAATCAAAATCTTTATGACCCTTAAAAACTTTCCAGCAATGGTCATTATACCAATGTTTTTTTTTTACGTTAAATTTCCATGACCGATTAAAATAGAACGACACCATGGAAAAAAAAACTAATCGCTCAAAAAAAATTTTTTTTTAAGCCTCTGCATTTCGTTTTTTTTAATCGAACAAAAAAAAGGAAAGGATTCTTCAAACCATTGCCGAAGAAATAAAGAAATATAAAAATCTTTCATCGTACACACAGTATGCTTCCTTTTGATTATTTGATAAAAAATAAAATGAAACAATGGCATGCGGTTGTTCACAGTAAACATTTGATTACTCTCCCACATAAAAAAAACCCAACGGTACATTAACTATAGAAGCAACTTGTAGGTGCAGGCACCGAACAATCATCACACGGACAAAAATCATCTAGAACAATCGTCACACAAATCTGAATAATCTAATACTAATGTTGGCTCTGATACCACTTGTTGGAATTTTATCAATTATCAAATAATAGACAACATACATTGTATTAGATTACCAAGATTCTTGAGTTTCAAAATATACCTGGATCCATTGATGGTGACCGAAGGTTGCAGCGGAATAGCCCTTTGGTGCAATGATCTTCCTCAGCCAAATCACCGGATTCCTCAGATGGGACTGGATGTTTCTCTTTCTGATGGGGAGACAGAGATACGTGTTCTAATTTGGCGTATTGGGGACCATGACCAACTTTACGATTATAAACCTGTCAGGGTTCCCATTAACCCCTAACGGGCCTAATCTAGTTTCCACTTATTTGAGCCCATATCAGTTTTTTCTATTGGCAGTCTAAAGGCTCACTAAAATTAGATCACTTTTATTGAGCCCAACTAATTGTAAATAGCTAATATAAATGCTACAAATAATATATATTGCCCATATTAATTATTAGAAATAAAATTTCTAACAATACGGTCTTATTTAAGTGACAACTAATATTCAGGATACTTTACTCACCGAGAGATAAATTTGGTGACCATTTCGAACACCACTAGTATTCAGGATACATTACTCACCGAGAGATAAATGCGATGTTATTTCAGTGCAGATGACGATTATATAGTATAAGGCGCTTCTCACCTCAATAGAATTTAAGTGGAATAAATCATTACTTTCGTTTTGGAAGTATGATTCTCTCTTTTATTTAGGTCCTAAAGTAAGCAAAAATTTGTTCGACTGAAAAAAATAAACAAAAATAAAAGTTAGTCCTCAAACTTTTAAATATCCATCATATTAGTCCTTTAACAAGAATTATTGTGACGTGATATTATGAAAGTTAAAGAACTAATGTGATGAATATTTAAAAGTCCGAGAACTACTTATAAAACTAATTTAGTTTAGGGACTAATTAGGAAAGAGATAACTATTTTAGGGACGAAAATTTAAGGATTTATTTAACTCAAGTGAGAGGCATTGAGTGATGATGTAGTGTAACTTCTCACTTTTATAAATTGTCTTGTACTCCCTCCGGTCCTATTTATAAGAACCTTTTAACTACTTCACACGAAGTAAGGAAATTGGTTAATTTAGTTGATTACAATAAATTTATCATGAATGTGTATCATATTTACTAAACTATCCTTGAATTTATTGAGACCCATTATCTTTCTTTTTCTATTTAACTACTCAATTGTGTCATACTCCCTCTACTAATTAATTACTCACCTACCTCCACTAATGGGGTATTTTTGTCAAATAATAATTAATGCAAGAAACAACCTGAAAAAGTTCTTATAAAAAGGACCACGACCTACCTTCAAAAAGGTTCTTATAGGACCGGAGGGAGTATATTACTACCTTCGTTCCTATTTAACTATCTATTTTAACTAAAAATACACATATTAATAAATGTAATTATTACTCTCATTTTGTTGGAAATAAATTTTGAACCATTATAATGATTATATAGCATGTTATTTATTGTAAAAAAAAATTGCATGTTAATTATTTATGATTCATGTACTATATAAGGTCAGCAAGCAAATATTCACAACTTTCCCTCCATGCAATTGCTTTTTCTTTATTAATTTTATTCAATGTAAACAACTTTGGAAATTGGAGCCATAGACAAGACAAATATTAATAAGTTCACACTCAAATTGGGACCACTGTAATGATTTTAAGTTTTCTTTTTTTTTTTTGGTCCAATTTTTTAAGTTTTCTTTTGTTATTCTCTCCTTAGAGCTTAGAAGGCTTTTGAGGCCCATAACCTTTTGAAAAGACAGTGTAACTACTGTTCACATTTCAACCAAGTTGATAATTCATAGTGTGTATCGGTCAAATATAGAGTAATTTTGTAAAAATTCACTGTGAAATAGTATTTTCCGATCACCAACACTAATATTATAAATCCTTAACGACATGTGTACAAGAAAAGACATGTGTAGAAGATTTCCTGATACATAATTAACTCTCGGTCACGGATGATACATGCGGTGTTATTTCGATCACCGCTACTATTCAGGATACATTACTTACGGAGAGATAAATGTAATATTATTTCGGTCACCGCTACTATTTAGGATACATTACTCACCGAGAGTGCTGTGCTATTTCAGTCACCGCTAGTATTTAGGATACATTACTCAATGAGAGATGAATGCGGTGTTATTTCAGTGACGACTATATAGTATAAGGCGTTTCTCACCTCAATAGATTCAAGCGGAATAAATCCTTACTTTCGTTTTCAAAGTATCATTCTCTCTCTTATTTAGATCCTAAAGTAAACAAAATTAAAAGTTAGCCCTCAAATTTTTAAATATCCATCATATTAGTCCTCTAACAGGGATTAATGCGACGTGATACTATGAAAGTTGAAAAACTAATATGATGAATTAAAGTTCGAGAACTACTTATAAAACTAATTTAGTTTGGGGACTAATTAGGAAAAATATAACTATTTCAGGGATGAAAAATTAAGGATTTATTTAATTCAAGTGAGAGGGGTTGAGTGACGATGTAGTGTAGCTTCTCACTTTTATAAATTGTCTCGTATATTATTACCTCCGTTCCTATTTAACTGTCCATTTTGACTAAAAACACACATATTAAGAAATGCAATTATTACTCTCGTTTTTATGGAAATAAATTTTAAACTTTCCATATTTTACCCTTTTATCTCTCTTACTACTATTGGCTCTCATTAGATTTTAATAGTGAATCATTTATTAACATAAGGGTAAAGTGGAGAATAGTGTATTTATTAGTGCATTGGGTTTGTAAGTGGACAATTAAATAGGAACAAATTTTTTATTTGAAAGTGGATAGTTAAATAGGAATGGAGGTTGTAATTTTTTAGAAAAATATACTCATTTATTTAGTATAATAATAAATACTTTAATTTTTTAAAATCTCTAAAGATGAAAGAAAGGACTTCATATCAAATGTAAAAATTAAATGTAAAAAAATTAGTAGAGACAGATAAACATTAATAACTAATATATTAACTCGCGTAACACATGGATAAGATATATTTTTATATAATTAAAATATATTTTTATATAATTAAAAATAATTTTATCATAAATTAATATATTTAAATTAAAAACAAAAATTATAATAATTTTGGACAATTATTCAATTTTAAGTTATGATAGTAGATTACATTTTAGTATGGATATCTAATTTATATTATTACTAATATATTAACCGCTTAGTACGCAAAAAATGTATATTTTTTATTTAATTAGAATTAAATTTATAATAAATTAATAGTTTTAAAATTATAAAAATTAAAAATAGAATAACTTTGGATAATTTTAAATTTTAAATTCTAATAGTATATTATCTTTTACTATTAAAATTTAATTTAAATTATTATTTGATAATAAAATATAACAAAATATTAAAATCATAAATATTAGAATAAATATTTATATAATAAAAAAGGTTGAATTAGAAAATAATAAGATAAGATTTTGAATCTTAATTAATTTTTAAATTTAAAATTAGCATTTATTAGCATTTAAAAATTTAAATAGGAAGAGAGAAAATTAGTATCATGATTGAGAGGAAGAATCTCACTCTCATGAGTGTGAGTGAAATTCACCCTCCAATAAGAGAAAAGAGAATATAAAAAATCATTAAGAGGGAGAGTAGGGTGAGTGAGTACCTCACTCTCCAAGTCGAGGTCTCAAACTTATAATATAGGCAGTTGATTTTTTTTTGTGTAAACCATATGTATCCCCTATTACCGGATCCTATTCGGGGCTAAAATATAGACAGTTAATTTGGTAATATGATATAATTAAATAATTTAATACGTTGTAAGTTAAAATAAAGTTGTTTAGTATGACATAAAGCTTTGCTGGTTTCTAGGTAAGTAACATAGAAGCTGATAAAGCTCATTTTGCTAGTTTCTAGTTTCTAGATTCATTGGAGAGGACTGTGCCTCTAACTGCGCGCATAACAGCAGGTTGATCGTGGGCGACGCATGACGATGTTGAAACAGTGTCTGTTTTTATTTAAAAGGGGAGAAAATTGTTAAGTTTTCCATTTCACTGTTGAAACAAATGCTTGTAAAGAACTTGTTTTTATTATTCGAGCTTGGACTCTTCGGATAAATGTTCTTGGTTATCATCCCTCTTCTGCAACTACGTTTGCCAGTATAGGGATTGAGATTAAGGGGTTCAATTTCTAAGGGAAACATAGTTGCAAGAAATTGGAATTTCTTATTTATGTGTATTCTACTTTTGGCTACCCTGGTACTCATATATATATATATACATACTACAACAAAGCTGGGGTCAATCAATTTGCTTCCATCCTGCTTGATCATTGTGGGGAATGTCTTTGGCCTGTTTGGTCAAGTGGTTGGCACAACCTTGACCCTGAAACCACAACTGGACAACAGCTGCCCAAGAGCTATAGTGTCTTGTCCCAGTCAGTTTTTCACATGGAATCAGCGGAACAATAGTAAAAGTCACTGCAGAGGCGGTATTCGAAAGCCATAGGAAATAAAACTGAAATAGAGCTAAAAAGGGGCGCCTGAGTGTGAGGAAGGGGTAGAGGGCGCGCCGACAAGTGGGTGTCGCGGGAAAGAGGAAAAACGGCAATCTGGGTCGAGCCCGTGAGACGCACGCCCCGCAAAGAAGCCGCGCGTGTGGGCACGTGCGGCGGCGTATCGGAACAACGAACGGATCGTGGTGGTTGCCGGAGGAAGGCGGTCCTGATCGCAGTGGTCACCGGAGGAGAGGGACGCTCAGTGACAAAGGAAAAGGGGCACAGTGGCCGCAGGTACTGTTCACAGAAAAAAAAAAGAAAAACTACTTCAGATCGAAAACCAAAACTACTAATACCATATTGAATTTGTGTTTCTGTGTATTAAATTATTTCTATGGTTTTGGGAATACACCTTATGACCGTGTAACTGTGTTATTTGCCCTTTTCTGCTACTGTTACATGTTTTTTCAGGCTAGGAATGGTGCCTCCATTTTAACGTTTCCTTCTGTCCCTCTGACACGGTTTCTGCCTGTTGAGTTGTTGCTGTGTTGATGCTGCTTTTTCTTACCAGGGTACAGTGTTCTAGTCTCTCTCTTGGGTCAAGCTTCCTGCAAGGTGCAGTTTGTGCCCCAATGTGTCTTTGTTCCAGGTCTTTTACTTCCTCACTGTTTTCCCTATTTCCTATTGGATTTTCGGGAACCAATCCACAACAGTCATTTGGCAGACATAAACAGTGAAATATAGAGTAATTAGTATAATTTTTGTATTAGATTAATACTTTTCCGAACACCGATTAGTAATGTAAAAAAACACACGGTTTTGTAACCGGGTATGACATAAAACTTTGCTAGTTTCTAGGTATACAATAGGTGAATTTTGCATATAGATAAAACTTACTTTAACTGCGTATGACATAAACTTTGCTGGTTTCTAGGTACATAACATAGTGGATTTTGTAAGCCGATAAAGCTCACTTTACTAGTTTCTAGATATATAACACGGCGGGTTTTGTATACGATAAAACACAAATATGACATAAAACTTTACTAGTTTCTAAGTACATAACTCACTGTATCAGATGCGGTGATGTTTCAGTGCCGATGTACAAATACATCACAAAACTCACCTTATCATATGCGATAACTAAACCTATTTTTAAATATGAGAGGGGCCAATACAACATCTCTCACTTCTATAAATTGTCTTTCATATTAATTATATATTAATAAAATATTCTGAATTATTTAATATACTTTTTATCAAAAAATAAAAAATGTTTTGATTATTTTAACTTTCCCTAAAGATGATAAGAAGGACTTCCATATCATATATAAAAATTAAATATGAAAAAGTTATCAGAGATAGATAAACAATTAATTAATAGAAAGAGAATAAAATATTAAGTAATTAAATGAAAAAAATATAATAAATATGAGTAAATTAAGAGTAATTATGAAAATATGATATATACTCTTGATAAATTTATTGAAAATATAATATTTATAAAATTTACTGTTAGCTTAAAAATATCATACACTCACCCTGCTTTTTATATCATGAGAACAAAAATTTAGTGGGCTGTACAAAATAATAATAAGTCTTATCATGACTTTTGATGTATTGTTATCTTTTTTATAAATAAAAGAAACAAGAGAGAATTCAAATCTCTTTCATAACCATTATACATAACTGTATTGCAATTTTTTTCTTCTCATCTGCTACCTATTTATAGCTTAATCAATTCTCCACTCCCAACTCCTGCCCAACCTATCTAGCTAGCTTAAAAAATAAATAAATAATGAATGACTAATTTTTTCCTAGTAGTTGTGGGCACCAAATGATAATGATGGCCTTTATGTTTCATTCATCAAACCAAACCACTTGTATTAATTGGTCCACCCCATGAGCTCACGTGGATATAGCCTTTCTCTCAATGAATCCCATCCCATCCTTTTACTACTAGTACTATTGCTAGTTTTACTTCCTTACCCATAAAGAAAAGGGTTGGTTTTTGGTTTCACAGAGCATGCCAAATTAATTAGGCCATGTTGATTTCACAGCACATTTGTGTGTGTCAACACAAAAAGGGTGAAATGTGAATGCATAGATAGAGATAATAGAGGGTCACAGGGGGAGGCACCCACAGTATAAACACACATACCCTTTCCCTCAGGGTTAATTGGGGGTCGGTTTGGCATTAAATGTAGCTACCAACAACTATCTACACACATTAATTGCTCCATACAATGACTGAAAAAAAAAACTTAATTTGAACCTCATCTTGGTCTCTGAATTTCCTTTGAGAATTGAGCTCCTAAACACTGAGTAGTAGTATTATAGGATGTGTTGTTGTGGTCATTCTTTACATCAGTTTTCAGAATATTTTGCCTCTTGGCTCCAATCACTTCCCCTTATTCATGCCATAAAACTAAACCTCTTCTACAGTTCATCTCCATCTCCAACATGAATTCTTTTTGCATGGGACATCTCTGTTAAACCCCTCATCATCATCATCTTCTTCTTTCAGTCAACACACTTCCCAATCATAAGTTTCCCATTTCACAGTTCACAATTCACACTTTTCTTCCCTCTCTTATTGATCCTCCTAGCACCTCCTAGCTAGCCTTATCTTTTTTTCCTCATACTCTTCCTTTCTCCCTTTAAATACCCTCTTTTAGGATGTGTTATGCATAACTTTTCATAATCAATCTCCTATCTTTTTTACCTTTTGGATTTGGTTACCTTTCTTAAATCTCTGTATCAAACATTCAGTACCCACCAAAAAAGAACTCTTTTAGATCATATTGAGGTCATAAAGGTGAGAACTTTGTAAGAGAGGGTATAAGAAAAAGTGATGAGAAACTCTGAAGCAAGTCAAGTGGCTATGGAGATAGAAGCAAGCAAGCCTTCAGGGAATGGGGTAACCCTGCCAGGGTTGAGTCCTCTGAGTGAGACACTTTGGAGGGAGAAGGCACAAACAGAGTTCATTGGAGATGTCTCAGCAAGGCTCACATGGAAGGATCTGACTGTGATGGTAACTCTTAGCAATGGAGAGACTCAAAATGTTTTGGAGGGTCTAACTGGTTATGCTGAACCTGGTACCTTCACTGCTCTTATGGGTCCTTCAGGTTCAGGAAAATCTACACTTCTTGATGCCCTTTCTAGTCGCCTAGCAGCAAATGCTTTTCTTTCAGGCACCATACTCCTTAATGGTCGCAAAGCCAAACTCTCTTTTGGCACTGCAGTGAGTATTTTCTCTCTCTTTTCTTCCTTCTTCATATATGCTCTATTGGTGACACTTACCTTTATCATATTTGTTCCCTTTAGATCTAAGTTTGGTTTTGAACTTTTGAGAGAGTAACTTTAATTGGTTACATACCTAAAAGCCATATTTGTTTTGTTGTGATTTTGTTTGGCTGTATCTTTTAACTAACAGACAAATTGGCAAATCCTAAGGCACTACTACTCCTTGATGATTAAAAAAATGAAAAAGTTTCAATTTTTAGGATACCCATTAGTGAAATCTATTAAAAAAATCTAAATGAAACTTAAAGTTGTTTGTTTTTTTTGTCCATATCTACTGTTTTATAACTTTTAAGCCTATTATTTTATTATTCTGCTATTTTTGGTTGTTGCTAACTTGGTTTATGTGCTTCTTCAAACATAGGCATATGTGACACAAGATGACAACTTAATTGGTACCTTAACTGTACGAGAAACAATTTCATATTCAGCTCGTTTGCGTTTGCCTGATAAGATGTCAAGGTCTGATAAGAGAGCTCTTGTTGAGAGCACCATTGTAGCAATGGGTCTTCAGGATTGTGCTGACACAGTGATTGGGAATTGGCACTTGCGTGGGATAAGTGGTGGAGAAAAGAGAAGGGTTAGCATTGCTTTGGAAATCTTGATGAGGCCAAGATTACTTTTCCTTGATGAACCAACGAGTGGTCTTGACAGGTTGTTAGATATCACTATTTGTGCATTTATTGTTCTTGTCCAATGTGTTTGCATCAAACATTGAAGGGATCCCACGTAAATTTAAGATTTAACTACCAAATCTATATAAAATAAAAATCGTGCACATAGTGATGGGCATTTAATCATCTACCCAAAAAAAAATAGTGATGTTTATTTCTTTCCATGACTGTCCAACTTTTACTATTATTTTATGTGTTTTTGCTAGCTTAGCATAAATGAAATAGAGATTATTAAGTAAAATAAGTTAATTTTAATTATTAGAATAAAAATACTTTTGTTTAATGAGTTTGAATTTTTTAAGACTTAACATGAGGTGAAATTCATTAGATGATGTGTAAACAACACTGTAAAATTTATTTATATTTATTAAAATTTAATTTTAACTAAAAATATTTAATATCTTAATTTTTTAAAATAATTGAAAAAGTGTAATAAGGAAAAATACATGTTTTAACTCTGTCCTAAGACACGTTAGAAAGACTTTTTTTATTTGAGGAAGTAGTTGAATCGGCAGCTAGTTTATAGAATGTTTTATTTTTGTTTTATAGTGTTTTGTCTTTTTGGGGAGTTATTAATTGATTTATGCTTGTTTTTTTAGGTGTTTCTATTGTACTCTTTTCTGTAATAATAAACTTTCTAAACATTTGCAGAAAAGAAATACGTGGATGCATTAAATAATGGGTCATGCACTATCTTTATCTTTCTATATTATTTATTTTTTGTAAAGTCAGGATTAAATCTTAAAAATTCTTATAATTAATCTTTACAAGAAAAAAAAAAACTAAGTCAGCAAAATCATCTAATAGTTCCATGATTTATTTTTTAAAAAACCAATTTAGAACATATGTCTTTGTCCTTTTGTTGTTTTGCAGTCATAACATTTATTCGTGTGCACCGTCTAAAGGAGTCTAGCAATATTGTTTTAAATTGTTTGTAGAAATGTCTCTTTTAGCTGAATTCATGCTTTTTTTGTTTTAATTTTGTTTTTGTGGCAGTGCTTCAGCTTTCTTTGTGACTCAGACACTACGTGCCTTGGCAAGGGATGGAAGAACAGTGATAGCTTCTATTCATCAACCTAGCAGTGAAGTGTTTGAGCTATTTGACCAACTGTACTTGCTTTCTGGTGGTAAAACTGTTTATTTTGGCCAAGCTTCAGATGCATATGAGGTACTAATAACTATGATTATACTATGATTGTGAAGAAATGAAGTAATTTTATGACCATTGATTATAAGTGATGTTATCTGCAGTTCTTTGCACAAGCTGGCTTTCCATGCCCTGCTCTGAGGAACCCCTCTGATCATTTCCTTAGGTGCATCAATTCTGACTTTGACAAAGTCAAGGCCACCCTTAAAGGGTCCATGAAACTAAGGGTACTGACCTTTTAATTGTCTTTATGATCCTTAATTTTTCTTTGAATAACTATTTAGTCATTAACTACTAGCCATTTTATCACCTAAAAATGTGTATTTTTCATTTTTTGTTTGGTTGAAAAAAAATGATACAACAGAAGTGAATTTGTTATTATTATTATTATTATGATTTTTCTAACCTGTGTAACATTACGCAACATTGCACAAGATAATATATAAAAGTGAAAAGTTTTTATTGAAAAATGTAACATTTAATATCACCAATGCATTTGAATGTTGTGATAGTTGTAATTTCTAATAAAAGCTTTCCATTTTTGATATATTATCCTATTTGAAAAGGTTAAAAAAATTGTTATTATTATTATTATTAATTATGTTATGGGAACATTGTTTTCTTATTTATTACACATGCATTTTGTTAAATACTTTGAACATTGCTCTTTCAGTTTGAGGGAAGTGAGGATCCCCTGGATAAGATCACTACTGCTGAAGCTATCAGAACTCTCATTGACTACTACCGCACTTCTCAGCACTCTTATGCTGCAAGACAAAAAGTGGATGATATATCCAGAGTTGTAAGTGATTTTTCAATGATTACATATTAATAAGAAACAATCAAACTTATCAATGATGCAATTTAGTATCCTCCTTTTTACTAGAGTAAATTCTCCAGTCTCTGACAGTTAGGTGCATTTTCACATATTCTGCAGAAGGGAACAGTGCTTGAAGCAGGAGGAAGTGAGGCTAGTTTCTTGATGCAATCTTACACCTTAACCAAGCGCTCATTCATTAACATGTCAAGGGACTTTGGTTATTACTGGCTTAGGCTTGTAATTTACATTGTGGTCACTATCTGCATTGGAACCATTTACTTGAACGTGGGGACAAGCTACAACTCAATTCTGGTACCTTCTATTTATAACTATTTGACTTTGAGAGCAATTCAATGTTGTGTGACAGTAAAATAAATTCAGATAACTGCAGGAAATATATCTGGATCAGTTTAGCACCAAAATTGACTTTCTTGGAATCTATGTTTTGTTTTTTGTTTTTTCCTTTCTTTGCAGGCTAGGGGTTCATGTGCATCTTTTGTCTTTGGTTTTGTCACCTTCATGTCAATTGGTGGATTCCCTTCATTTGTTGAAGATATGAAGGTAAAGGTTCTGTTCCCTATGCAACCTCAAGTCACCAGCACTAGCTTCTAAAATTGTCAAAATCAAGGAAAAGTATTGGAATCTATTAATAGTAGTAATTAATAATATCATAAATTTAAGTTTTATTACAGAAATACTCGTAGTATTAAATGATGGAATGGGTTAGTACCCCTTAATTGCTCACAATAAATTAATGGTACATAAGGTATTTAGCAATTAGTTAATCAAAAAGTTCATCTTTTTGTTTCTTATATAAAGAACCAGAGGTAGTATTATACAAATACAAGGTAATATAACTTCATCATCTGTTCATTTAACTCATACAATTACAGGTTTTCCAACGGGAGAGGCTTAATGGGCACTATGGTGTCACTGCATTTGTGATCAGTAACACATTATCTGCAATGCCATTCCTTATATTGATCACCTTTCTCTCTGGAACAATTTGTTACTTCATGGTTCGCCTACACCCTGGCTTTTGGCATTACGTGTTCTTTGTGTTGTGTCTTTATGCTAGTGTCACAGTGGTTGAAAGCTTAATGATGGCAATTGCTAGTATTGTCCCCAACTTCCTCATGGGGATCATAATTGGAGCAGGGATTCAGGTATGCATGCACCTCTTCATAATTTAATGCACATGTGCATTAAATTAAATTTTTCCTAGAAGAATTAATGCTCTCTTTTCTTTCAAACCGCCTTCCAATATTCAACCCTTTTGCTTCATTTTATAAAACTCTAGTCTTCTTTACTTCACAGTGAGTCCACTAAATGACAGAATACTAATTGCATGCCATGTTGCATAAGCAATCAAGAGGGCTATGAGCTTTCATTTTCTGTTTTTATTACATATAACTACAATAGTCTTCTCATATATATTCTTTCTTTGTTTTATGTATTTAAATTTTTGCATAGAATTAGTAAATGACCTAAAATTGTTAACATTTATAATTAAGATACCAAAGTGAAACAAGGTAACAATTTTATAATTAGTGGTGGAAATAGGAAATGGAAATAAAGAAAATTTTCTCTAATCAAATAGGCTCTAAAGCATTGCTGAATAATTTGTTAAATAATCCAATTAATCACATTCATGTTGGTCTCTATTTTTCAAATTTCAGGGCATATTCATGTTGGTCTCTGGCTACTTTAGGCTCCCACATGATATCCCAAAGCCAGTCTGGCGCTATCCAATGTCATACATCAGTTTCCACTTCTGGGCATTACAGGTAAGAGAATTGTCCCAAGTAAATTGTTTTAAGGCACATGCTGTTATTGAAGTGTAGGTTGATGATGAAAACAATGAAAATTCTTTCAGGGACAATACCAGAATGATCTTAAAGGATTGATATTTGACAACCAGACACCTGACCTTCCAAAGATACCAGGAGAATACATCCTTGAGAATGTGTTCCAGATTGATGTCAGCAGATCAAAGTGGGTAGATTTAAGTGTAATCTTAAGCATGATTGTCATCTACCGCATTTTCTTCTTCTTCATGATCAAAATCAATGAGGATGTGACCCCATGGGTCAGAGGGTATCTAGCTAGGAGAAGAATGCAGCAGAAGAGTGGAGCCCAGAATACTACTATTGCACCTGATGTCCTCACTCAGTCCCCATCTCTGAGAAACTACATTTCCACTCAAACAAGAAATGGTACTTCCAGAAACGACAATGAATCTTCTTGATGTAACATTTCACTGAACCTTAACATGTGAAAGTTTAATGTGAGAAGTTCCACTGTTGCAAAGTTAATAGTAGAGAAGATAGGGCTTCCAAAGATACAAAATGAAGTCCTCAAAGTTTGGATGAACAATGAGCTTTTGTTATTCCATAGGATTAGCTTTATATGACTTAAACTCTTGTCATTTTATACATCTTTGGTTTTTTAAAATGTTTATATATATGAAATCCTTGGAGTGTTTATTATTAAGTCATCAAAGTCTTCTGTTTGTAATTTTTCTGATCCAATTCGCAATATGTATTTCATCATCCTCCAAAATTTACTGGGTTTTGATTTGGGGGAGCTGTTGTGTGCATGTCAAGACCAGAAGCACCATACCCAATGCATTGGAAACTGGTGCAAGGGAGTCATTGTCAAGCCTTTAATCTCACTAAAGGCACCTTGAGCTAGGGGTGAAGAAGGTCATTTTATTTCAGTACTTGAAAATTTTGTGTAAGGATAATAACTGACTCTAAGGCCCACCAGTTTGGATAAACTTTTCCATAAAAATCTAAAGCAGAAAGAAATAGAATGAATTAAGAAGGTAAAATGGGAGAGAGCTTCTGAATTGAGTTACAGATATTGATATTAACTTAGGAAAGAAGTTGAAACATTTCAACTTCTTGATTTATTCTATTTTCATCTCTTATAAGTTTTTTTAAATAAGTGGCCCTAGAATCATGACAGCATTCAAGCATGAATAATAACTCTGTTTCACACATGAGGCAAGCCCAATTGTTCATTATTATCATTGCCATCAGTCTCTGTAAGAACTATACGTCTGTACTAGTTTCTCTTGTAATGAATTCAATGAATGCTAGGTATAGTAACGTGTATGATTAAGCTACTTGCAAAGAAGGTAAATATTTCCACAGAAAATTTCATTTAATTGAAATTTATTATAAGTAGTGGTACCTAATGGACTTGGTACTATTTATTACATGGACCATAACACATTAATGATAGCAGGAAAAGAAAAAATACATAAAAATAAAACATGAAGATAAATTCTTATAGTTCACACTTTAGATTCTGAAAACAAACCAAAGATTGGATTAATAGTAGTAAAGCCACCATCCAGAGCAAGATTGTGTCCACTAATGTATTTGGACTCATCACTTGCCAAATAAAGTGCAGCTTGTGCTACATCCTCTTCTTTCAAGGTAACTCCTTTAAGATTAGAATAAACACTTGAGGACCCTTCATCATCTAATTTGAAGAACTCTCTTGCAAGTACATTAGGAATGAAGTATGGAGACAAACAATTCACTCTTATGCCAAATTTCCCAAGCTCAGCAGCTGTATTCTTTGTGAGTCCAACCACAGCATGTTTGGAGCTTGTGTATGCATGAGTTGCAACCCCTCCAATGCTTGAACTCACACTTCCAATAGTTATTATGCTACCCATTTTGGCAGGGATCATTACTTTGGCTGCATGCTTAGTTCCCAAGAAAGGTCCTATGAGATTGACACTAATAACACGTTCAAATTCAGTGACATTGTTGTCAAGAATGCTGGATTTAGCATCATCTATTAATACAGCATTGTTGACCATTATGTCTAGTTTACCAAACTTGGATATAGCTGTGCTTACTGCATTTTCAACATCTGTCTCTTTTGATACATCAGAATGTACATAGGATGCAGATTCAGTTCCAATTCCATCTTGTACTGATTTTCCTAATTGATCTCTAATGTCTGCAATTACCACTTTTGCTCCATGTTTGCAAAAGAGCTTTGCCATGCACTCACCAATTCCTCTAGCACCACCGGTGATCAAAGCCACCTTTCCTTGTAGTCTGTGCAAAATTGATTATAATTTATTGTTACAAATTTGATTACAATGCTAAATAATTATCAAATCAATTGTGTTACGTAATTTGTGTTTCCTGATTTATTGTTTTGGTTGTATTTTCTCACCGAAAGAGCATTTATAGAATCTGGATGCTCTGATATCATGATATCAATAACCTGACTTCAAATTAATTGGACAAGATAAAATATTTGAATTGTTAAATGTGTATATTCTTTTACAAAAAAAGTCTATTTAAAGCCCTTTTAAAAAGTTCTATAATTAGGTTTCCTATTTATAAATAATATTATTTTTAATAAAAATATAAATATATTATATATAATAAATAATATAATAATCTATAAATTTTTAAAGGGTTAAATATGTTTTTAATCCCTAAACTTTCACCCGAATTTGATTTTGATCCCTAATATTTTTTTTCCGTTGTTTTTGGTCCCTAATGTTTTCAAATTATTGAAATTAGTCCGTGTCGTCACCCTTGTATTTAACAGAGTTTATGGCAGAGACTAATTTCAATGATTTGAGAATGTCAGGGACAAAAAACAACGAAAAGTAAATATTAGGGAGCAAACCCAGATTCAGGTTTGGTCCCTAAAATCTATTTTTTTCATTATTTTTGGTCCCTAAAGTTTTCAAATCATTGAAATTAGTCCCCGCCACATCACCCCTATATTTAACAGAGTTGACGACATGGACTAATTTCAATGATTTGAAAATGTTATGGACAAAAAACAACGAAAAAAAGATTAGGGGACAAAGCCAAATTCGGGTAAAAGTTTAGGGACCAAAAACATATTTAACCTTTTTTTAAATTCTATTGCTGGCCTACTTAAAGGTCTAAGTCAGTGACATATTTACATTATTCAAAAGTAAGTCTATTAGTGCATAAACATATTAGCCTATTTAGAAATAAGTCTAATAGCATATTTAAAGGACAATTTGGTTTGCCATTTCAGCTAGTTGAAAGTTGAAAATAGTAGCTGAAACCGTTTCAGCAGTGTTTGGGAAGGTAACTTTTTTGGGTAGCTACAAGTTTTTCTTAAAAAGCTACTTGGGGTAGCTTTTTTAAAAAAGCTCCAATTTTCAGTTACTACTTGAAAATTAATTACATGTTTAACCCTCAACCACCCCACTCATCATTATTTAATAATTAATGTTGTCCTTAAATATCATTTGACCGTTTTCAGCTAGTTTTACCAAACACATTCAATAGTTTTTTATTTTTCAGCTAACTTTAAGCTTTCAGCGAGCTTTTCAGCTTTCAACTATAGCTTTAAGCTTTCAGCTAACTTTTCAGCTAATTTTACCAAACACACTCATAATATAAAATAGACTTTTAAACATACTAATAGGTCAAACTAAGCTTTCTAACACGCCATACCTAAAAAAATGCCTATGATAGATAACAAGTCACATTTAAGCCACAAAAATATAAAACAAGTGAAGTTTGTGTTGCAAAACCTAGCTTCACTTGACCTACTTTCATCATGTCATGTAATGTGGCTTGTGTTTTTTTGGGAGAATAACAAGTTAGACATTTATATAACTTTCGAAAAAACAAAAATAAAAGGATAGTTTTAGAGTGTGTTTGGTAAAACTAGCTGAAAAGCTAGTTGAAAGTGTTTGGTAAAACTAGCTGATCAACTAGTTGAAAGTTATAAAATGACAAATAAGGGCATCACTAATTATTGGATCAAATCTTAATATTTTGTTATTACATATTTTTAAATAATTATAAATTTATATATTTTAATTTATTTAGTAATTTATGATTCATGTAAATAATATGTTAGTGTTTATTAAAATGTAAATAATATGTTAGTATTCACAAAAAAATTTATAATACTCATTTGTCCATTTAAAATTGACCCCTCCCTCCATATCATCATTGTTTGATTCTATCTTAAAAATTTTCAAAAACAAATTAATTAGATTATAAAATAGCATATAAGTTATAGAAGAATGCAATGGAATGAGTGAAATATTGCCGAATATTTCTATATTAGTTTTTTTAAATGGACTATAGTAATTACTAGGCAAGTTGGAGTGTAAGGATTGAATGAGAAAACGTAATGAAAAGAATAGAGAAGCCAGGTGAGCATATTCACTGAGAAAAATTGTGGCCATACAATTTTAAAAGTTTAATTGTTGTAGTCAAAATAAAAGCCACAAAATTAAACCGGGCCTTGAAAGAAATTTATTGTCTAAGAGGGTAAATACATAGCAGGAAGCAAGATTTGTTGAACAACACTTTTGCCTACATGCATATTGCTTAAAACCGTTGATCCGGAACCAACATATTGGAAACCAATACAACCTACATGCATTCAACAATAGCATAAAATTGACTGTGTTTGGTTTGAAAATGGTAAAATGACATATAAGGACATTATTAATTATTAAATAATAATAAGTGGGAGTGGTTGAGGGCTACTTGTAATTAATTTTCAGCTATAGTAGCTGAAAATTGGAGTTTTTTTAAAAAAAGCTACCTCAAGTACCTTTTCAAGAAAAACTAATTTACTCAAAACAATTACTTTACCAAACACAACTGAAATGGTTTCAGCTACTAATTTCAACTTTTAACTAGCTAAAATGGCTTATCAAACACACTCTTAATTAACTTAATTATGCTCCCTATAGTATTATAAATGCGTGACTTTGCTTTTGTAGTTTGCATTCTCCAATTAAGTCCTTATATTTTCCTTTTTTTTATGCGCATACGGTATATACCAATTGCAAAAGTATTCTTTGGCTGACAATCAGAGTCTATTAACATGTTATTTAAGAGATTCAACTATCTATTAGTTATTTGGTTTTTCAATGTTAATGACACACGCATCACTCAATTTTATTAGCCATTAGATAGAATATTAATGATAGAATCACATTTATTAATTAATTAGAAAATTATAAAAACTATAAAGACCAAAATGATATGTATTTATGAAATTACAGGATTAAAATTGCAATTAAACTTAAAAGATTTTATAGTGCGTTTATATATCCAGAATATAATTAAGGTGAGCCCAAATAGTTTTTCTTCCCATTATTAACGATGCTATAAATTAAAACCAAACAGCGAGTTATTTTTAATTAAACAGTAGCTTGTAAAACAAATAAAAGGAGAAAGAAAATATATATGCATAGAATTTCATACCTCTTTGCGGCAAACGGTAGTTGCGAAATGCATTCCATATTAACAAGGTCAGGGTGATATAATTGCTAGCTAGCTATGAGAATTTCAAAAGCAGAAATAAATACTTCGATGCTATATATCCTTAACAGGAGAAAGTTGAGTGTTGAAACCATAGCCAAAACTTCATGACTTATATAGAATAACAATGGAGGAAGGGGGTCATATTAGTTTATGTTTGTCAACTTTTATGTAGTACAATATTAGTGTACAATGAACTGAACACTTGAACAGGTCTGCAAAATGTTTATAATAAAGCTGATCGATACATTACTATTAAAAATTCAATTTATATAATAATAATATAGTATATATATATGAATAGGAATCATAATTTTTGTTTTTTTTGGTGAATAGGAATCATAAATTTGAAATAGAAAACATAATATATCTACTGATAAAAAAAGAAAAATATATAGGCCCGTTTGCATACAGAAAAACTTTTATAAAAAAATAGAATAAAAGTTGAAATGAATTTAATATTTTCATAAGTTGAAATTAATTACTTAAGAAAAAATTAAATTTATTTAATTTTTTAATTTATTTAATTTTTTATTTAGAATTTCTTTTATATAAGTGCATCCAAATCCGCCAATAAATTTATAATAATAGACTTAATTATATTACACAAACAATCATTTTAAAGGACTCATTCTTTCTATTTTTTTTCGTACGTCTTTCAAACTTTTCATCCCTAATTATATAGAAGTGATTCCTTCATCATCATAGTTCGTCTTAGCAAGAGTTGGCCAATGTTTACCAAAAAAAAAAAAAAAGCAAGAGAGTTGGCCAATCGTAACATGATGTCATCACATGTGAACATAGTCATTTGAATTCATATGGAAAAGGAATCATTACAATTAAGTCACATGGGGAAAGAGAAAGAAGCAAGAAAGCTTATTTTAGGGTGTACTCAAATATTTTATTATAAAAAATAGGGTAAATTATATTTTTGTCCTCAAAATATCCTGATTTTTTCATTTGGTCCCCTAAATTGATCCCCAAAAATTATAATACATTCCCATTTGGTCCTTTGTTAATGCACCCTTTATTATCTCCGTTAAATACTTGCGTGATAGCTTAGGTGGACAAAATAAGCGTACATGTGACATGCATATGTGTCATCTATGTGTCCTAGATGACTTATATCACCACCTTTCATGAAAAAAATAATTATAGAGTTCATCAAATGTGACTCACAAAAAAGCGTTGATTAACCACCTATAGGCTTATTTTGTCATGTAGGACACATATGAATACACATATATGCATGTCATGTATGCTTATTTTGTTCACCTAAGCTGCCACACAAGTATTTAACGGTGATAATAAACGGTGCACTAATAGAGGGACCAAATAGGAATTAATGTATTATAATTTTTGGGGACCATATTGGGAAAAAAAATGGGGGGGACAAAATGAAAAAATCAGGATATTTTGGGGACCAAAAAATATTTTAGCCTAAAAAATAATAATTTAATTTTATAATAAATATTATTAAGTTCTTAATATCAAATTTATATTTATTAGGATAAAGATCCACTATATACAATATTTTTTTAGTGTGCATAATTCGTCAAACGTTGTTGTGTTTTGGTTTGTGTGGCGTGTATGTGCGCCAAAGTGTGTTCAATGTAAGTTTTATAATTTATACCAAATTAAAGTAATTAATTATTAGTTATTGTTTTTACATTGAGTAAATTACTCTAACCTCCCCCTATTTTGCACTTTCAACACAAAATTCCCTCTATTTTGAAAATCTGCACAAAATCCCTTCAATTTTAAAAGTACATTACACTTAAACCCAATTTTTTATGATACATTTAATAGAAATTTTAATCAACACTCAATAATTATTTTTATATTAAATTGACTAAAATACCCTTATTAACTATGGATTTTTCTTTACTATATAAAAATCCCTCAATTTTTAAGCTTTACACAAACTCCTTATATTTTATACATATATTATTCTTTTTCTTTTGTGTCAATGAATAAAAGAAAATGTAAAAAAAAACTTTATACAATTTTTTCAAATACA
This sequence comes from Sesbania bispinosa, assembly GCA_026901365.1. NCBI lineage: Eukaryota > Viridiplantae > Streptophyta > Magnoliopsida > Fabales > Fabaceae > Sesbania > Sesbania bispinosa. The sequence goes on along the minus strand of QLOH01000674.1, from coordinate 14,450 downwards.
TTATTTTGAATAACAAAAAAGAAATTTATTTTAAAATTTTTCATATTGAAAATTTAATTAAAAACTCAGAAACAATAAAATAAACTAAAATTTGGGTTTGGTCCATAATATTTTTTTCATTATTTTTTGTCCCTAACGTTTTCAAATCATTGAAATTAGTCCCTGTTGTCACCCCTATATTAAAAGAGTTGATGACATAGACTAATTTCAATGAATTGAAAACGTTAGGGACCAAAAACAACGAAAAACAAAAGATTAGGGACAAAACCCAGATTTGGGTTTGGTCCCTAAACTTTCACCTAAATTTGGTTTTGGTCCTCAATCTATATTTTTCGTTGTTTTTTGTACCTAACGTTTTCAAATCATTGAAATTAGTCCATACCACATCACCCCTATATTTAATAGAGTTTACGGAAGGGACTAATTCAATGATTTAAAAACGTTAGGGACCAAAAACAACGGAAAAAAAGATTAGAGACCAAAACCAAATTCGGGTGAAAGTTTAGGGACCAACAACATATTTAATCCTAAAAAAAGCTTCATAAATTATAAAAAAAATTAATATGTAAAATAATAAGTGTTAGGGTAGTGAGAAAGAAGGAGAACGAGAAGAATGAATTTTGCGCGAGAAAGACAAAGATTTTCACATTGCGGTTTTTTATTGCATTTACCAACTCTGATAATTCAATTAGAAAGGAAATGGTGTCTTGAGGATAATGTTGGGTTTTTTAAAAAATATTTTTTAATAAATAATAAAAAATTATATTAATTGAGGTTTTGTGTAGATTTTCAAAATAGAGGGAATTTTGTGTAGATTTTTAAAATAAAGGGGATTTTATATTGGAAATGTAAAATAGAGGGGAAGTTGGAGTAATTTACTCTTTTACATTTGGGTGTTCTATAACTCACAAATAGATTTCCAAACATGATCTATTAATGTTTGTATCAAATTATAAGGTTGGATGTACCTCGTGATTCAGAAAATCTAATTACAGTTGTGATAATTATTTTAAGATATTACTATCTAGTGTTCTAAAACTTTAACAAAATAAAAAAAGAGGGTTCTCTTTCCTTTTTTTTTCTTTTTGTCTTGTTAAAAAGAAATTAAAAATAGGGAATTTTTAAATCTTCCTACATAATAAATAAAGAATTAATTGAATACTTTTTTTTTATATTTTTAAGATATTAAATATAATTTACTTCTTTATTAAATACTTATTTTATAAATGGTTAAATATGTTTTCAGTCTCTTAAGTTTGACTCGAATTTGATTTTATTTCCTAAACTTTAAAATCATTGGTTTAGGTCCTTCATGTTCTGGCATCACGTAAATTAGTCCTTTATGTTCTAAAATCATATAATTTTTTTTAATTCTTAATTTTAATATTAAAGTAATTAAAGTAACTAATATTGAAATTAAGAATTAAAAAAATTTGAGGAAAATAATTTCGGAAAAATTCACCGTGGCAGCTACGTCAGCCTAAATAGACACATCATCATACTGTTACAGTATCAGGTCATCACTTAACAGTGCAAATTAACAGTAAAGATTAAACTTGAAAACGGAAAATTAATGAGACTAAACTTAGGTGAAAAATTTTATAGGGACTAAACACAAAATTCGCTAATTTTGAAGGGACTAAAAACATATTTAACCCTATATTGCCAATTAAGTTGGTATGAGTAAAATTATAAGTAATTACTCACAAAATATAATCAACTCTATTACAAACCTTTTCAAGATCTAGTTTAAAAACAATACTACCCACCCCTTTTGAAAACCAATTCCTTGTATGAATAATTTCTTGGAAAACCACAACGTTACCATAAGTACCCCTACCGGTTGGAATAAAACTGCTCTAAAGAGGGTTGATTAGCTCAATAATGAACGATCTAAGGCTTCGTTTTACCCATTTTTTTTTTAACTTATAAGCAATTAATTTCAAAGTTAAAGTTAAAAGTTATAAGTTTTCAAAATGAAGTAAAAATTGATTGGTGGTTTAAAATATTTTTAACTTCAAAACTACTTTTAAACTAAAAGTTGTTTGGTAAAATATATATTTGTATAAAATTATTTTATTTTATTTAAAATTGTAAGATCCAAGACCCTCTTGAGCAAAAGTTTTAATGACAACAAACTTTCACAGCAATATTCGAAGTGTTCTGAATATTTTGGTACTAATGTTTGCACTTGAGAATGCTTAAAAGAATACAGGAAAAGTTACAGAAGGAAGGTGCAAAGATCAAAAACATCATTTAACATCAGAACATGTGTCTAGAAGCATGTTACATAGAGCTTTCATGTCAAAAGTGATGAAACAAGTTCAAGAAGTAGCTTCTTAGCTTCAAGAAGGTCAAGTCAGTACATCTAAGATCCCATGAGTATTAAATTGAGTTGTATCAAGCTTCAGAAGAAAAGTTGAAGCTTTGGAAGGATCATTCAAGACCACTAGAAGCATGAGAAGAAGCTTTTTATGAAACCTGACACCTTCTGAATGTGAAAGATCAATTAAGCAATTCCAAGTGTTGCTTATCATGCTAATTGTTAAATAGCAAACAACTTTGAAAGAAAGCAAAAGGAAAGAACCATATTAAACGTTAACATATGCTATTACCAAAATCAAAACGAGAGCATATATGTACTGGGCATGTTAACATAATCTATTTACCATGTTAGCATGAGGAATGCTAGGTGCACATTCTCTAATACATTCCCTATTATTGATCCACATCATCCCATATTTTAAGTTACTTACTTGGTTACTGGTTCTCCAAGTTTCCATTTTTATTTAATTTTATTTTATCATCCCAAATTCGTGAATATAGCTGTTCTGCTATAAATTCTGACATAAAGCAGTCCACTTCATTAGATCATATTTGAGCCTACTATTTTTGGATGTTCATAGCTTGAGCAGGGAAAATTTTTTCAAGTGAAACCAGTTGGATTTGAAAGATAATACTTAATAGTTTAATCCTATTAAGTATCTAAGATTTTGGTTGCATGGATTTGTATCAGTTCATGAAAAAAACAGAATTGTCCCATTCTGCACTTTGTAATAAATCAGTCAACTTAAATGCATCATATCTTGGGATAGGAAAATCCAAATTGCATGATCTTTGTCTTGTTAGAAAGCTTGAGATATCTAATCTATTATGGTGAAATCTCATTTTTGTATGAATTGAAAATAATTCACAGATGCAGTTTAAAGTATAGAAGTCAATAATATTTTTCTGATCTAATGCAGTAACTCAGAATTAGAATATCTTTGGATGTACTAATCCAAATGAGATGATTTTTGTGGCCTTAGAATGATTGCCTTTAGAAGCTTATGAAAGAAGGTCCAAACTGAACAAATGATCCAATATTGCTTCTGTGAGTTGTGATCATGAAGGGGAGTTTGAAGACTCCTTACTCAAAGCCTTCTTTGATAAGAATGACATTTCTCACAGCTTTTCATGCCTTAGAACTCCATAACAAAATGGAGTTGGGAAAAGAAATAATAGGACAATACAAGAAATGGCTAGAACCATTTTAAATGACTCTAGTGTTAAAAATATCTTTGGGCTGAAGTTGTAAGCATTTCATGCTATACTTTGAATATAGTCATTATTTGAAGCATGTGAAACAAGACTTTATATAAATTGTGGAAATGTAGAAATCTAAACATTTCATACTTGCATACATTTCAGTGTGAATGTTATATTGGTAAGTTTGATTCAAATAAGGCTATCTATCTTGAATATTCTCTAACTTCAAAAAGCCTATAGAAAACAAACTAATTGAGGAAAGTATACATGTTGTTTTTCATTGAATCTAATGCTTCTCTTGAGAAAGAAAGAACTACAGGTTTAGAAGATGAAATAGAAAAACCAAATCTAAACCAGAAGGACAAATCTGACTTCAGAAGAAGAAGTCATGATCAGGAATCAGAAGAAGGATCAAAAGCTGATCAGAAGAAGGATCAAAAGTTGTTCAGAAGAAGGATCAGAAACATAAGGATGCAGATTCTGATTCTAATTTATAAAAACAGAATGAGGAATATTCAACAAGCTTCCAATGATCCATCCATACCTAGGAGCTGAAAAGTAGAGAATGCTCACCCTTATGATCACTGAAGATACATTAGAAGAACAAAATAGTTCCTCTTTCTCAAAATCAATCCATCATTGGAACACGATGAGGTTTAAAAAACAAGATGGATGAGAAAGGTAAAATGATTAGAAAAAAACAAAGAAAGAAGATGATGAAATCTCCAAAAGAAGTCTACAAAAGATCTTCTCATAAGATTCAAAATGGATGGAGCCAAGACAATGAAAACTGTAACATCCAAAAAAAACTGGACTTAAGTGGAATTTAGAGGAGAGTTAGGAGGGGAATAAATTCTAAGGAAGGGATAGGAGATTTAGTTAGGAATTCATGAGTGTTGAGGAAATTTAGGAGGAGAAACCAATATCAAGCCCCAAGTGATCGTAGGTTCACCTTAGAGGCATATCATACTAAGTTTGGTCATCAGGTATGTTAAGACGATTAAGAAATAGGCCTTAGGGGCAAAGAAATTGTATTTGGTGATTAGAGAGGATAAGGAATTGATTTCAGGGTTTCTAGGGAAGGTTTAGGGGGTTAGAAAAGCTTGGAATGGGTAAAAGCATCTAAAACCATAAAATTGGATTCTAGTTGTGCACGCTCAAGCACTGCACAAGGGGCACGCTCAAGCGTGCGCGTGACAGAACCATTAGAAGGTTTCTGGTGGCGCACGGTCAAGCGCTGCACCAGGGGCACGCTCAAGCGTGCGCGTGACAGAATCATAAGGGGGCTTCTGGTTGTTGCACGCTCAAGCGCTGCACCAGGGGCACGCTCGAGCGTGCGCAAGATAATTTTTTTTTATAAAAAACAGCGTCCCTCTTCATTCCTTTCATTTTCCTTCTTCCTTCTCTTAGGGTTAGAGAGAGAGAGAGTAGAGATTAGAGAGAGAAAGGCTTTCACTATGCCAAAAAAGGCCTTAGAGGGCGCTCCCGTGCAGGCTTAGAGGGCGTTCCCGTGCGCACTAATAGCAACTGCTCTTGTTTGGTCAACAAAACGAGGACGCTCATGGAGCGCTCTGATATAAGGCAAAAGAGGGCGCTCCCGTGCAGGCTAATAGGGCGCTCCTTGGAGGGCCCTCCAACACAAAACACGCAAAGCTATAGAGGGAGCTCCTTGGAGCGCCCTCTTTTTGTTATAACAAGGGCGCTCTTAGGAGCGCCCTCTGTTTGATTTTTTTTTCAAAACAAGGGCGCTCCATGGAGCGCCCTGTTTGTTCTTTTTTTTTAAACTGATTTAACCTGCATATTTATTTCAGTCTGATCCCAATGGCTTAATCCAAAATCATGCATATTAATTCCTTAAAATTCAAACACTTAGTCATACTATGAACAACACTTAATTAGTAAACAACACACATATCAACTTGAAACAAGAATTCAAACTTGTCATAATATGAATAGTTTCTTATGCAAGATATAACTTAGTGGTGTAAGTATGAATTACCTATACAAGTATGAATTACAAACAAGTTACTCTGTTGAATCCGTTAGTTAACTCATTATGTACATGTTTACTTACCCTCATAATGTAAAAATAAATTACAAAAAAGTGGTAACTACATGCTTTGCCCATTCTTCTCGGACCTCATCTAGCTGCTCCGTTGTGTAGCATCTGCATCGACACTGAGCAAAGTACTGTAAAAGGCAAAAGTTGATATCAGTATATAAACTAGTGAATGAGGGTCCAAAAAAGTACTTTGCTATCACAAGCCATAATTACCTCTCTAGGTATTATCAGTTGGTTTTGATCAATGATCTCCTTCATGTAACGCATTACGTAGAGCCCACAATTGGAGTCATTGTTTTGGACAGGAGACTACAAGTATAATGAATTTAAAAATAAGTGATGCTTATGCGCATAGTAATGAAGAAACAAAATGTGTAGAAGAGATCAATATTACCTTAATGCGGTACCATGTTGGATCTGGTAAAATACTATTCGGTCCTGCCTGTAATCCCATCAATCTCCTATATTCTTTTATAGAGCTAAAGCAATATAACAAGTAATTTGTATAAGAGCTCGTAACTATGTTATTGTGATAGTAAGCCAATGAATACTTACTTTTTAATCAATTCCTTGATGTTATAATATTCTGGGGGTTTACGCATTGAGTCCATAAAGTAAACCTCGCCAAAAACGGTTGAGACTCAATGCAAGTAGAATCCAATGTTGTCTACAATCACAATGAAAAATATGTCAAATAAATGGTTTTTAAAAGACAAGAATATTGAGACATAAACAAATACTATAATACCCTTCATGATTGAATGGAAGCAGGAACAATTTGTCTTGCCCGCGTCTATTATACAACAAATTTCCCACCAACACATGTTGCATGGTGTTCGCGTTGAATAAAGTGGTGGTTTGCAGAGATATGAAAACATATCGATCCGTGCGAGAAGACGGGGCTAAGACCGAATGATATAGATAACTAAACGAAAAAATGTAAATAATGTCAATCCAAGCAAATAAAACGAGAAAAACAACTTATTAGATGTTTTTGATTGAAATTACCTGCAATACACGTTCATAACGGTGCCATCCAACCACAACCCAAATAAGAGCGAACGCAGAGAATTTCGATCAAGCCATTCCACCATTTCAGCCATATCTACAATGCCTGGAGCTATCGTACAATTAATCACGTCAGCTTCCTCTTGCATCTTTTCAGAATAGTAAGTTTCCAATCTTGCCAGGTATGTGCTGGTAGATGCAACAGGCGCTGAAGTCACCACCTGTGCCGGGCATTCACGAATGGGAGACTTCCGCAAAGTTGAGTTTGGTGAAGAACGAGTCTCCACATGTGGCCCAGCACCAGAACATTGTGGAGTCTACAAATTCCACAATTTGTACATATTAATATTTGTTCTCTAAAAAATTAAAATGCACTTTTGATACAAATAAAAAACAGACACACCAATGCATCCAATCCAACATGTGAAGAAGGCCATCCAATCCAGACTGTCCAACCATGGACAATTTAAGAATAAATTGTATATTATGTCAATCATAATATACAATTTATTCTTAAACAGGAAACTAAGGTTAATGCATGTACATACAAATAACCTAATAATTATAGTTGACAGAAAAAAGGATAATATGATAAAGGATATACCTAATTAAAGTCAATCACCAATCAGCAGTGTTGAATTATAACTAGCCCCAGGAAAAAATACCTTTAAGAAAAAAAGACAAGTCAAAAAATATACTCGCTCGTAATAAAAATTATTAGTCCTAAAAATTTGAGCAGCGTTTCATCTATTTCTTTAACATTCCCAAATTAAGGAAAAATAATTTTAACTCTAAACCACCAGCTATACCAGTCCAAAAGAGATCAATATGAGTAATATATATTTATATAACTTCAGAAACTTCTACCGAAAATCCGGCAGAGTTTCCCCTGTAAATTGGACATTTCCAATTTTTAGAACTTCACCTGAAACCCAAAAAATACCAGTGCAGTTTATAATGTCCAAAGCACTAATACAATTCAATAACAATAGGCCTCCGTGGCCAAACATACTACAATTTATTCTTAAACAGGAAACTAAGGTTAATGCATGTACATACAAATAACCTAATAATTATAATTAAACACAATTTTAAGTCCAAACCATCAGCTACCCGTCCAAAAGAGATCAATATAAGTAATATATATTTATAAAACATTACTAAATGCATAATAAAGCACCACCAACAAATTTATAAAACAATTTTTTAACTCAAACCAACAACAATACCACCAAAATGGTTCAATAAAACCAATAGTGTTCAATAATAATAATATGTTCTTAGTTCAGATAGCAAAATAGTAGGTGCAGATAGCAAAAAAAAAATACATGGTCAGCAAAAAAAGGTGCAAAAGTTGGACAAAAATGGAGGTTTAGGGTTTCCCTTACCCTATTGATGGCGGCGGCCGAACGGAAAGTGAGGGGAAGGACTGCGCCGGAGAAGAAGAAGAGCGCTGCCGCGCCAAACGGAAGCCACGCCGCGCCGGAGAAGAAGAAGAGGACTGCCGCGTCGCGCCAGAGAAGAAGAAGGTTGCTCCTTCGATCGAAGCTTCAAGTCGCGCCGGAAACGGAAGGAGAAGGAGGAATGTTGCACGACCGGAGAAGAGAATTGACGGAGAGGAAGGAGGAGCGGCCGTGGGAGGCGGAGGAGCGAGAGGGAGACGGACGGGGGAGTTAGAGAGAGAGAGGGAAGACCTTAGAGAGAGAGACGCGCGCGGGCTACTGAGAAAATAACACTGGTTTAATAACATCTCCAGGCAAAGAGGGCGCTCCGGTGGAGCGCCCTGGAAAGCCACCTACGAGGGCGCTCAGGAGCGCCTTCCTTTCCTAATAATTAAAAAAATCCACGCATCCAGGCAAAGAGGGCGCTCCGGTGGAGCGCCCTGGAAAGCCACCTACGAGGGAGCTCAGGAGCGCTTTCCTTTCCTCATAATTAAAAAAAATCACGCATGTAACAAGGGCGCTCCAGGGAGCGCCCTGTAAAACAGGCAAATAGGGCGCTCCTTGGAGCGCCCTCTAATCTAGACAAATAAAAATTAATTAAATAAAAGAAAAAAGAAAAGAGGGCGCTCATAAGAGCGCCCTCTATTTCACAGAAATAAAAAATTTTGAAGAAAAATAACGAGGACGCTCCTGTGAGCGCCCTCTATTTTAGGGATATAAAAAAAATATTAAAAAAGAAAAATGAAAGGAGGGCGCTCCTGGGAGCGCCCTCTATTTCAGGGAAATAAAAAATTGCTGCTATACGAGGGCGCTCCTTGTGAGTGCCCTCTATTTCACCTTTACAGGGCGCTCCCGTCCAAATTTTGGAGCGCCCTCAATTTAAAACGATCATTGTTAACACAACCTAACACGGGAGCGCCCTAAAGAGAGTGCTCTAATATCCCAAAATTGTTGTAGTGTTTGAGGAAGGAGAAGGTCTTGATTGAAGGTGCTCCATCACTCTAGGGCTTGGGATCATCTCCACCTTCCTCCTCCATTTCTCCATTTCTCCTTCCCTTTGGTTCTCCATTTGAGGTGAGTGTGGTTCTCACTCACTTGTTTGCTTGGTTATTCTCCTATGTATGCTCCCTATTCTCTCTCCCCTTGCTATTAGTGATGATTAGAATAGGTTTTATGTGAAACTAGGGTGAAATCTTGGATTAATTGCATGTTTGGCTTTGTTGCCTAAACCCTAGGTTAGGAAATTGGGAATTTGAGGATTTTCTTGTATGATTGATGATGGAACCTTGATTATGTGATTATTTGAAGTCAAAAATGGGATTTATGTGTGTATTGCTTTGGATTGCTTGATTTTGGATCAAACCTTAGGTTAGAGGATTTGGGGGTTTCATAAAATTGGAGGTTTGAGATGTTGGTTATGCCTATAATTGCTTATGTTCATGCTTATTATCATGTTTATGCACTGAATGAATGTTTGTACATGTTTCTAACCCCCACCATGTTCATGGAAATGTTTTGGGTCTTTAAGCTCATGAAAATGGAAAAGGAAATGTTTTGGGTCTTCGACCTCATGATAATGGTAAAGGAAAATGATTTGGGTCTTTGTACCTCATGGAAATGGTTTTGGGTCTCATGACCTCATGAAATTGTTTTGGGTCTTTAGACCTCATGTAAATAATCATGTTTTGGTCCCTGGACTCATGTTTTTGAGACTCTGTCTCCGGTCCTTGGACTCGTGTTAATTAAGCAAGAATTGGTCCATGGACTCATGTTTTAAGGCCTTGCTTGGTCCATGGACTCATGTTAAAGAATTAAATAAATTCTTGTTTGAATCTATCACAGTTAATGGGTTAAGGTCTTATGGCCTTCAGGGACGACGATCTCTGTTAGTCTGAGCTCAGTCTAGCCTCACCGATAAGTGGAAAGACCCCTTGGGTGTTGGGTAAAACACTTCATGACTGACCTTGCATTTATGATTTTCCTTGGATGACTAACCCTATATGTCTTGACTTTCTATTACGAACACTTTTATAATTGTTAAAGTTATGCTTTACTTCTATATGTCATGTGTTCTATTTTCCCCTACACCGCACACACCGATACCTCACTCACTGGGACGTAGTCTCATCCCACGTTGTGGGAAAACATCTTCAGTTGTGCAGAAAAGGATTTCTTAGCATTGGAGGATGAGTCGGAGTCTCGAGGCAGACCCTCCCGCCTCCCCAGCTGCCAGTTACCTTAGAACTCTCAGATTTAATAAAGTTATATATTGATTAAGAATTGTATATGTATGTATATGTATTTAAATCATTGGATTGTATTATTTGAAGAGAAGGATGTAAACGTTTGGTTTGGCCATGGAGGCCCATTTTGTTATAGATTTGGACTAGTCATGGTATATTATAAACTGTACTGGTGTTTTGCTGGTTTTCAGGTGAATTTGGAAATTGGGAAATGTCCAGTTTTTAGGGGATATTCTGCCGGATTTCCGGTAGGAGTTTTATGAACTATAACAATCCAAAGTGTAGGTTCGTTCCCTAGGTTGTTGATTAGGAATTTTTATTGAAAGCATTGATGCATGAATTTCATCGAAGCTTAAGCAAACGTTGGATTGCCTAAGCAATTGTGTGATTTGCTTGACGATATTGAAAATGGCGCGAAATAATTTCAGAAGTTCAGAATAGTGTTTCCAACGAACATTATTCTTGAATTGAGGAATTAGGACGTTACATTTTGGTATCAGAGCAGTTCAATCCAATTGGACTGTGGTTAGGATAGTTGCCCGTGACTCGCTATGATCCCACCGTACCTCGTTACGAGTATAGGGACTGATCACCCCTCTACTGGGTGCGTTGTACACGAAATTATGGTTAGTGACGTAAGTAGGATACCTTGATTAGGGAATTGGGGACACTTCTCTAACAAGGTTAGAGCCACCCACTTGAGAGATAGAAGGATAGTGACAGAGGTCCATTTCCAAGAGTAGGATTTTCACCTTAGAAATTTTATAGAACGTGGCCTTTAGTTTCTAATGGATATGAGGCACCCTTAGAAGGAGAGGCAAAGTAGAAGTTTTGAGAGAGTGTGTGGAATTAGTTTTTGGAAGGTGGAAGCAAGAGTAAGAATTATAGGGAACATAAGGAATAAGCTCCCTAGTGGGGGAGGAGAGTGTTGGTTATTGGTAGTTGTACCTTGGTAATGTGATTTATTTGAGTTGAGTGGAGTGTTAGTATTGCCTGGCTAAATGTGATGTTTGCTTGCTTAAATGATTGTATGTCTTGTACACTTGGTTGTGTTTTGATTGATTGAGTATGATGTTGCGTGATTGTTAAATAACGACGTGTCTTGTATGTTTGGTTTCGTTGCTTGCATGGTTTTGTAAGTAGGGGGGTTGGTGGTGGGTCTCCAAAGTATGGTTAGACGGTCTTAGAGTTTAGAATTTTGCAAAGCTAGGATTTCACGTTTGGTCGGACTGTGAAGGGTAAGTGGAACTCATGAGGTGATAGAGGAACGAACGCCCTAGGTGTGGGAATGATTGTTGATGTTTCAATCCTAACCTCCTTATTAGACAACCTAAGTCATAAAGTAAACCCGGTTAAATATCTCGTTGGGTGGTCAATGATCTTAACCTAAGGGTGGTAGGATTTGTCAAGCCTTTACGCTTTGTGTTTGGTTTGTAGGCTAGAGGTAAGCTCAATCCTTCGTTCCCTAATACATTATACTAATGCTCCTAGAGTCCCTATTTGACTATTAGAGGTAACCTCGGTTCTCATAAGCACATGTTAAGTATCTAGCCATTTAGTGTATGATTGCTACATGATTTATTGGAGGATTCCCTAGTTTAGGGACCAATTGGAGATTGTGGTACCTTGTCAATCTATGACTTGATACCCACTTTATCCCACCATAAAGCCCCCTATTGTTATTCTAGCCCCTAGGTGTCTACCTCCTTGTGGTTCAGGTTTGAGTTTTGGTTAGGCACCATCACTTAGTTAGGCCCTCATGATCAATTCCGGTTAAGCTATGGTATAAACCCAAGTATGTGAAGAGCGTGAGTGACATTGGGAACTTGCACGGACAGGAGTACTTGGTAGGTTGCAATCATGGTCAATTCCTTTCGGTTCTAGGTTTACTTGACTATTAACACTCGTAAAATAAGGCCCTCGTTGGTTTGCTCAAAATGTTTAGAACAGAAGTCTCAGGATTATCAAGTTTTCTGCCTAGTACATTTTTTTGTTCGTCGTGGGTAGACACTTTGTCACCTATGTTTAGGACTATGTTGTTAGTACACGGGTAGTTACCCATTTTCTAAGTTATCGGTGATAGAATTAAGTCTATAAATTAGGTTTCTTAGTCTCTCCCTTGTTGTTTCCTTAGCGGTAAAACTCTGATCTTCAGAACCCATGGAAGAAGAAGAAAAAAAAAATCTTGCAGAATTTAGAATTGTTACCCAGGATAGAACTCCTATGAGGATCAATGGTCAGTATTTAGTTAATGTTTTGTTGAGGAGTAGTGTTAAGCTTAGTGTACCGAATCCATCGCTAAGTGTTGAACTTTCTCATTCCATTTTCCTTGTTTCTAGAACTTCCATTCTCCACCTAGGTTTGGGGTGTGTCCCCTGGCCACCAAGGCAATTGGATATCCCTCAATTGTTGCGGTTGTCAGCTCTAGACAGTAGTTGTTGATAACATAGTATAGAGCATGTGTCCATACTCAGTTTCTGAGGTTGGAATGCTAGGCAATTGGGTTCCTGCATGTGTGCACATGATGGAATGATAGGTACAAGCAGACCTACACGTTATCATGTTCTGTTTAATGAGGTTAGTTTCTCCGGTTGAACTACAAGAGTTTGTCCATTCTCTGTCATATGTGTATCAGAGGAGCGCCACTTGGCTGCAACTCTGTTTCCTTCTGTGGAAATCTATGAGTGGTGGTGTTAGCACCCAGCAAGGAGATGATGTTGATCCTAAAGTTATGTTTCAAGCCAGTCCGTTTTTGGAAGTCACAGCGTAGTTCCTGGGGTAGACTTGAACCTCGAAGGGATTATTAGAGAGGGTCGAGCTCATAAGGGGGTAGCCTTGTAGGAGAAGGCATGGGAACCCATAGTATAGCCTACAATGTTAATTAGAAACACTCGGAGCACAGTTAGATTGTTAGTAGACCAAAGATAGACAGGGTAATCGGGTGTAGGTAGGGATTTTGGCGGTGGACTCCAACCCATCCATTTAATCAGAGCACGCAGCAGAAGCCTACACCCATCTTCCCTCTTGACCTTAAGACACCTCAAGCAGGATAGAGGACTAGTAAAGAGTGAATTTATTATAGGAGAATTGGTATCCATTTTGGGACCGAGGTTAGGAAGTGAAAGTGAAATGTTAGGACAATGACGATATGAAGTTAGACTTAGAACGAGCCTGGAAGGTAATTGAGACCCAAGACTAGGCTGGTAAGTAAAGGACGAAGAGACAAGATTAGGAAGCCAATCAACCCCTAACTCCTTGCAAGCCCCCTTGGACAATAGAGGTATTAGTTATCGAGCGTTGACGTGGGAAGAGTAAACTGTCAAGAGGACAATGGGGGCAAATTTTGAGGACAAAATTTATTTAAGGGGGGTAGAAATGTAACATTGATAAGTGAAAATTAGTTGATAAATTAGAGTACTTTTTATTTAGTTCACTTATCAAGGATAAAATGATAATTTTGCCCCAATTTAATCCCTTTTTTTAAATATTAGATAAATTATATTTATTAATCCTAGATTTGAATTTGATGCTATTTTGATAGAAATATTGCTGATTTTTGCAGGATATTGCAAAGATTTAATTTGAAGGATAGATAACATCAAATGAGGAAGATATCTGCAAGATTTGAGATTGATTGAAGATATTTAATGAAGATTTGAAGAATATTTTAGATCATTAATGAGGAGATCATTGCCAATCAATCAAGGATTCTGTAGACAAGCTTCCCAAATAAATCAATGATTGCTCAATAAATGCAAGGATATCATCAAATAAAGGGAAACAAGGAAGGACAATTATGTGAAAACCAGTCTCGGGGAGAGACCAAGATTTAAAAGAGAAAGTTGGAGCAGCAGGACACTAGCTGCGCTTCACCTCCGCTATAGCGCAGGGTGAAGCGCAGACTCTCTGGAAGTTGCGCTCACTCCTGCGCTATAGCGCAGCCTGGAGCGCAGGATATGCTGATTTTGTCCTTGTTGCCGTTTTTAGATGGATCTCTTCCCAATTTGCATTGTCTTTCCTTAGTCTATAAATAGGAACCTCTTGCACCAATCCGCGGGGGCTGGAAGTCGTCAATCATTGTAATCTAGTCTATAGTACAGTGATTATGTACCAGAGCTAAGTTTAGAGTAGGAGAAGAGGAGCGCTTCACAAGGGTTGAAGATGGTG